>JASTWQ010000229.1:0-322373 GCA_035220615.1 Leptothorax acervorum | reverse complement strand
AAATATGTGATTTCTTAGATGTTTTTAAACTCGATTTGCTGATAGAAACGTGAGGTTAAGGAAAAACGCTAACAGCGTTCGAAAGGGTTAGCTTTCCAGATGCTTTTTTAAGAATGCTGTACGTTGATTTTTCACGAGTTATAAGCGATCAAATGCAAAGTGACACTTTTATTCAAAACTCGATAACTCGGCCAAAAAAATCGCACAAAGTTCCACAACCTCTTAAATTAAGGGAAAGAACCGCTACGAGATGTAGGAATTCTTCACAATTTTTTTTGGGGCACGTCAGATGTAGCCCATGACCACAAATTTGCATTAAAAATTGTTATTTTGACGGATCTAGCTTCTTATTATGCTATTTTGTATACCAAAAAGATAATCAAATCGCCAAAAGCCTTTGAAGAAGAAGTTTCAAGCTTTAAAACACTTTTTTAATTTTGTATCTGAGATAATTTTTCGCCGAGTTTCAGCTGTTGGAAAGTAGGCAAAAATTTTTAGCATATTAAAAGTAATTTAAGAACTTCGATCGCCAGCTAATGATTAAAAACGTGATAATTTTTTAAAATAGAGACCCAACTGGCCATGTTAATTAATAAGATGTTATCTAGAATATAGAATTTATTGCGAAAAATATTATCTCAAGCCAGGGTTTGAACCTGGAACCTCCCGCTTTCCGGGCAGGCGTCGTCCCAATTCGACCACTGAGGCATTGTGGTAATATTTATCGCAAATAACAAACTAATATGGATTAATATTAAACTAATATTAAGAAATATTCCAGTAGGAGCTGCGTTGAAAGTCTGACAAACCAAGTCGGCGCGCAGATAATGTGTACATTAGTTTGTTATTGGCGATAAATATTACCACATGCCTCAGTGGTCGAATGGGGACGACGCCTGCCCGGAAAGCGGGAGGTTTCGGGTTCAAACCCTGGCTGAGATAATATTTTTCGCCATAAATTCATATTCTAGATAACATCTTATTAATTAAACATGGCCAGTTGGGTCGATTTTAAAAATTATACCATATCAAAAGGGTTCAGTATTTTCTTTTAGTAGTGTACATTATGTATACCTATGTATACATTCATTATTATTTCATTGTGATATTTATGTTGAAAAAGGGGGGAGAGGAGAATTAGCCGGTATAGAATGTCTAATTCAAAAGGAAATATTATACATATGTGGGCCTGCACAATAATGTGTTAATGAATTTTTTAGAAATATGATGATTAGCTGTAATCACACGATGCACGTATTTTCATGCATCCATGCCTGCATCCATGCCTTGCATCCTTGCACGCTGACTGACGTTAACCATGCATTGAACGTTGCTCGGTTTTGCTGTTTAAAACGTAACATAAAGTTATCATACGAAGCTTGCAGACGATGGAAAGTTAACGTTTTAAACAGCAAAACCGAGCAACGTTCAATGCATTGGTCAACGTCAGTCAGCGTGCAAGGATGCAGGCATGGATGCAGGAATGGATGCAAGCATGGATGCATGAAATCGTGCACCGTGTGATTACAGGCTTTAGAAAACAATGGCTTATATATTTTAATATACAATCAAATTTAATGCAGTTTATCTAAGAAATGACCCTCTTTCCCCTTGTGGTCTTATTAATGCTTTAATAGGCAGTTTATCTAAGGAATTACCCTCTTTCCCCCCTTGAAATGATACTTTATTTCAAAAATGATTGTATGTATGTAATATATACCTATTTAGGAAATATAGTCTATATCGATATCGCTCGGTATCTACGCTTGCTGATTGACGCTTTCCTATTTATATGAGGTTCGCTAAGATAATTGACTCTGTTTCATTAAATGTTTTTTATTTCAACATATGAACATTTTCCACATTAACGTATTTGTGGCAACTTAAACAACAAAACATTTTTCTTTATTAGCTTTCTTTTTATAGTTTTGTCGGCTTCCTCTTCCTCGAGGTTTTGATTGCGTTGCAAACACTTTTGCAAATCACAGAAGTCTGCGTTGCGCTGCGTCCTCGGTGAGTCACCCTCAGTCTGAGAACCTGCGTTGTACCTTCTTGGAGAGGGAGACAGGAGACAGGAGAGGGAGACAGGACGGGGAACCTCGAACTCCTTCAAGAGATCCTTTAACTTTGGGATCGGTGTTGAAGTTACTGGAAGGAATGGTTTGGTTAGGTTCGGGGATATAATCGACGTCGGTAAAGGCGGGCGACTGGCGCCGAGAATTGGCGAATGCTCGCCTTGGCGACTAGCGCCGGACAGCGACTTCGCGCTGATAGAGTAATTACCTCTCGGTGATAGCGACTGGGCGCTGGCGATGGGTGGACTCTCTAGAGTCGGCAGCGATCGCGCTGGCTGGCGACGAACGTCGACCTCCTAGTGGCTAGCACTGGTTGGCGGATCGACGACAATAACCTTTCTCGGAGGATCCGGGAAAAGGTCTGACGCCGAGCGCTTACCGCTGGAAGGCGGCTGAGCGCCGTTAGCGAGGCTATCCGCCCAAACGACTTTGCGTTTTGTGGCGTAGCACCTGAGCGGAAGCGGCTGTGTCCTCCGGCGAACCGAGGAGCGCGCTACGACCTCTTCACCCGGCGAGCCGGGAAGGGTTCTGGGTGTCCTCGAGAGGCGGCGTGTTGAGGCTGGGTTGACCGCCCTGGCCGGCTGCTCGAAATACCTCCAAATCTTCTTCGCGACGGGCTCTCCTTTTATACCCGAGAAAATCGGCGGCGAGTATTGACAACGGGGTTGCTAGGAAACCTGCGTTTCTTGAATCTTGCAATCTGTCAACTTGCGACTTGAAACTCTCGCTTTTTCGGCAACTTGAAACTCTCCGCGTTTGACAACGTAAATCTGCCCCGCGCGCATCGTAAATTCTAACCGCGCTTTCTGTCGCGGACAACCACGTGCCGTCGGAGCGGAGGTTACCCTGGAGGCTGGTGGCTGACGGAGGTTGCCACACCTACAATAAAAGCATATCAAAGTGAAAGAAATAATTGTCCTATACTACCTTAAAAGTAAAAATAAAACATTTCTTGTAATATTTTTTAACTATATCCAAAATCTTGACAAATTTTGTTTTATATTTTTTATTAATAATTTAACCTAGAAAGAGATGACTCTAAATGCAAAATAAATAAAATATTTAAAATTTGTGTACATTATCATAATTAGAGGATATCTTACATATTCTAATTATTTAACTTTTTCTTATAAAAAAGACAAGAATAAAGATCTATATATCTATTTAAAGTAATATTATTCGAATATAAACATCTCATATCAAAATGTTAGGTATATGCAAACATTCTCCTAATTAAATTAAATTAGAATAATCGCCATAACGGTCCAACCTTGGATCTTAATAGCCTAATATTATTTATTGTGTGAATACACATATTATTTATTTCCAACTCTTGAAAACTGTGCGCCGACTAGATTTGTCAGACTTAAAAACACAGCTCCTGTTGGAATAGTAAAAATCTCCTTCCTCCTTTTAGTTAAATCAATTTGATTCAACTTTTGATGTTAAAGAAATTATTGCGAAAAATATTACCCCAGCCAGGGTTTGAATCTGGAACCTCCCGCTATCCGCGTAGGCGTCGTCCCAATTCGAAGCATGTAACGGTAGTCGAATTTGGACGACGCCTGCACGGAAAGCGGGAGGTTCTAGGTTCAAACCATGGCTAGAGAAATATTTTTGCAATAATTCTTTCACATCAAAAGTTGAATCGAATTGATTTAACTAAAGGCTATTAAAATCCAAGTTTTGACCGTTATGGCGATAATTTAATTTAATTTAGTTTGATACGCACGGCCGAATAACTCTTTAATATTGTATATTCTTTTAATTCTTCAATGTTTTTTAACTGATTAATTTTATATAAAATAATTTGTTTAATTATAAAGCAATGCTTCATACAAGTTCTACTTTGAACAGCAATATAAAATCTTAATTAGCGGAATTCAATATGTAGAAGCATGTAAAATAAAACTTATTTTTATTTGTATCCCGGGGAAAAAAATTATATATAATCATATAAAATTATATATAAATGATCATATATAATTATATATAATTATATGTCAAATTTGGAACGATATAATTTTATCTGATTATATATAAAAATATATAATAAATAATATATGTTAAGACCGTTAAGATATAAATCAATACAAAGGAAATGGCCATACGGTCCAAGCTTGGATCTTAGGCAGCTAAATATTATTTTCAATATGTATTTAATACACGTATTTTCCAACATATTAACTGCGCGCCGATTATTTGTCGGACTTAAAACACAGCTATTGTTGGAACATTAGAAATTTCCTCTCCCTTCCCTAATTAAATCGATATCGATTTAATATTAAGATCACTGTAAAGAACTTATTGGGAAAAATATTACCCCAGCCAGGGTTCGAACCTGGAATCTCCCGAATTCCGTTCGGGCATCTTACCAATTCGACTACCGGGGCATGTGGTAATATTTATCGCAATAACCGGATAACAATAATTTGAACGACTTTCTCAGGCGACGTGAATAAATATATGTTAAGACCGTTAAGATATAAATCAATACAAAGGGAATGGCCATACGGTCCAAGCTTGGATCTTAGGCAGCTCAATATTATTTTCAATATGTATTTAATACGCGTATTTTCCAACATATTAACTGCGCGCCGATTAAATACATATTGAAAATAATATTGAGCTGCCTAAGATGCAAGCTTGGACCGAATGGCCATTTCCTTTGTATTGATTTAAAAATATATAATTCTACAAATTTTTATATAATTTTATATAATTATATATAACTTTATATTAAGGTTTAGTTTCAAAGGATTATACAGGGTGTCCCATTTTAATGTCCCACCTCAAATAACTTTCTTAAAAAGAAATGTTTCAGACAAAAGTTGTATAGTTTCGTGGAAGACATAAGATGGTGCCATTAGTTTGAACTTGAATGGTTGCTTGAAGGACACGTGAAGGTCCTTTAATTTCTTAAGTGGAACCACCTACTTTTCATTACATATTCTTCTAGCTTACATCGAGAACTTTCCAAAACAATTAGTACCTTTTCGTTAAGTACTTTTTAAGTTATAAGGCAAGATCGGGGCACGATCCGGCCGGTCAAGGCAGAATGAAAAGCACAATCCGGCCAGTCAAGGCAAGATGAAAAGCACGATCCGGCCGGTCAAAGCAAGATCAAAAGCATGATACGGACGGTCAAGGCAAGATGAAAAACACGATCCGGCCGATCAAGGCAAAATGAAAAGCACGATCCGGCCGGTCAAGGCAAGATAAAAAGCACGATCCGGCCGATCAAGGCAAGATGAAAAGCACGATCCGGCCGGTCAAAGCAAGATCAAAAGCACGATCCGGACGGTCAAGGCAAGATCAAAAGCACGATCCGGCCGGTCAAAGCAAGATCAAAAGCACGATCCGGACGGTCAAGGCAAGATCAAAAGCACGATCCGGCCGATCAAGACAAGATCAGACCGGCCGGATCGTGTATTTCATCTTGCCTTGACCGGCCGGGTCGTGGTTTTAATCTTGCCTTGACCGGCCGAATCGTGCTTTTCAGATGCCTTGACCGGCCGGATCGTGCTTTTGATCTTGCCTTGACCGGCCGAATCGTGCTTTTCATCTTGCCTTGACCGTCCGGATCGTGCTTTTGATCTTGCTTTGACCGGCCGGATCGTGCTTTTGATCTTGCTTTGACCGGCCGGATCGTGCTTTTGATCTTGCCTTGACCGGCCGGATCGTGCTTTTCATCTTGCCTTGATCGGCCGGGTCGTGCTTTTCATCTTGCCTTGACCGTCCGGATCGTGCTTTTGATCTTGCTTTGACCGGCCGGATCGTGCTTTTCATCTTGCCTTGATCGGCCGGGTCGTGCTTTTCATCTTGCCTTGACCGTCCAGATCGTGCTTTTGATCTTGCTTTAACCGGCCGGATCGTGCTTTTGATCTTGCCTTGACCGGCCAGATCGTGCTTTTCATCTTGCCTTGACCGTCCGGATCGTGCTTTTGATCTTGCTTTGACCGGCCGGATCGTGCTTTTCATCTTGCCTTGATCGGCCGGGTCGTGCTTTTCATCTTGCCTTGACCGTCCGGATCGTGCTTTTGAACTTGCTTTGACCGGCCGGATCGTGCTTTTCATCTTGCCTTGACCGGCCGGATTGAGCTTTTCATCTTGCCTTGACCGGCCGGATCGTGCCCCGATCTTGCCTTATAACTTAAAAAGTACTTAACAAAAAGGTACTTAATTGTTTTGGAAAGCTCTCGATGTAAGCTAGAAGAATATGTAATGAAAAGTAGGTGGTTCCACTTAAGAAATTGAAGGTGACCTTCACGTGTCCTTCAAGCAACCATTCAAGGTCAAACTAATGGCACCATCTTATGTCTTCCACGAAACCATACAACTTTTGTCTGAAACATTTCTTTCTACAATCAAAAATAAGAAAGTTATTTGAGGTGGGACATTAAAATGGGACACCCTGTATATTATTATATATAATTATATATGAATGTATATAATCATACATAATTTCGTAAAATTTTGCGCATCCACAGTAGTATAAGTATGAGAAATCTGGACCGGGAGCTCCGAGGGGGGGTAAGGGGGCGGGGGGAGTAATCGAGGCGGGCGAGGGGGATGACGTCACGCGGGGGGAGGGGAATGACGTCACGCGAGGGGGGAATTTTGGTGCATCTGGGCCAGAGGGGGGGGGGGATTTGAGATGCTTTACATGCGGCATCTCATATTACAAAGGATGACGTCACGCGAGGGGGTGGGGAATTTTTGTGCATCCGGGACAGAGGGGGGTGGAGGGGGGTGAGTTGTAAGGTAAGGCTGGATGACGTCACGCGCGGGGAGGGTTACCGCGTTAGGGCCGCGTAGGGTCCGCGGGGGAGGGGTACCGCGCCGCGCCACCGCCGCCACCGCCGCCCACGTTCGCGCTCGCTCGCTCGCGTATCCTTTTGCGGCGATTCGCGTATCATGAGCTTGCGTTTACCCTCTTATCTACAAGAAGAGGAAGGAAAAGGAAAGGACATTTATTTTAAAGGTTTTTTTTTAAAAACCTATAAAAATAAATTATTATTATTTGAAAACTGTTTTCTTACCTTTTTTTTCTCGGCTTAGGTCCCTGCCGCGACCACCTCTGTCGACAATCCGGCGACAGGCCAGGTACGGTAGTTTACTACGAAATTACAAATTTAATTAAATATGAATTTTTTATTGTATCGCATCTTCTGCGATACAATAAATATGACTTCTTTATTGTATCGCAGAAGATGCGATAAAACAAAAAAGTCATACTTAATTAAAAATGTAATTACGTACAGGACTGAGGCCTCCCCCCCCCCCCCCACGGTTTAGGTTCCCCGCAACTTAGACCTCCCCCAACAAACTAGCACACTCACGTACACACTTGCACACAAAAACTAGCAAAAACTGGCACCGCGAGCGACGTTACTAATACCTGCGAACGACAGTTGTAGACTGAAGCGGAACTGCGGAAGGAAACCCGCTAGAGGGGAATGAAGAACAGTATAAAAACTGATAAGTAGTCGCTTATAGCGAAAAGGTTATATCTCGTGTTACAAAGACGAGCCGCCGAACCTTGGCGCTCTGTAACGCGCAACGCCATAACCGAATGGCGTAACGAAACATACCGTCGTAGAAGACGGCTCTTATTGTTAGAATTAAAAATAGCGATCGGCGCGATGCCATAGTTTTTTTAATCGATTCACGATGTCGCGGTAATGATCATCATTTTCTTTATAGGAAGACTTGTTCTTTTGTCAAGGTTTCAGCGAGCGCGTCGCAACATGTTTCAGCGAGCGCGTTGCGACAATTTTAACGCCTGTAAACAAACAGCGTCTCGCACTACAGAAGCGAGCGCCGACGTTGTTGCGAACGTAACGCGTATATCGCTCGAGTGGAGAAATAAAGTACGTCGTGATTCAGACTGAAAAAAAAATTAAGTACGTCGTGATTCAGACGTGAAAAAGACTTTTAACTTTCTTTTACGTATATATTCATGCGTAGTGGAGGGGAAAGGAGATAAGAAATAAAACGTTGTAAGGTACATATAAGTATAATTTATTTATTTATTTTTATATTGTAAATTTTATAAAAAGATGACACTTCTTTCTCGTGTTTCAACCACCAGTTAAATATTTTAACCCTTAACGGTCACACCTCGCTAGAATCCCGTAACGGTCACACTGGGTCCAATAGACCCAAGCGTGTTTGCACGTGTATAAAAAATTGTAGGTGACCTTTAAAAAAAAAAAAAAAATATCCTGTTGTACTTTAAGTCTTCCTTAAAAAGACTGTATAGGTTTGATTTCCAAAAAATTAATTTAACATATGTAAAGAAATTGTTGAAAAAAAAAAGTCGGAAAAGTGACATTTTTCACAAAAACTAATGTAATTTTTTCAATTTTTAAGATATCTTAATTTTTCAAACGGTTTTTTCATCCTCAGATGATGCACTTTTCACTGATTATTGCAGTTTATGCGGCCGTTCCGAAAAGTATATTTATTTTGAGGTATGAAGGTGCGATTTTTTGCGGAAAAGTGAAAAGGACATTTGTATGGAAAAAATAGCAATATATTTAAAAAAAATGGTTTAAAAAATATGAAAAAAATATATTTACGTTGCAAATGACATACTTCAAGTAAATAAAAAGGTTACAATTTGTTATTCGATGCCATAGGCACATTCAACGCATAAATATGCGCGATGCTTGTCGCACATCGGTCGAAGGCAAGTGGGACACATGAATCTCGTCTTTCTATCAGTTCCTGACGGGCAAACTTGACATCTTTGTTTCCTATCCAATTTTGGGGCGGTTCTCTCCAAATGCAGGCCTGTCCTGGAGGTGCAGTATATTCGCTATACCGAATTTGATGTCCTTGCGAATTGTTGATATTGTGTATCGTTCTTGCAGGTGTGCCTTGACCAAATGTAAATATATATATATATATATATATATATATATATTTACATTTGGTCAAGGCACACCTGCAAGAACGATACACAATGTATATATATAATAATATATAATAATATAATAATATAATAATATATATATATATATTATTATATTATATTACGTATATATTATATATATAATATATATATTGCTCGGACACGTGGTCTTCGGCTCCATCAGTGTTATCGCCGCCAAGAATTGGCTGTTCTTCGGAATCCTCAAGCAATTCCTCGCGAATTGTACGGGAGCGCAAGTTATAAGCCATCTACTTTTCATGAATAATTACACAGTAAAATTTTTTAAAAAATTCTAAGCAACGAAAAACACAACTGTGTACTTGCCTCTTCACTTTGGAACAACAAGAAACGGGAAAAAAAAAATACTCGAAAAACTCAAATTATTACGTAACGGTCACACTGGGTGAAATACACCCCACAATTTCGACACGCACACTTTGAACGGCTGCCAATAGAGAACTAACGGGCCGAAAAATATTCCACCGACGGGGATCGATACTTGAAGGTCCCAACTACCTGTAGATGGTGGCACAAGACCCATTTCTATTGGTTTACTGGGTCGTTTTCGAAGTCAAAAAAACGCTTGGGTCCACTGGACCCAGTGTGACCGTTAAGGGTTAAATACGTTTTGCAACGCGCAATTCTTCGTATGTTTTCCGCATCGCACAGTATTAGCGGCATCCAGAGTGTTCAAAGAGTCGATGTCTTCGTAATCCGCATCCAGAGTCTCGACGATCACTTTCTTTCTCGCAAAATCTTCGAGCAGATCTACCAGCCATTCTCGTTTCTGGATTCCCTTGACGTATACGAGAGTCGGTGGCGTTTCATCGTCATCATCCTCATCCATACCGAACACGGCCGACGTAATTAGACGTTTCACCATGCTGTACGGCACGTTTCCGTCGTCCCATCGTAATCCATGATGATTTTTTATCAACCAGGTAGCGCATGATTTGTCGGATTTCATGAGGAGATTCCACAGCATGGGGCGTTCAAAAATGTAATGCGCCAGAACGGTCCCCTTTCGCAGCACCGCCACCTCCTTCACGACAAACTTCGTTCCGACGAGGAAACCTTGCAGGTCCACGAACGTTGGTACGGACATGAGAATTCTCTCTCTCTTTGATGCGTTACTCGAGAACAATGACACGCAAATATGCAAACGTCTCGCGACACTTTTGATTTATACCCTGCTCCCCTTCCCCCTCTCTTTATTAATATTGGTTTTTCGACGTTGCCGCGAACGCTCAGACAATTTTACGCACCACGTTGGTCAACGGGTTGTACTGAATAACGCGATCGTGTATGATGAGACAGTACGCTGAGGTATTCGGCGGTACATTCTCCATGCAATCGAATTCTATTCTGACATCCACGGTGGCATTTTTGACGGATTCGTTTTGTCGAGAGCAATCGATGACCACTATTGGAGCGTAAAGTAGAAAATTCGGGACATTGAGACACGGCTGAACGTGCTCGCGTCCGTAATACGCTCTACTGAAACGCGCGTACATATCGTACAGAATCGCCCATCTGTGTTTACCAAAGTCCAAATTCATGTCGTCGTACGGATAGAATTCAGAGTTTAGATAGAGTTTCACGTTGGTCAATTTGCAATGATCGAACGTTGTTATTTCTCTGGTCATAACGTTCTTCCGGCCCGTCTGCAGAGCAAAGATGACGTATCGCGGTTTTTCGAGCTGAGTCGCGGTCTTGATGGCCCACGAGTGCTTGGTCGTGTTCTGCAACAGGGGATACTCGTACAGATCCCACGAACGGAAACTCATACTCAGATATCGTCCGTTTTCCAAGGCACGCAGCATGAACAGTTTGTTGATCTCGTTCAGCAACACGTGAGGCATCCGCCATTGTATCTTGAGTACGTTGATAGCAGGAGTCAACTTCGGATTTCACACCAGGAAATTGTTATCGTTGCGCGATCGTATCAAGATCAATTCGTAAAGCGCGTTGATCACCACGCGTTTGTAATCCTCGCAAAATCCCAGTAACATGCTGAGCGGTACGTGAAAAGTAAAGTTTCTTCGCGTAGAAGTGATTTCAGCGTTATTGAACATATCCCAGGCGGCGTTTTTTAGAATCCTACTCGCGCCCAAAGACAGCGACGCGTAGCTCTTGAGCGTTGTTGTTATTCCTACGTTTCTGTTGCGATCAATCTCCACGCCTTCGAGTTCGTATCGAATTTAATCGAACATAAACGCGACGGAATTATTCGCCAATACCACGTTATCGGGTTCACCGTCTACTCTGTTCACCGTCAATATTCCTTCGACGTAGAGAAAACTTTCGCACGGCAACGTATACAGATCCTGCTGTTGTATGGGTATTCGTATCTCATCGCTATACTCGAACGTTGTGTTGGCGTACGCATTGTACGTGTGAGTCTCGATCTTGGCGATGCGATCGTCAAAGACCGGCTCGCTTCCGATGTTAAGGATATCGGTCATGTTTCCTCAGATATTTCGCACCGCGAATTCCAAAGATTGTAAGAATTCAACGTTCGACGCTGTGAGCTTCTTTCTCGTATTTTTAGCGTAGCCTAACGCTGGTGATGCAGATGATCGGACGATATCGTTGGTCGCTACCGTAGTGTAGATAGTGTTATCTCTCGCGTGCTCCGAGTCCGTCAACACGAGCATCTCATATATGTCGCGCACACTCACGCGCGTTATCGCTGTCGCCGTCCTACGTGCAATCTGACGGTGATCTCTTTGCCTCGAATCGCAATCGTCCGTCCTGATCCACGATGCGTACCGTTAGATCCGTAATGCTCCGTGCGATGATCGGCAGGTAAATGATCTGCGCAGGTGTTTCCGATATCTTATATCCTGGCGGCACGCTCGGAGAAAATTCGTGTATCGTGTGAACGGGTTTACCGTTGCTGTACGCACCCGCGTTCACGTTACACTCTAGGCGGATAATGTTTATGTTGATGACATTAATCGGTAGGTCCGATCGGTGCCATTTTCCCGGCTGCAATAAACGCTTCGACAAGAATCCCAGTAGCGATCCAATGTTGTTTGGTCTGCTAAAGTTTACTCTGAAAGCGCAATTGATCTCGCTCTTCATCGTGTTGTAATTAGCACGGAGCACTAGCGGATATTTTACAGCCTTATCGTCCTCGTACTCCGCGTTGTCGTCGTCGTCGTCATCGTCTTCGTCGCCGTTCGCGCGAGCGGTCTCCTCTCGCGTGATATCCGCGACCGATGTATGATTGTCGCTGATGGAACGAGCTACGCGTCGGCCACGTCGCGGGCGTTTCCGTGAAACAGCGCGTTTCAAAAACTCGTGTATCGCTCGTATCTCGTACGATCCCTCGGGTATCGTAATTTCCGTGTCATCCTCGTCAAAGTAGAATTTATTATTTGAAGAATTCACGTTCGGTATCGTGTGATAAGTCTCAAAAAACCGTTAGACCGAGCTCGTAGTCAACGTCGCTCAAATCTACGGCGGGAAAGTAATGCACCGCGAGGATGCTGCTCTTCCCGGTCATCGTGAATGTCATAGACATTTCGGGAAAACTATTCGACTAACACTGAGTCTCCACGGCGCACCGTCAGGCTTTAAATTCACGCCGATCAGCGTCGTCGATCGTCAGGAGAAATCGCAGGCACCCTTGTCCGCAGATGTTCTGATCGTAAGTTTGAACAGGCGTGTGATTGTACTGAATCTTTGTCACGCTCGGTCCGAAATATCGCGTCAACTTTTTCGGCGGTCGAAGATTACCGAAACTGTCGAAATACATCGCGCGGTTTCCCCTCTTTGCATACGCTACCCAATGAGTACCGGGGCCCGCTGCATCGTCCAAATTAACAATACCGCTCTCGTTTCGGCGTATACCACCGATCGGTAACAAGTCACGCATGAAAACACCTCTGAAGAACGGTACGAGCATGTGTTTCGCCAGTCGATTCAATTGCACGTTGTTCGTAATACCCGTGGGCATTTTCAACGTCTCTTTGACGTTTTTTTTTTTTTTTCTTATTTTCCCTCTTCTTCGTCTTCGACGCAACTCCCTGCCCGCGTTTGTACTGAGCTAGATAAAGTCCGTGGCCTTCCATGGCGCGATTGTGACGTTGCATCTCTTTCAGCTGACGTCGCGCGGTTTTGCTAGCGTTCACGGCCGTTGCGACCCCGGCCGCCCCGCCGGCCAGGGAACCGAGCACTCCCAGCAACGGTAGAAACGGCAATACGCCGCCTCGTTTCGCCGCCGGAAGTATCCGTTTCTTGGCGCTCTCCTCGTCTTCTTTTTCACGGTTCGCAAACCCATTTCTAATTTCCGCTTGGCATTCATGGCCGTCCAGATGGCTGTAGCGGCAGCTCTCTCTCCGAGAGCCGAATCTCCCGCTATGACACGTCCTAGTGCCTGCTCGGCGAGTACCTTGTCCGCCGCGTGTCTCCCGGTGAGATCTTTGTTATGCGAATACGCTATGTCGTGCTCGCGACACGCCGCGTCCAGTGGATTTACACCCGGATCGCCTCTGGCTAATCGCTCCTTCAGCCGAGTGCCCGGACCGCAAAACTGATAGCCGGAAATGTGCAATTCGATCGGAAGTGAGCTTATCGCGCTGTTGAACAGGCCTTTGCCTAATTTTTTCGCTGGCATTCGCCACAATTCTTTATCAACGGTGCCGGACCGTCAATGTGCGTTCGATGATTCGGCAAATTATAATGTTCTAAGCACCGACGATATTGCTGAACCTCCGAATCCGCCTTTATATGTTCCGGAAGCTTGTCCCACACGTGGTGGACGTGATCGCCGCAGATTTGCAATAGAACAGCCTTCGGTACAAATTGTAGCTGCTCGGCGCTGAAATCGCGAATATCGGAAGGTCTTGATAACAGGATAAACATTTTTCCGCTACTGAGCTATTCGCGGTTTCGCGCACCTATAAATAGGCGCTCAATCCAGCTCTCCGGTCAGCAATGCGAAAAATGAGATTCGTGCGACAACCGCTGGCGATTCGCGTAACGAACTGCGACGACAGATCACGGTCGATGGCGGGCAACGCGGAGAAGCGCAGGCACGGTACGATGCTACCGGCCACTATACCCGAAATCATTTGCGGCCCCTCGAATTGTGGTAAAACCAACGTTCTGATAAGCCTGTTGGAAAGTCCGCACGGTGTCCGTTTCGAGAACGTGTACGTGGACTCAAAGTCGCTCCAGCAACCGAAATATCGACATCTGGAGAATTTATTGACGTCGATCGACGAAATTGGCTACTTTACGTTCTCCAACAACAGTGACGTCATTCCGCCGAGCGATGCGTGTCCAAACTCGATATTCGTCTTCGATGACGTGGCATGCGACAAGTAAGACGCCGTGAGAGAGTACTTTTCATGGGTAGGCATTCCAATATCGATTGTTTTTATCTCTGTCAGACGTACACGAGAATACCTAAACATCTGATACGCGACAACGCGAACCTGCTGATCCTGTTCAAACAGGATGGCACCAATCTGAAACACGTGTACAACGATCACGTGAATACCGACATGTCGTACGATGAATTCTGCGCGCTGTGCAGCGAATGTTGGCAGCGCAAGTACGGATTCGTAGTGATAGACAAGGATAGCGCGCTCAACAATGGCCGATATAGAAAAGGCTTTAACATGTTCGCGATACCGCAAAAGCGGTCAGTCGTCGTCGGTACCTCGTCGAGGTAAAACGTCGGAGAGAGCGTCACTTTACGTATTTCCGCCATCGACAGGAGCATGGATATCCGCGAGCGCGAGAAGGTTGCGAAGAAGATTGCGAAAACGAGCGAGTCGATTCGCAAGGAACTTCGCGCTATGAAGACCGGTAAGATTGAGAAGGACATGGAGTTGGACACGCACTTTAAGCCTCTCATCGAGCCGTTGCAAAAGATCGCCGACAAATCGATCGCGGTGAAGAAAGAGGAGCCGGAGAGCGACGCTGAGATCGAGACGTTTTCCGAGGATGCGACGCCGAGAAAGAGAAAAGGTTCGGATCACCCGCCGTCACCGCGTAAATCTAGCCAATCGAAACGATCGAAAGCTTCATTGGGTGTGCCACCACCGATAACCTGTACACCGATAACCTCATCTCCACCGATATCATCTTCGCCATACGTAACGGCGAGAAAAGTGCAGCCTACAATAAAGTTCGAATTACCCGAAAACATGCCTGTTTTTTACCTCACGGACGACTCGGAGCTCGCAACGTCTATTCGAAAGGAGTTGGAAACGCCGGAGGGTCGAGAAGCGTTGCACGATACCTTGGGTCCATTGGGCCAAGAGTACATCGGTGCTCTTATGAGTGTCAAGCCAAGGAGCGATATAGATACCGTGTACGGCGTTTATCTCGGCAACGATGGAATGAGGCTCGGTAATAAACGTTTCAAGGTGGACAGCATGGATAACATACATATCGGCGACGTAAATTACATCGGCACACCCGGTATTTACGAGTTTATCTTTAAAAACAAGCCTGATGAAAACATGTACACGGAGAAGTATATGCAAAAGTACATGAATATACTGTTCGAGACGAGCACTCATAGAGTCAACCACGATCCTTTCGGGCGAGTAAAGTCCAACAGGGGATACAAGTACACGAATATAATCAAGAAGTTGATACCACCCGCATCCATGAAAAAACAATCCGGAAAAGGATTATTCGCGCCTCGCGCGATGACGCTGACCGACAATAAGATCGATTACGTGCACTGGGACGATCCCAACGAGCTGGTGGATCGTCTACGATTGCTCGACGCTTTGCGCCACGCTGGCAACAATGCCCACGACAACGAGATCCTGTCGATCATCGAGGAACTTCGCGAAGCCGGTCTTATTATAAATTGAGCCGCGCGGCAACGAGCCGTTCAATCAGCGTTGAAATGCCGATCAACAAATTTGGTATATTCAAGCAGAGCAGAGACGGGTCGAACGCCGTATCGTATCATCAGTGGAGCGGATTAATGAGAAATTTCGTGCGCGATAAAGCTATGTGTCGCACCGCTACGGACTTTGACGCAAATTCGCGCAAGATTCGTCGCGTGGCGCAACCGGAGGCTGACGGCGACGCGGTTAATAAACTGTACGTGGAACAGAGCGTTAAGGGTGTGAGAGACGAAGCGGAATTCGAGAAACATCGTAAAACGCGATTAGAGACTGAATTCGAAACGAATCTTAGACTTCTGAGAGATAGCGTTAAAATTGTGAGAGATCAGTTGGAGGAAATCGAAACGAATCTGATCGCGCTCAAACAAGATACGCAATCCATGTTGGACGCAAACCGAGAGGCGCTCGAAACACATATATTTCGAACGAAAAAACCTGAGTAACGATGGCAAGCGGCAAACGATCCGGGAAAGGTTACAAAAGGCTGTCGAATGACGATGACGACGAAGGGCAACGGGCGATTCAGGAACGGTCATCGGGCAGCAGCAGTTATCAAAAGACCGACGAACGGGTCAGAAGCGGCTACGAATTGTTCAGAAACGGCTGTGAACGGTTAATGAGCAGAAATGGACGACGACAAGCCAACGACGACGACGCCGACGAAGAGCTGAAAGAACTGAAAAAACCGCTATTGAGTGATGATGAACGGAAATAAATGGCTGATTGAATGTCATTGATTAAAGAAAGCAAAAAAGTTTGACATATAATTTCTTTGCGCGTATTATTACACACCGTCAAAAAAACATGACATCATCGAAATCCGATGGACGTAAAAATATCGAGAAGCGACGACTCGTCGAGGAACTGAACGCACCGGCGAGAAGAAATTTTCCCCGAAGACGCGTCATCGTGCGTGGGTACGATGACCTGTGGCAGGCTGACATCGTCGAGATGCGTCCGTACTCGCGTTTCAATAGAGGCTACCACTACATACTTACCGTCATTGATGTGCTGAGCAAGTACGCATGGGCCGTGCCACTCAAGAGTAAAGGCGGAAGCAAGACAGTTGACGTTATCGTGGAAGATGTTTACACTCAATGGGACTTACAAGTGGGTCGACGAGTTGCCGCGACTCGTGTCGGATTACAACGCGCCAAGCATCGAACGATCGGCGTGCGGCCCGTCGACGTTACTCCCGCGATCGCCGAAAGACTCTTGAACACGGTGTACAGCAAGATAAAGATCGCGGGTCCAGCAAAGTTCAAAGAAGGCGACCCGGTACGCGTCAGCAAGTACAAGACTGTTTTCGAGAAAGGTTACACGCCGAATTGGACAACCGAGGTTTTTAAAATTGTTAAAGTGCAGCGTACTAATCCCGTAACCTATCTACTCGAAGACTATCGAGGAAAATCTGTCACTGGAGGATTCTACGAGCACGAGCTGCATCGCACGGCTTATCCGGACGTGTATCTCGTAGAGAAAGTACTTCGCAGAAGGGGTGACGAGGTTTATGTGAAATGGCTGGGATTCGATGGATCGCACAATTCATGGATACACAAGGACAACGTGATTTAATATATAAAGACATTTATTTTTACTGTATAAAAATATGTAGAACATAAAAATATGTATTACATACAAGTGTAAAATATAAGTATAAAATATAAGTATAAAATATAAAATACATTTATAAGTAAAAAATATGTATAAAATAAAATATGAAATACATCTAAGTATAAAATATAAAATACATTTAAGAAAAAAATATGTAAAAAATAAAATATGAAATACATAAGTGTATAATATGAAATATTAAATCAATATTTTATTATTATTATCCCATCCAATATAATATCTTTATTAACATCTTGTACAATATAAAACATTATCAATAAATTCTTAAGGACTCTCGAAAATTCAAATACAATATAATTGGCCATGAGAGTCAAACGCGGTACTTAGTGCGTATTTTTAATCAAACTGATTAAATTATATTCCGTAAGTTTCCAACATATTATAACTGCGCGCCGATTATTTGTCGGACTTTAAACACAGCTATCATTGGAACATTAAAAATTCCCTGTCCCTTCCCTAATTAAATCGATATCGATTTAATATTAAAATCACTGTAAAAACTTATTGCGAAAAATATTACCCCAGCCAGGGTTCGAACCTGGAATCTCCCGCATTCCGTTCGGGTGTCTTAACCAATTCGACTACCGGGGCATGTGGTAATATTTATCGCAATAACCAGATAATTAAAAACCAGAGAAAGACGTTCAAATTATTATTATCTGGTTATTGCGATAAATATTACCACATGCCCCGGTAGTCGAATTGGTTAAGACACCCGAACGGAATGCGGGAGATTCCAGGTTCGAACCCTGGCTGGGGTAATATTTTTCGCAATAAGTTTTTACAGTGATTTTAATATTAAATCGATATCGATTTAATTAGGGAAGAGACAGGGAATTTTTAATGTTCCAATGATAGCTGTGTTTAAAGTCCGACAAATAATCGGCGCGCAGTTATAATATGTTGGAAACTTACGGAATATAATTTAATCAGTTTGATTAAAAATACGCACTAAGTACCGCGTTTGACTCTCATGGCCAATTATATTGTATTTTAATAAAACATTATATTTCATACATTACATACATTGCATATATTGCATACATACATACATACATACATACATACATACATACTTACATTACGTTATACATTATATTACATACATTATACGTTACGTTATACTTTATGTTATACGTTATACATTACGTTATACATTATATTACATACAGTATACGTTATATTACATATATGCATACATACATACATACATATATGCATACATACATACATACATTATATACATTACGTTACAAGGGTATTCGATAATGTCCCCACGGTAACGTATCGGTCGAATCCGGTAACACGTACCGCTTGTCGTCGTACGAACTCAGAGCGATTTTCGTCTCGGACACTGTACGCACTTGGTGCAGTTTCGATCTTATACACGACTGGCGACGAGTCATTTCAATCTCGTCGTTCAGACACCGCGTGTAGTCGTCGAACACTATAGTACGCGCTACGACGTTACTCTTGACACCTTTTGCTTTCTTAGTGTCTTTTTTGCCATCGACTCGCAAGGCGTACATTTTCGCCCTGAGTCCGACGAATTCGGTCATGACCGCGCCGTTATTTTTGTCTTTCATCAAGCGGTACTTTCTTGTTCTCAAGCGGTATACCGTACGCGTTGTCGACCGGGCAATCGCTCGTATCAAACCTAGCGATATCACGTTTCACGTTCTCGTACACATTCTCGCACTCTATATGGTAGTTCAAAATGTCCGTGTCGGTGTACATAATTTTACATTTGTCGCTATACAGAAAAGACATGCTCGTAATGAAATTCATACAAACATATCTTGGATATATCGAGGATGCACATGCCTACGTAGATCGGTTTGTCAAATTTCACCTCGAGTTTGCGCATTTCTATTGCAACCAAATTTTCCGAAAAAATACTTCTGCTATGGAAATTTGATTTAGCGATCATTGCCTCCGCGTCGTATCTACCCTCCCAATGAGTCAATAATTTTACGTCTACATGATTACGCACATTCTCCATCGTTTTCCTGAAAACCGCGTTATTCATCAGTTTATATAAATTCTTTTCGAAATTATTTGTCGCGCGCGTTCTAAATCGGGTGTTTAATTCGATGTAATCGCGGAGCCATGGAGATTGAGCGAATTGCAATACGCGATGTATTTTTGTAACTCGAAGGCCGTGGCGCGTGCATTGCTGAAGGTTGCGGTAGTGTATGACGTAGCGCTTCTTATCGCACACAGTCGCAAGGAGCTTGACCTGCCGCGCGCCTGGCGGCTTATCGCGCGTCGGACAGAACGGTAGGTCAGCGTGCGCGTCATGTTTATTTTGCGGGTACTCCAGATCGACCTCGAGAATATAACCTGTGGGCGAATTTGTATCGATCGCGCTATCAAAATTCGAAACGTCTTCGACCCATCAAAAATCGGCGTACGGTAGTGGTTGACACATTGCCCACCCGTACAAGTTGTTTACGTCGAAATACATTAGGTACGACGATGGTTTCGATGGATCGTACGACTGCATGTACTTGTTATTGGCTCGCGCGTATCTGCCTGAACATTGACTCAGACCACCGCGAATACCGCTTTCGATAAACATAACCATATCTATATCGGTTAGCAGTTCGAAATTTACGCGAGTATGTTTCAACATGGCGTCCCATGTGAAACCTGGCAATGTGCAACCTCCTCCTCATCTGTTCCTTATTAGAATATTACAATTTAAATACCAAACATATGATGCGCGAACGAAAGAAAGCAAATGAGGTGGGTAGAGAGAACGCGAAGAGATGCGATAACGTAACTCTCCGATTACAATAACTGACCTACTGACCTACTTACCACTGCTTAGTCACACATAGTGACCCTTTATACAAAGTCTGATCATAATACTATAGTAGGAAATCGAGTTTTTCGACATGAAATTCGAAAACGTGGATTCCCCGCTAACCGCCGCAAAAAGATACGCGAGCGAGCGAGCGGGCGGGCGGATTGAGAGAGCGCGAACGGCGACGCTGGCGGCGGCGGGTTGAGAGAGCGCGAACGGCGACGCTGGCGGCGGCGGGCGGCGCGGCGGCGGCGTGCGGCGGGTCGGCGGGCGGTGGCGGCGGCGCGGCGCGGCGGCGGCGCGGCGCGGTACCCCTCCCCCGCGGACCCTACGCGGCCCTAATGCGGTACCCCTCCCCGCGGATCCTACGCGGCCATAACGCGGCACCTCCTCCCCCGCGTGACGTCATCCCCCCCACCTTACAACTCCCCCCCCCCACCCCCCTCTGGCCCGGATGAACCAAAATTCCCCCCCCCCTTGCATGACGTCATCCTTTGTAATATGAAATGCCGCATGTAAAAAATCTCAAATACCCCCCCACCCCTCTGGCCCGGATGCACCAAAATTCCCCCCCATCGCGTGACGTCATCCTTTGTAATATGAGATGCCGCATGTAAAGCATCTCAAATACTCCCCCCCCCCCCTCTGGCCCAGATGCACCAAAATTCCCCCCCCCCCTCGCGTGACGTAATCCCCTTCCCCCGCGTGACGTCATCCCCCCTCGCCCCTCGATTACCCCCTCCCCCCCCAGAGCTCCCGGTCCAGATCTCTCATACCTATACTACTATTCACTGCAGAAAATTTTTAATTTTTAAATAAAGTGTGCCACTTTCTTATAAAAGTGGACTCCACAATCATACATCTGATACAAAAGTTAGTTGATTTATATCACTTGGCGCGAGATACTGCCGTGAGTGCCGTGTCTCTTGATACCGTTCTTTTACCATTGTTCGTCAAATTTTAAATACGAGAAACAGATCCCATCGGATGCCATCTATCGGATAATCCGAAATTAAAAATGTAATATGTGTTTATATATAATTATATATAATTATATATAAACATATATAATCATATAAAATTGTATATAATTTTACGTGAGGAATCAGATATAATTTTATATAATTATATAGAAAAATATATATTTTATTTAATTACATATTTTAATATATATTTATATATAATAATATATAAATATATATTTTAAAATTTCCTGATTTATACAAAATTATATATGCTTATATATAAATATATATAGCTTATATATAATATATATAAATATATATACTTACATATAATTATATAAAATTTTATATAATTTATATAAGAATCTAGATATAATTATATTAAATTATATAAAAGAATACATATTTTCATATAATTATACATAGTTTTATATGTTTATATATAGTTATATATAATTTCTTTTTCCCGGGATATACATTGTCACGGCCTTTTCGGCCGGATCAAAGGAACGCCAGGAGAGTCGGGTGATAGACCTCTCGGTATAATCCCTCGCGCGAATCAGGCAACTTTCGAACAAATCCGTTGGGCGCCAGACGCGATACCATTGCGTCCACTAAATTCTCGAAACTTTAACGCGAAATCACGAGAGTCAGAGCCTGTCGCACGAGGAGCCAGCCGGCTGGACCTAACGGCAGAGGGGCAGGGTAGAGGCAGGTCAGCGCAAATTCGTTGGACGCACACAAAATAATCCCACATACATCGCCAGATCTTTAGTAAACAATAGGTTTCGTTTATTCAAATGGCAGTAAATAATCGGAGTATTAAATTGTAAATAGTGTAGAAATAACAGGTTGGTTTATTTATTTGAACAGAAATTTAACGGAAGAGAATATTACAAACAGTCAAGTTTAATCTAATTTGTGGTAGTCCCGGTAAACAAATATCAGCCAAACGATAATAGAAAGAAAATGGGTGACCGCCGGTTGTTATTGTTCCATAGCAAAACAGACCGCGGAAGTATCGTTGAATGAGAGATCGAACGGAGAAATTAACGAATTGAGTTGAATCGAAAGAATTATACATGAATAATGCGCGGCCAAGAAAACTCAAACGTGAGCGATATTCGGAACCGAAATACTGGCAATACAATGCTAAGAAATACGAATTGCCGAACGGAGTTACCAAGAGAAGAACTTAAATCTAACTTATTACTAACAACGCAAAGTAACTAATATATATCGCGAGAAGGGAATCGACGAAAGTCAAGCGCGGAAGAATCCGCGGGGCGACGCCCCGCTGGGCGTGCCTGAGCTCGCTTGCAAAGATAAAGACTACGAAAACGGGGACGCTGGTCGGTCGCTCGCGATAACTACGGATAGCGTAACGTTAACTCGAAAACGCGCGACACCCTTAACGCAATAATACCAATAAGTATTCTTTACTTACGCGAAGACCAACACCTTTCCACTCCCACAACGACGAACAATCACATAAAACGCGAATAACGACTCGGCGCTGAACTACGCGGCGTGTGGGCAGATACACCGCAGGGTCATTCTCCGGCAACGCGCGATCGGGGACGCCTCCGTGTACCCCGAGTACAGACAGCCTACGCCCGTTAAGACGCGAAACACTAACTACTCGGTAATCACAGTGCGCGATATGCGTGGTTTGCCCGAGTTACCGCGAGACACACGAGATCGGAATGCGAGACGTAAATAAATCTAAATGCGCGATACGTTTTGTGGGCGAACACACCCCGCAGTCACAATATCCGCATTCACTGGCGATACCCGCTCTCGGCCGCTGCCGAGATTCTCCGAAATCCGCGGTCGCGATCCCCAGGAGGCCGCAGGTCCTAACAGCGTACGACTCGAGAACCGAGAGGCCCCTCGCGCCCGCCACCGACCGCCAACACCAAAATACTCAATAAATTACTCGCCGTGTGCGCGCAGATACACTGAAGTGCCACGCTCACGCTACACGCGGTCCTCTAGACTTTACGAGATTCCATCGCAAAACCCAAACTTCGAGCCTGTACAAGACTCTAACACCAAGTTACGCCGCGTCCGGCGATTTCGCCGCGTCCGGCGTACGTCGCGTCCGACGATATTCGCGAAAACGGCGAGTCGGGGCTGGGCGGAATGTCACACTCGCGGCTCGATCGCGGCTGTCTAACACTCTAACTGAGGGTAACCTCACCGGTCCCGCTGACTCCTTGTAGACCGACGTCGTCCTTGACCTCGTCACAGGCGCCGGGGATGAGCTCTCGAGATTAACGCGAAACCGCTGCCAGCACTCGGCACTCGCGAGACGTGTTGCTGCGACGGCGGACGAACCAGAAGAGATCGAGGCGGCGAGCTCGATGCGCGAATCGAACGCTCGCCCCTCTCAAGGGGTTGCGCGATATCCTTGCGCGACACCGCGACCGATGGGGCTGAGCGCGTCGCGGATCACGCGGGCACCGGCGTCGATCCTGCGGGGGTCCTCGGTACCCTCTCGATTTTCCAGATTTTCCGCCCTCTTCACCCTGTGCACCGGGCGCTCGGGTCGGGTTCCACTCGAGGAAGGGTCTCCTCCGCGGACCTCGGGAACGCTGGCCAGGCGTTTCGGGTCCGTTTTGACGTTCCGGAGGCAGATCCCGATGTCCAGTTTTTTCCTCCTCGAAGATCAAGGGCCTGTCTTTGCCCCGTCGACCCTGAGTGCCACGCGTGTCCGTCGCGTGCCCCGATAATAGGGCTTTCGCCCCGCCTCGTCCTTGCGCCGCTCCGTCCCTCATCCCGGCTGTCGACTTCCGCATTCTTCACTGTTGTCTTCGTCGTGGTGCCTCGGTGAGGTGCCCGATTACATACAAAATAAGTACCAGAAATAAATAATATGTATTTTAATATCTCGGTAGGCCCCCTGGAGATTTTCGCGGTCGCTCTCCTGGCTCGTCCGCGGGCGCGAACCCGCGCTTTGTGACGGCGGCGGGGCGCTACCACGCGCGGCGAACCGTCACGTCACAACATACATCATCAGATAGAAAAATTTTTATATTTTAATAATAATACATTACTTAATTCGCCAGTGATAACTTAAGGGGATCCTGGATACCGATATTTACAGGTGGGTGATTTTCTCCTAATTGGCTTTACAGAATTGAAAATCCTTTTACGTGTTAAAAGTACGTACAGAAATAATGCGTCTAATGGTAAATTGCAGACTAAAAACTTGAAAAAATTGAAAAAGTTATACTCGATACTACTTGGAGCTGTCACTTTATGGAACAAATCAAAAGTGTCTCACTGAGCGGCCTAGATGAGAGAACAGTGTTGAATCATTGAAACTAAGATTGAAGGCCTAATAAGAAAGATTTTAACCAAACTGCGTTTTATGCATGTACACACACGCAGTGTGATGGCGATGCAATCTGAGAAGGACAGATATCGTATAGGTATCCGTTAGACAAGGACAGGTATAGATCGGTAACATAGAAAACATAGAAAACGATCAAAATTATCGACATTTTTAGTTCCACGCTAGATGATGGCGCTTTCACATTGGAGTTCGCCTGTCACTCCAGAATGCGGAAGTGACAGCTCCAAGCAGTATCAAATATAATTTTTTCAATTTCATTAAGTTTTTAGTCTGAAATTTACCATTAGACGCATTATTTCTGTACGTACTTTCAACACGTAAAAGGATTTTCAATTCTGTAAAGACAATTCGGAGAAAACCACCCACCAGTACATATCGGTATCCAGGATCCCCTTAAGGCTAATATACAAAATGCCCTTTGTTTCTTGTTTCGTGTTCTGTGCCTTTTGTTTTTTGTTTCTTGTATTTTTGTCACGTGGAATTAGGAAACATCTCTCTATAGTTTGTCCAACGCAAATTTAACGCAATAACACAATAATGCTAATGCTGCGTTGTATCGTTCATGGCGATATTTCTTGGCTCTTTGTGACAAAATAAGAAACAAAGTATAAAAGACAGAGACCACAAGAACAAGAGGCAAAGGGCATATTGTAGATTAGCCTTTATTCTTTTCTTATTATATAATTTATAAAAAAAAACAAAATATTACAAAAACAATTGAGAAAAAGAAAATACTACCATATCATACTCTATATCTATCGTATGAAACGCATTATACGCGAAAGAGGCAAGTATGTCAAGTAAGTTGTCGCTGAAGATTTTGCCAATCTTTGAATTTTACTTTTAATATAATTGCTGCTTATCAAATTAATTTATTCTTTAAAATATATTTTTCGATGTTTTATTTATTGTTCTGAATATATATGGAATATATGAAAAATATTAAAGAGTAGGAGAGATAGGATGGTAGGACACCTGTTGAGACATGACGAATTAGTTCGCGACATATTGAAGGTGGAAGTAGAAATAAAGAAAGGTAGAGGTAGACCCAGATTAGATTATTGTTCATAAATAGTCAAAGACGTAGGATGCTCTACTGTTAGGGAAATGCGTAGGTTAGCTCAGGACAGGGAAGGATGTAGATGCACAACCAGTCTTCGGACTGAAAACTTGATGATGATGATAATGAAAATTTTGATTTTACTTCTTTTTCATAACATTATATTTCATTTTTTCCTGTGTTTTCTCTTTGCCTTTTGCATTATAGAAACATTATTTTATTAGATAATTAATTTTTTTAAATTTACATAAGAAATATCAACAGATTTTGTGTACTATTTATATATATATACATAAAAAACATGTATTCTAATCGACGGTATGATACTAATATATGTCACTGTTATTAACAATTATTATATGCGCATATCTGTAACTACGCAATAAATTATATATTTATATATTTATATATGTATATACACATATTACATACACAAGGTTTTAGATTTAATCTGTTCACGCCGATATCTCGGTAACTATCAAAGTTAGACGAAAAATCAGAAAAGGTCCTTTATAGTGGGATTACTTGGCGATGATTTTCAGCGCAATAGAACTGTAACCTTCCGCAGTGGATTTCGAGGGGGAAAAAGGTCAAAATTTTCAAACAAAAACCCCCTACAAAAATAACACCAATCAATAGCGTTCAAAAAATAAAAGCCAACAACCTAATTTTTATATACTGTCACGCTATTTTCTTAAACAGCGGATCAAAAGGGAGAGCGGGATGTTAGGCCTCTCTAAAGCGGGGTCCCTCGTACCCGGAAGGCGATCGATCGGTCGCGAAAAATTTTGTTGGGCGCCAGACACGTACGACGACGCGTCACCGAATCGCGAAACAATAGCCGATACTCGCGAAAATCGAAAAGATCGAGGATACCTTCGGCACGAGGGACTAGCTAGCTCAACCTAACGGTGGAGGGGCAGGGTAGATGCCGGGCAACGCTCAGGAATGCGGGGGACGGGTGAATAAGTCGCGCGAAAGTCGTTAATTTAATTAATAATAAATACCTTTATTCCGATCGCAGCCAGTTAACAGTACTAAGTTTATCCCGTCGGTTGACAAAGACGGTGCGAATAACAGCAGTTATTTTCTCGGTCGACGGAGAAATATTATTAACGATGACTCTCAGAATTTGCGAAGTGACTTAGAAGCGCGTCGGAACAACGGTGACGACAGCGAGTAGTATAAAACGACAGCACGTACAAAATGGAATCAATGAAATAATGCCGCGACAATCGCAGGCCGCAAAATACACGCGAGGAATTAATACAACCCCGCTCGCAAAAATATAAAACGACAGCTAGTATACCGCGCGAGACGGCGAAAATAAACGTGGAAACGATACGCACGGAACACGTACAGGATATAATCGAATATAATCGATAACGGCGGCGCGGCTCTACGCCGCTCGCGAAACGTAATACGACACCGAGTACAAAAAAAAAGGGTATGCGGCGTCCCGCGCCCCGCTGGGCGCGCGCAAGATATTTTCCGCACCCGCGAAAGGATTCTGTCGTCCGAAGGGAGCTGGACGTCGCGGTCACCACGCGACGCAGATTACACGCCGTTCGCACTTTATTCGCGACGTATGCCGAAACCGCGAGAATCTTCGATCGCGTGCAAGCGGATTATGGCGGCACTCGCAAAGCACTTTCTTCGCGCCGCGTGGTCACTCGCGTTTCGCGTACCCGGTATCCGGGGCTCTTCGACGCTGTTGACCGCGAATCTCCGGGGCTCGCTCCGATACCAGCCACGACAACCGTTCTCGGGGTCCCTCGCGCTTGATGTCGACTGCCAACCAAACGAACGCGAAATTATGGCACGTCGACAGCAGAGCGGGAGCGCGACCCTTCGCGGTCCGTTCGTGGCTTTACAATTTATCTACGGGCGACCTCACCGGTCTGGTGTTCCTCGGGCCTCGTCCTCGACAGCTCGGCTTCCTCGCCCCCGGGTTGGCTGCACTCACACGGGCCGGGTCTCCGCTGAGTAGGCACTCACACACGACAACGAGACTAATATAAAACGACAACTAGTCGACTCGGCGGACGGCGCAGAAGAGAGACAGCGCGGCGCCGCGCTCGATCGCGAGTCGATGCCTCACCCCACGCAGGGGTTGCGCGACCGTTCTGCGCGTCGTCCGGCTGTCATCGACGTCGCGCGTGATCGTTCGATCCTTGCGGCGCAACGCCGTACATCGCAGGGGTGCCCTGCCTCGCCCGTCCGCTCCTCCGAATCTCCACCGGGTGGGCCGCAATCCTCTGCCAATAGCCGGTTTCCGGCGCGGCGTTCTCCTCGACATCGGTGGGACGCCGTTCACAAAATAATAAATAAATAAACGCAAGTAAATGATTAATTTTAACGATCGCGTTAGCGCCCCTTGGAGACTCCGACGCCCCGCACGCTCCCGGTCCGTCGTCGGGCGCGACCCCCGCGCCTTGTGACGGCGGCGGGGACGCTGCCACGCGCGGCGATGCCGCAACGTCACAATACTTATCGTGAAAATTATGAACGCAGTGAATTTTTGAAAATAGCCTACGAAGAGTATCGATCAACAAAAATTCACTGCGGTCATAATTTTCACCATAAGCATATAAAAGTATAGGTCATTGGATTCATCTTTTCGAACCCTATCAATTGGCGTTATTTTTGTAGAGGGTTTTTATTTAAAAATTTAGATTAGAATTTTGACTTTTGGGCGGGGGGGATTTTGTCCACGCATATGCTTTGTGAGATGAAGTGAGGTCCACCCTACATCGACCCATGTAGGGGATGCAGGGGGAGGGCAGAGGGGGCTGCGCCCACACATGTACTTTGTTATATTAGTCGTTTATGTCTTTTAATACTCAAAATAACTGCTACATTTTTAAAAATTTTTGTTAATAACTTTTTAATAAAAAACAAGCGACAGCTAAAACCTTTTAAAGGTCACTCAGAATGATGACCTTGACAACATATGTCAAGGTCATTGAAATCAGTGAGGTCGTCGGTGTTATGCATAATTACCACATCCGATCCAAAAAATCCATTTGTTAATTTTTAGATGCATCATCCAATTATATATTATATCCGATTTACTTATACCTAGTAAACACGAAGTAACATGCAAGCAATTACATGCGCAAGTTATAATTTTTTATTCAATAATGTATGTAAATGTACATTTACATTGTTGAATAGGAAATTATAACTTGCATGTAAGTTGCACGTTACTTGGTGTTTGCTGTGTAGATGTCATATCATATCCAAAAAAAACAGATATGACTCACCTATGAGAATTTTATATATTTATATCCTTGAGCATAAATCTTATTGTTAGCGATTGAAAGCTATACATATGAACTACACTCGCACAACTTCACAACACTTTCTTTTAATACAAAAATTAGGATACCGGCACACGCGGGTCCAACACGTACGTAGCCGATGCAATCTTCGCAGTTACTGATGGTAGGTTCGGATCGCGGACTCATTGTTAGAGATCGACAGTGAACAGAATCAATGCGGGAATCACTCATTCTATTACAAGACAAAAAAAGAATGAAAAACTGCACTTGCAAAACTTTACCGACTCAAAACACGTACGTAAGTGATGCAACCGTGACGTTAGATTCGGGACGCGAGGCACGATTGGCACGAGGCACGAGGCATACCAGAGACAAAGAAAAACTAAATCGTCGGATAACTTTTCATCGGGTGTCACTTGATTTTAACGGTTATTATATTTCATCGGATATTTTTTTGGTTAGACATATACATCGGATAACATATTAGGTAAATCGGATGTAAGCTTGCGCGGATAAAAGAGTTTATCTCTTTTTATATTATTCCAATTTTGTATACTACCAATCAACAACATTATTTGTAAAGACCATGGTGTCTATTTCATGAAAGCTTAAGTTGTAATAAGAGACAAGAGAACGCATATATGTATGATTTAGTTTCGTTAACGCATTTCGTTTTTTTTTATTATTGAAACCTAAGGTTTTCAAGGGCGGCGGTGTATCGTTATCACTAGTTATAAATTTTAAGATTTTTTTTTCGCTCTTGATGCGTTTTGTAAACCCGGCTTGATGCGTTCTGTAAACCCGGCTCGGCTGCGCTCTAATTCACCCACGCCACCGCGAGGGCGCTCTCCGTTCGCAACATTGCGCGCGCGGCTTCAACGCGCGAGATCGTTCTCGACCATTGTTCGTAACGGTGCCGCAACCGCGAGATCGCGGGATCACGTTCCAATAAAGGCAGCTAATTAACTCGATACAAGTGGGAGTTTATTCCATCACCTGAGTTCACCTTCGGAAGTAAGCAGGTGCTGTGGCATACGCAGTACCTCTAAATCGAGCTACGAAAATAACGAGAGCTCGTTATAACAAATTTTTTTTTCGGATCATTTTCCATTCACAATTTATCGAAAATTACATTTCATCGGATAAAGGCAGATTAATTCATCGAATAGCTCCAAATCCGTCAGAAATAGATTGGATAAAGTAGTGGAATAGATTTTTCTGATTAAAGTGGATGGAAATTTTTCTCAGTGTATCCGTCCTACGTAATCTGAACTTCCTCCTTTTTTTCCTTTTCTCAGTTTTCCCTCATCTCGTTGCCTAATCTGATTGTAAATCTATTTTCTGCCATCTGTTTTCCGCCCAGCTATTCTTTAAATATTTTAGCACTTTCCTCTTTCTTTATCCGTTTATACCCTTTATAATTGTAATTCAAATCCCTTATTCCCTCCTATCTTTCAACTTCTTGCATCTCTCTCTCCTCCTATCTTTTGCTACGCATCCAGCCTCTTACTTTTTCTTATTCCTTCCCTTGCCTTTACCTCCGATCCTCTTCGTTTACAATAATTTTTTCTTTGCTCGTTCTAATTCGATAATATTTCTCCACCCATATCCTTTTTTAAATCTTTCCAACATTTTCTTGTTCCTTCTCCTTTAACCTTTTCTCAAATCTCCATGCTTTACATCCTGCTCTTCCACTCAATTTGTCCTTCACCATATGGCCCGGCATATCTTCCGCTTTATCCTTATCTCAAGTATCTTTCTTGCAACACTACCTCTTCTTACTTCTTCCACCCTCATATCTCTACTCCATAATTTAATGTTGATCAAACTAATTATATATACACTATATAATCATATACAATATCAAACGATATATACATTTCCACGTTTAAAGTTCAGCCCCCTTCCTTTTCGATTTCGCGATCATGCATCTTATGCCTTCTTCCCTCTCTGCTAGCAAGACCATGTCGTCCGGATAGAAGTATAATTCTTATCTCTTCCTAACTTTACTCTCAATCAGTAATGAAATACCTCTATATCTATAAAATGGAAAGAGTCGACACAGAAACACGAAAGATATATATATATATATATTGTATATAGGAGGACCGGGGCTAACTCGACACGATTTTTTCAAAGGCAATTTTCAACAACTAATTAAAATTTTCAAGCAAATTCAATGGTACACATTTAAAGAGTGTTCCTTTAGGTACAAAATTGCTTAAGGAAGTTTTGCTGTACGTCGCTTTGTTTTGCCCCCAGGAGAGGAAAAGTGACGCAAAGACAAATTTTCAAATTGAAAAATGCCGGGGCAAACTCGACACTTTGTCTAATCAATACAATTTGATCTAAAACTTATTTTTTTATTGTCTGAAAATGAAATACGTTGTTTATCGTGTATTTAGAAAGTACAAAATTTTGGAATAAAGCAAAACAATCATTGGAAATAATGAGAAAAAAATTGTTAAACTTTTAATTATCTTCTTCTAATCTCATGTCTGAAAAACAATTAAAGCGGAGTCTACAATAAGAATTTAAGGCGTAAAATTTAAGTTTTAAGCCTTAAACCGTAAGAAATTGACAAATCACAGTCGAATATTATGAGAAGAATACTCGACTGTGATTTGTCAATTTCTCACTTTGTCATGAGCCATAATAAACGACAATTTGTCTTGACACCCCGAATATTTCTGCAGTATATATGATCTTTATTTTTTTCCTTTTTACGGCAAGTACAGCTTCTTTCATTATTTCCTTATCTATCACTGGTCTTTTTCTATTGTATGTACAAACTATTTTGCTGCAAGCCAAAAGTAAATGACTTATTTACAACGCTTTATCGAAATAGATTAGTGTCGACTTTGCCCCGGTGGCGTGGTGTCGACTTTGCCCCAAACCTCGTTTTTCACTTTTGTCACTCCAAAAACAAAAATTTTGAAAATATGCAAAAACGATTATCGGATTTGTATAGAGCATTGAATTTCCCATCAAAATCACTTAATGGTAGATTCGTAAGAGTAAAACTCGATGAAAGAGTAGAAATTTTCGAGAGATGAGAAAAATAACTTTTCACCATCGAAAACGTTTATGCCGCACTAGAAGTTACACCATAATTCAGAATGTCACATTTACCATAGGAGAGGCAAGTTTCTACGATAGATTTAACCCTCGGAGAACACACAGGGTCAGTTTGACCCTTACCTCGAGTTTTACCATAATATCTTGAAAGCAATCAATAATTAAGGGAAACGCCATAATCGGTCGGGACTGGATATTGGTTGTCCAATAAAATTATTCGTGAATTTTTAAGTACAAATCATCACTCTAGTAAACCACGCGCCGTTACTTACGCACTTAAACGTAGCCACAACTAAATTTATTACCCTATATCCTTCTATACATATCCCGTCCTTTTTCGAATATACTAACGAGTGTTAGTGGACAATTAAATTAAGTTTCAATTTAATTGTGTGAGAATAGGTACTCTTTCTAGCTTTAGTTGTGGCTACGTTTAAGTCCGTAAGTAACGGCGCGTGGTTTACTAGAGTGATGATTTGTACTTAAAAATTCACGAATTATTTTATTGGACAACCAATATCCAGTCCCGACCGATTATGGCGTTTCCCTTAATTATTGATTATTATCTTATATACGGTCGTACTTTAAATTTTCTTATCTTGAAAACATTTTAAAAATGTAAATTTTTAGCCAGAAATATTAAAAATAAAAAAAATAAAATTTTTGTCGTAAATCACGTTTTTTTCAAAAAAATAATTTTTTTTTTGAATTTTTTAAATATGTAAATAATTCCAACGGCACTTTTTATTTATATCAATTGATTTAACAATGTTCCAAGTACATCTGGAAATTTTTTCAAGCTGATCGCACTCGTCAATTTAAAATGGTGGACGATCAAAATGTGTGTAGGGTCAGATTGACCCAGAGTGTTCTCCGTGAATGAAAAAATAGGTGTGTTCTCCGAGGGTTAAATAGGCAAAAAGCCTAGTGTCAAGTTTACCCCGGTGTCGAGTTAGCCCCGGTCTCCCTTATATATATATATATATATATATATATATATAATATATATACATATATAATATAATATAAAATATATAAAACAGAAAAATTTTTGGTATTATCAATGACAAAATATATTTTTGTGTGTTTGCAGAATCTTGGCAACTGATTATCAAAAGCATCAACATACCAGCTATTGTAAAAGTTAACGATACCGATTATATTATCCTTGATTGCGATTACGACCTTGAGAACACATCGAGCAAGGGTCTCGTCGTCAAATGGTTTTTTAACACCAACCAAGTAGTCTATCAGTGGATTTACGGCAGACACCCTCTGGCGGACGAACCTGCTGCAAAATACGTCGATCTAACTTACAAAGCCAGCGATGATCCATACACCGAATACCGAGCCATAAAGTTGAATAGGCCGGGTATCGATCTTACCGGCGAATATACATGCGTTATATCTACCTTTGCAGATGAACGAACGGCAAATGCGTCAATGATAGTATATTGTAAGTGTCAATTTATTTTTACATACACATATAACATATCGTTTGTGACAATTTAAAATTTAAATAAAATAAATTATTATACTTGTAACAATCCATTATACACATTAACTCATTCTTACAAACAATTAATAAAAGTGGCCGATTTTTGCTCCCGAGCCGGCATGTAAAATTTGCACGGGTTTTTATAGTTTTTTGGCCGTAGAATCACGTGGTGATATTTGTTTGCTGTCGAAATGTGAGACAATGGATAAAAACTTCAAAATGAGCCATTTATAACCCTCATTTTTCTCAAATACAGCATGACTCGTCACAAAAATGGATGCGGGGGGGGGGGGGGGGGAAGTTGTCAAAGTCGCTGAATACAAATATAGGGATAATCAGGATTACAAAATTCAAAATGGCGGATCCAATATGGTGGCCACTAATTAGCTAAGAAGTAAGTAAGTAAAAAAGAGGTCAATTTTTGCCCACAGTCGGGAAGTGAAATTAGTATGATTTCTTATAGTTTTTGACTGTAGAATCACGTCGTGACATCCATTTGCTGCCAAAGAATGGGGAAAATCGGTGAAAATTTCAAAAATAGACCATTTATGACCCTCTATTTTTTATTATTTTTTTTTGTTTTTTACAGTTTCTTGATAGTAGAATCACGTGTAGAATTCATTTGCCGTTAAAATTAGTAACAACACTAAAAATTGAATTCCACAGCGTGATTCTACAACCAGAAAACTGTAAGAAACAAGAAAAAGCAATAAAAAATGGAAGGTCATAAATTGCCCTTTTTTTAGGTTTTTACCCATTTTCCCCACACTTTGGCAGCAAACGGATGTCACGACGTGATTCTACTGTTAAATGACTATAAGGAATCATAAAAATTTCACTTTCCGACTGCGGGCAAAAATCGACCACTTTTAACCCTTAAATGCCACATGGGGTGTCGCACACCCCAGACCATTTTCAATTATATATTTTCAAATGTTCCCGCCAAAAATTGAGCTCATGGCTCCCTCTGATGATAGTTGAGAGATTGAACTACCCATTTGTACACTTAGCAGTACTCAGTTTACTGGCAGCAGCTGTTTAGAGAGGTTCAAAGTAGGGGTGGGGTTTGCAGCACCCCAGTGTGTCATTAACGTACTTTCTATTTCAGTGGTGAAAAATTTTTTGTCGGTTTTTCCTGGTTTTTTATCATTTTTGGAGGTAAGTACGGTTGTGTACGGTGTTAATAATTTAACACCGGTGCTCATTATGCAAGCGTTCGAAAGATCGCAAAACAAAAATGCAGTGTCCTTCTTGTCTTAGGCCGATGTGTGACTTGCACCGCGCATATGTTTGCATTGATTGTGCAGGTTCAGATTTATAATTTTATGAATCTTTTTGGACTTTTCCACTTTTCAATCATATCTTATACTTAGTAATACATTTTTAAATAAAATTTATAAAAAACATGTATGCCTGCAGCGTTATTTATGATGTGCTTTTGTATGAAAAAAAATCACACTTTACATTGCAAAATAAATACCTTTTTTTAACAATTCAATATCGGTGTTTCTTTTTCCTTCAAATACACTATCTCAAGAGTACTCTGCTAAATTTTTAGGTAAAAATATTAAAAATTACAGATTTACGACTCATTTCTTTATAAAAACCAATATTTTAGCTCTTTTTGGCGATCTTAATTTTTTATACTATGTTGAAATTGAAATTTTAACAATATAAGCATTTTATTCTCTTTTCTAAGCCTTGAACAACATTGAAAATAATTTTCAGAACTAAATATCAAAAAATCAATGAGTAGGAGACATTTTCATGCTGGGGTTTTTTACACCCCAGTGTGTCATTTATGAGATTTTTCTGAAGTGTGGCATTTAAGGGTTAACCTATTTTTTTGCTAATTAGTGGCTGCCTTATTAAATCCACTATTTTAAATTTTGTAATATCCTAACCTCCTCACATTCGTATTCAGAGACCTTGACAACCATGAATTTAGAAAGAGCTAGATAGACGGAGTGTACGCCTGCGGGGTCCTAGAAAGCGCGGCGGGGGGAAATCGACCCAAACTGCCGTGCCGTAAGATCGAGGGAATTCGGGGCCCCCACCACTTGCCACTACTGCATGCATAGCATGCCAGTGTAGCCGAAGCCGAAATTTGCCAAAACAAGATTTGTGTGGCTTTGGGTCCGGGCGTGTTACGCGCATAGACTTATATAGATAGACCGGCCCCTGCCGTAAGAGCACGCGTCGGAAGCAGGGTTGCCACCTCTCCGGTTTTCGCCCGGAGTTCCGGCCGAAATAGAGAATCTCCGGACCTCCGGTCGAAAGACACAATCTCCGGGCTAGGGGCGCTCGAGGCGCCCCACGCGGCGCGCGGCTATTTCCAGGGCTGAGCGCGCAAACCGCGAAATGAAGATCGCGCCGCTCGCGCGTTGCAATTGTCACTTGTCATTGTCAATCGACAACTGTTAGAAACTGCGACAGTCACAAATAAGAATCTATCCGATCCGAGCGCGAGAGAACACGCTGCAGCCTGCAAATAGTTATAATTATTTGTATGATTATTTTCTTTCAAAGTACCATTTCTGACTGATAATTCTAACTTCTTTATTTATACATATAAGGTAAGAAAAGTTTGAATTATTTTTACATTTGCGTGGTTGTCGATGATTCTTTCTTTATATGAACTATTTTTTTTATTAATGCACTGTCTACTTCATTTTTACTGCTCTTAACAGAAATATTTATTTTAAACAGATTAAAGGAGCTTAATAAATAGCTATGGCTTCTCCTGAACCAAAAAAGAAAAAAGTAGAGAAGAAATATTTTACAAAATTTCAAGATTGTTGGCTTAATTGAGAAGAATATAGCAGTTGGTTGAGTAAGATTGATTTATACAACGCTAAATGTACATTGTGTTCTACAAATTTTACCGTAAAATACGATGGAGAGAAAGCTGTAAAAAAACATTATACGAGCAAAGAACACAGTAAAGCAAGTCTCGGAAAATCAACGAATACATTTCCGTCAACTTCAAATCCTACAACCAAAAATTTAAGAGTTGCTGCTGCCGAACTTGCCCAAATATTTCACGGACTAAATCATCATCATAGTAATCTAAGTATGGACTGTGGCATAAAATTAAATAATGACATTTTTGAGGATTCAGCTATATGTTCGAAAATTTCTTGTGGAAGAACAAAAGTGCACTGCATTATAGAAAATGTGCTTTGTCCTAAATCTATCGAAATGGTGTTGGAAGAAATGCAAAATTTGCCTTTTTCTATTTCAATAGATGCAAGTAATAAAGGAAATAAAAAATTCTTTCCACTTGCCGTTCGTTATTTCCATAAGGAAAAAGAACTGCGTAATAAAATTATAGATTTCTACGAAGATGCGAATGAAACTTCTGAATCTATATCAACAAGAATAAAGTTATCTATTGAAAAAAATGGATTAGATATAAAAAACTTAGTATCATACGGTGCTGATAAAGCTTCGGTGAATTATGAAAAAAATACTTCCGTATATCAGAATTTAAAGTCTACAAATAATAAGCTTATTAAAGGCAACTGTCATTGTCATATTTTGCATAATGCAGGAAAACAGGCAATAAAAATCTTATCATACGACGTAGAAAATTTAGTTGCAAAAATTTACGCAGAATTTAGTCATAGTTCTAAGAAAGTGGAAGAATTAAAATCATGTTTTGACTTTATGGAAATGGAATATGAAAAAGTAGTCAAATATTCTCAAATAAAATGGTTGTCTTTATTTCAAGCTGTCGAACGGTTGCTTTCTTCCTGGCCTGCAATAAAAATATATTTTAATCAGTTAGGAAAAGAAAATTGTCATAAAGTAATTTGGGATTTTGTAAATAAACAAGAACATGAAGCAAATTGTAATCAATCTCTTTCAAATCCAGAACTATATTTATATTTCGTTCATCATTATATGAATTTAATGACAAAATCATTGTTGTCAATTGAAAATAATAATTTAACATGCATTGAATTAGATGAAATAATGAGATCGCTAAAATCTAAATTAGAAAGTAGAATAAAAGATCAATTTTTTGGTTCAACAGTAAATTCTGCATTAAAATGCATTTGCACAACAAATAAAGATATATTCATAAATGAAGCATTACAGGTTTACAAAAGAACATTAAATTACCTTGAAAAGTGGTATGATTATGAGGGAAGTATTTATAAAAAAATGGAAGTTTTAAGTTTAAAATATATAACTAATTTTAATTATGACAATATTTTGGATGTGACAACCTCTTTAAATATAATTATTAACAAAGATAAATTATATGATGAAATATGCGTTGTAAAGGATGTATTACCTTTCATAGTTAATATAAATGATACATTGGATGAAAAATGGAAAAAAATATTTGTAAACGATAATAATTTGACTGAGTTACAAAAAATAATGCAATATGTTCTAGCGATCCCAGTAAATAATAGTTACGTAGAAGGTATATTTTCAATAATGAATAATGTATGGACTGATGAACGAAACCGCCTAAGAGTAGAATCAGTAAGAGCCGAAATTTGTACGAAAATGAATTACGATATGCAATGCAAAGATTTTTACAAATATATTAGGTGTTCAGAGCAAATAACATTATTAAAAAGTGTAATAAGTAACACCAAATATACTTTTAAAGTAAATAAGATACTATAAAAATTTTGATTTTGTTGAAAGAATAATGTATACATTTTCATAGTGTAAGTGTAAAGTGTAATCTGTACAATACATATGTAATGTCGAGTCGAGTGTAATGTTTTAATAATAATAAACAAAAGATATTTAGACCGTGACGCGTTATATAGTTATATTGTTGTTATTATTATTATAATAAATATAATTCCCCTCTTTTTTTGGAGAAAGACCCCGATCTATAGATCGCCCGGCCCACAGTAAAGTGCGGCGGCGACTGTGGCCGGAGAATTATATATATACAGGGTGTTTGAAACAAAAGTACCCAGCCGAAAATGGGGGTAGATTGGGTCAAACCGAGACGAAAAGTCATGTACCATTTTGCAAGATTCGCAATAGTTAGCGAATTATTAATTGATACGTCTGAGCAAATGAGCGCATGAGAAGCGGTAGGCCGAACTCGGCAGACATGTAAAATACCATTTAATACCATAAAATGGTATTTTACGTGTCTGCCGAGTTCGGCCTACCGCTTTTCATGCGCTCATTTGCTCAGAAGTATCAATTAATCATTCGTAAACTATTGCGAATCTTACAAAATGGTACATGACTTTTACGAATTATTAATTGATACTTCTGAGCAAATGAGCGCATGAGAAGCGGTAGGCCGAACTCGGCAGACACGTAAAATACCATTTTATGGTATTAAATGGTATTTTGCATGTCTGCCGAGTTCGGCCTACCGCTTCTCATGCGCTCATTTGCTCAGACGTATCAATTAATAATTCGCTAACTATTGCGAATCTTGCAAAATGGTACATGACTTTTCGTCTTGGTTTGACCCAATGTACCCCCATTTTTCGGCTGGGTACTTTTGTTTCAAACACCCTGTATATATATATATATATATATATATATATGTATATATATATATATATAATTATATATATATATATAATTCTCCGGCCGGGAGGACAAATTGAGGTGGCAACCCTGGTCGGAAGATAGACGGTGCAGACATAGCCCGTAGGTTATAGTCCTCTGTCTTTCTTCTGATCGCTTGGTGGGGATAGAAGTCTAGAGTGGAGACTAGTAGGGAATAGCCGGGCTAGACTTCTGTCCCCACCAAGCGATCAGAAGAAAGAGAGAGGACTATAACCACGGGCTATGTCTGCACCGTCTATCTTCCGACGCGTGCTCTTACGGCAGAGATCGGTCTATCTATATAAGTCTATGGTTACGCGCACGCCGCTCAGAGCTTCGGATAGCTTCGGCTCGCCGCGAGCACACAAAAAGTATGTAGTAATGGAAAGTGGTGGGGACCCCGAATTCCCTCGATCTCGCGGCACTGACAAACTGTCCCAAACAGGATACGCCAACCATAGACTTATATAGATAGACCGGTCCCTGCCGTGAGAGCACGCGTGGGAAAGTAGACGGTGCAGACATAGCCCGTCGAGGTATCCTCTCTCTTTCTTCAGATTGCTTGGTGGGGATAGAGAATATCCCGGCTATTCCCTACTAGTCCCCACTAGTCTAGACTTCTATCCCCACCAAGCGATCAGAAAAAAGAGAGAGGATACCTCGACGGGCTATGTCTGCACCGTCTACTTTCCCACGCGTGCTCTTACGGCAGGGGTCGGTCTATCTATATAAGTCTATGACGCCAAAACATATAGGAAAAATTTGGCACAAATTCGAGCGCCATCTAATAATTCACTTTCGTTAAAGTTGGAACTACGTAGCAAAATGGCGTTCTTGGTCGATAAGAATGCGTGGCTTTCTATGGTGGTTATCTCAGCTAAATTATATGAATGGTTTAGATCTACACTAAATTCATATCATTTTATTTATAGTGAACGTCTGATTTGATCGCGCGGGCCTAAACACAAGGATTATCGTAACTTTGTTCCAACAGAATTGTAAACGTGTCGGTGTCGGAAGTCAACGCACAAGAATTGATGTTAGCGTATGTCATATCCATTGTGTTGCATCACGCGATGGATATGATATACGCTAACGTCAATCCTTGTGCGTTGACTTCCGACACCGACACGTTTACGATTCTGTTGGAACAAAGTTATGATAATCCTTGTGCTTAGGCCCGCGCGATCAAAGCAGTCGTCTCGATAGTTGTTCTGTAGGACAGTGGCAGTCAGCTGACAGGCTGGCACCGCCATATTGAATTTTTGCTACGTAGTTCCAACTTTAACGAAAATGAATTATTAGATGGCGCTCGAATTCGTGCCAAATGTTTCCTATATGAATTGGCGTACCCTGGTCCCAAACTTCGGTTAGACTCGGGCTGCGGTCCGACTCACAGCGCTCACGGTGCTTACAATACTAACGATCGGTCCGATTCGTTAGCGTGCTCAGAGCGCGCTGACGACGATTTCGTTTCCACTCGTTTTGGACCGCCTGTGGGTGCGATTCACAGGGCACATAGAGATAACCTGAAATAACCTGTATAATGTGTAATAGCAAAAATTTATGAATTTTGCCTTTGTAAAAATGGATAAAGCAGCATTACTGCAATTAATCGAAATTGCGTTCGAGGTTTCCGAGGATGATAATTTGAATGTTATAATTAATATCTTCAAGTAGCAGTGATAAAGGTGAAGAGGAAACTGTGATTTTGCATACAGCTCTGATTTTCAGCAAAAACAGAAAAGAATTGGAAAGAAGACCTCGAGTTGAAGGTTTTGTAGAAAGAATTATCCCAGAATATGCGGCACAAGAATTTAAAACACATTTTCGGTACGTTATATTCATATTGACTGTCTTATAATTATTGTCATAATCAAAATTTTAGCAAACTTATAATTCTTCTATTGATTTTTGGAATAGATTACTTCCGGCGACCTTTGATCTCGTTTTGAGGTTGATTGGACCAAGTTTGATTTCAACGAAGTCAGTTGCAGGTAGGAAGCCTATTCCAGCAAAAAAAGCTGTTACTGATGGCTCTATGGATGATGGCTACACCGGACTCATAGGTTTATTGCAATAAATATTGGTTTTTTTATGGTTGTTGAATAAAAACATTAAAAAACAAATCATGGCTTTCAGATCTGTTGCACTAAGTTTGACATGGAAAAAGCAACAGCAATTCGGGCTGTGAGACGAGTTACATATGCCTTGCATAAATTAGCTCCACGATTTATCAAGTGGCCTCAAGGAAGAAGGGCTACTGAAGTGATGATGGCATTCGGACGTGTGAGTGCATTCCAGGTGTGATAGGAGCCATAGATGGCACCCACGTGGAGATACGATCTCCTCAAGACGATCAGAATCAAGCCTATATAAATAGAAAAGGATATCCATCAATCCATGTGCAGGTAACGTTTTATGAAAAGTTGCTATATATATTTTAAACAATCTGTAGAGTTGTAAATGTAAATTTTATGTTATTTTATTCTCAGGCTGTATGTACCTAAAATTTATTATTCACAAGCGTTTTTGTTGGGAACGCTGGTTCAGTGCATGACGCTCGATTTTCCGAATCTCCTCAGTGGCTTGGTACTTTGAGCATCCAGAAATTTACTTTCCAAATGACAGTCATCTTGTTGGTGACGCTGCATACGGTATCCATCCAAATATAATGGTTCTATTTAAGGATAATGGTAATTTGGGTCATAGGCAGGCAAACTTCAACTTTTATCAATCTTCAGCCAGAATTGCGATTAAAAGGGCCTTTGGTATCTGAAAAGGGCGCTGAAGGAGTATTTTAGACTGCTTGCCTATGATTACTTTAGAGAAAATACCGGAATACTTAATGGCAACTACAGTCTTGCATAATATTTGTATTTTGAATGATGATTTAGTTGATATCGATGCGGTGTCAAATTAACACATCCAGCGTGGCAGATTGATATCAGGTAGAGTGGATGATGGCAATAGAAAACGACAGAGGATAATGAACATTTTTATTATAAGATACAATTAATGTATATTTTTGTAAAGTGTGATATATCTTTTTAATAATCCTTATAAAACCCTTATAAACTATAAAATATATAAGTATATGAATTAAATTGAGTTTTAGCCCTCAAGCTTTTTATTTCTATGCGCCTGTCCTAGTGTAATACCTTTATATCTAAACATGAAAGTACACCAGTATGTAAATTAGACTTTTAAACTAAACAATATTATAATGGTCATTACATCTATAAAACGTAGAGTGATTTTATTAATATCACAATAATATCACATAAGTCAGTACAGTCGTAAGTAGGAACAGGTACATACATTTGTAAGAAATCATAATAAATGAAAAAACAACTCGTAACTAAGAATTAATCACATTGAAGTTAACTTAAAAATTGCACACGATATAAGAACTCGAAGCAAGTTAGAGTTTTTTTGCAATATTGCAGATTAAGTAATTATTATAATAAAAATAAAATAAACAAACGTAACATTTTTTTGTAAGAGTGGTTAGTCGAATATTTTTCTGCCTGAAATAGCTTCGCAGAATTTTTTTATTATGTCCATTTTCTCTTTATGTTATTTTTCTTTTTGCTCTTTCAGTTCTTGCAGTGCAACTAGCTTTCTTTCCCCTTTTTTCTTCTCTCTCTCTCTCTCCTGCCTATCTTGCTTTATTTGCTTCATCAATTCATCTATAAGTTTTTCAGATTTTGGCTTCTTAGTAGCAGGCACTTGCATAATATTTATATTCTCATCTGTGCAACTTGCAGATCCAGCCTCTGATACTGTTGCTTTTGGATTGGCCCATCCTGATTTTCCGAATAATTTATCCATTTTCTAAAAATAAAAAAATTATATCAGAGTTACGTAGATTTATTTGTGTGTAGAAGAAAAGAACTTTAAGATGAACATCATGCATTGTGGATATATTATAATATACCTCGAAATATTTCCATAACTTTCGATCATTTCCTGATATGCTATTGTGGTCTATGATTTTTCGGTACATCTTTTTCATGTAGTTTATTTTTGACTGACATTGTGTGCCTGACACTGCAAATTCTGGATTAATTTTCTTCATGTCGCTTGCAATGCTTTCCCAGATTTTGTAATGATGTTTTGTACCTAAAGAGAACTCGTTCATCTGTTCCTCATATCTTTCCAAGAGCAAGTATACATTCTTCGAAGACCATACGAATAAAGATTTGTCATTCCCTATAAGATATCATCCAAGAAATTATTTGATTAGAAACAATGACAACGATGACGCCAAATTATTTGACACTAGTAATTCATACGCACCAGTTGACTCATCGGCATTTCGTGTCGAAGTGTCTGACGATGGGATGTGCAGAGTATCTGCCTCTGAGGCAGACAAAGATGGACCAGGAGAAAAATCTTCCTCCACACAAATGTCAATTCCTTCACCGATGCAGATCTGTGAAACTGTCCTATTCTTTCGCTTTTCTTCATTTATCAATTGCAATAAAAATGCGTCGTCTGTAATTTTTTTATTGCAAAAAAAGTAAAAACATTAAAATTATTTAATTGTGCAAAGTTAACCTGTGAAGTCTGTCCCAACACTCAATATAAACTGGAAATGGCACGTGAGTGAACTCTATTTCTTTTTTCCTGCGCAACTGACGTAAGCGCTCACGGCCGCTTACGCCGACCCATCTCCCAATCATAGTCACCGTAAACACGCAAATTAAAAAATCTGTGACATCACTTTGCTTACGGAAAACGCTCATGAGTCATGGAATGAATCGGACAGACCATGAACGCGCTGATAGCGCTGTGAGCGTGAATCGGACCGCAGCTGCAGCCTCGGCGGAAACATTCGGACGCTCCACAGCACACGTATGTGTCTCCGTTTTGGTGTGCGTTGGCAACATGTGGAGGGGATGCGCTGCCAGCGCATCCCCTCCACATGGTTGAGCGTTCGTATGTTTTCGAGCTAACCGAAGTTTGTTGAGGTTTGGATCCATTTCTCCTTCCACACAGTGCTACCAGTTCCAAGGGAAAGCGAGCACCATAGACTTATATAGATAGACCGGCCCCTGCCGTGAGAGCACGCCTTAGAAGATCGACGGTGCAGACATAGCCGTGGTGGTCGGTCCTTTCTCTCTTCTGATCGCTTGGTGGGGATAGACGACTAGACTTGCTCTTTCTTTTGATCGCTTGGTGGGGATAGACGACTCACTTTAGTCGTCTATCCCCATCAGAAGAGAGAGACAACCGACCACCACGGCTATGTCTGCACCGTCAATCTTCTAACGCGTGCTCTCACGGCAGGGGCCGGTCTATCTATATAAGTCTATGCACGCCACATACATGCGACGCTACAGTATGTGTGCGGTAGAAAGGACACGCACACAACAATCGAGCAGCCGTGTACGTGTGCGCACGTTCTTCGGCCAACTTCGGGCGCTAGACAAGCGCAGACATACAATCTGCCGTCTCCTTCTTGCCCTTGTTACAGCTACAGCTAACGTCAGCGACAAAAATCGTATACGTTAGCGGCTTGGCTGACTTGGCTCGGGCGTTTTAGATCTCGCGTGCCCTTTCCGCACTGGGCGCGAGACTTTATCGTATCTCTTGATTATGACAATTAAAACGTAAAGATTATTAATTAAATAAATCTTTTAATTGTATTTAAATTTTTATCTTGTACATAAAAGATATATAAATTAAATACATTTACAACTTGATCTTTGTCTATACATATTATTCTGAGCATTTTTAAATATTGTTATTCTGAAGAAAACAATATGTGAAAATATAAGTAGTTGTACTTATTAGAGTATAGATATAATATTTTTATAAATAATCACAAATATACAATATTTAATACATATATTTGTGATTATTTATAAAAACATTATATACTCTAATAAGTACTACTTATATTTTCACATATTGTTTTTTTCAGAATAACAATATTTAAAAATGCTCAGAATAATATAGACTACGTATAGACAAAGATCAAGTTGTAAATGTATTTAACCCTCAGTACACCTACTTCAAAACATACCCTATTTACACCTACTCCGGTATTCCTAACACAGCTTTTCTTTAAAGATATTTTGCAATAAGTAAAGAGAAGTTGGAAAAAAGCTCGAAAAATACGGTTTTTTTTCAGTCTCGTACCTTTGTCAAAAATAAATGAAAAAAGGTTTTATTTATGATAAATCAAAAGGTAATAAGTTGAACTTAAAGAAACAAAAATCGGTTTTGCGATCTGTTCAAAAACAATATTTCTTTTGCGTGATGAGAATGAGTGATATTTCAGTTTTACGGAAACTAATCATATAATAAAAATAAATTAGAAAAGTGCTGCTACCGTTACTCTATGGATTAACAATTAACAATAATTACAATAATCTCAGTGTATCAACTCGGAGGACCAGAAAATTATCTGGCTCAGAAACCAGACAATGTTTCATTGCGGGCGGTGTAGGGAGGTTCACGCTCCGTTTAGGTGCGCGGTAGGATCGCAGGATCGCGGACGGGTAATTTTAAAGTTATTTGAACTCTTGTTGTTTGTATCGTGAAGGAGAGTCTTTATTTGCCAAGGTGTCACAAACATGGTTTCACGTGAACACCAAACTGCCGGCACTCGTTATTCGAATGGCCGCGACGAACGGTGACACGGCAAATTTACACTAACAATAAGATGGCCGATAACGGCGCACGGCGCACGAGGCACTTACAGAAATGATCGCGGAATGTCTTGCACGCGGGTGAATGGCCGAACGCCGCACTTAACTCACACGCGCTGCACTTATTTCTCGCGAGGGATGACGGCCGAACACGGCGCGAATCATTCGCAACCCGCGAGATTTACACCAAGATGGCCGATAACGGCGCACGGCGCACGATATAATTTGGCAGACATTGAGGATTTGCTCCTTTGTGCCTTTGCCTTTCACAAATCCCGCTTGTTCTTCCGGGACGTGCCGATCGAGAAAGTTTCTGAGTCGCTGATTTATGACGTGCAGTAGTATTTTGTTCGCGTGGGAAATGAGAGCTATGGTCCGATAATTCTCACATTTGTTTGTGGAGCCTTTCTTGTGCAGTGGTATGAAGACTGATTATTAATATCTCTTCTTTATTTAACTGTTGTTTTTATGTTTTTTGTACATTCTGTAATGTTGTATATAATAACCTTTTCATTGGGCAGTCAGCCCGGAGTAAGGAGGAGCGTGGAAAAAGATTTTGGTAAAGGAAGGAAGTCGGGAGGATGGTGTAGAGTGGCGAAGTAGGTTGAAGGAGGCTCAGAGGAGGTCGAGGAAATGGAGGAGGCTGTGAAAATGGAGCGGTGAAGGAGTGGATGTGGAAAGTTCAGCGGGCGTATTTTGAGGTTAGGCCGGAGAGAAGGAAGGCGAGGAGACAGAGACATAAGAGGGGAGATGGCGTAGTAGGAAAGGAATGGCATCCGGGCACAGCGCCGCGGGTCACAAACTATCTCGAGTTGAGGTGGCGACTCGCGGTGTGCGTCGGATATACCTAGGCGAGAGGGTGGCGCGGTGAGAACAGTGGCGTGTCCGAGACGCCGCTGAGTGTCGACGGCAATCGGATTAGCAGTGTTGGCACTACTGCGGGACGTCGAGGCACTGGCTTTGGAACGTATGTAGCAACACGTGCTTAGACGCGAATTGGTGGTACGCCGCGAGCTCACGCCGACAAGGTTAAAGTGCAGGCGGAGTGATTTGTGGAGGTAGAACGGCACGGAAGAAGCAGAGTGAAAGTGAAAGAGAGAAAAGAGTGAAAGAAGGAGTTTCGAAGAAAGCGAGGAGAGAAGAGAATAAAGCCGGAACCGGAAGGAAGTGTGTTGTGAGAGAAAGGCACGCGGGTAGCCGAGCGTAAGGAAATAGGCAGGCGGCGGCAAAATAGGTTTGAAGTAGCGATGAAGGAAAGCGGGGGGAAAAAGATCGACAAGAATCGGCGGAAGTGAGAAGGCGGGAAGAAGAGGAAGCGTCAGACGAGGACGGGAGGTGTGTTGGAGAGAAATCATGAAAGGAGGTCAGGGAACTCTTAAGAAAGTTAGAGAAAAGAGCTGAGGGAGAAAGAAGGAGGAGAGAAAAAAGGGATAAAGAGAGAGAGGATAGAAAAAAAGAATAGGAGCACTGGAGGAGGAAGAGACGAAGGAGGAGACTAATATGGAGAGGAATAGAGGAAGAAGAGGATCGGGGGAGAGAACAAAAGCGTTGGAGTTGATTATGGAGGCTGAACTAAAAAGAACGGTGGAGGTGAAAAGAGTTAAAGAGAGGAGATGGAGGAATGATGGTACTTTTGGTGGAGATGGAAAATGAATAGGACAAAGAGGAATTGCTGGACAGGGGTGGAAAAATAAATAGAAGATAGGAGGTAAGGTTGGATAAGGACCTAACAATGGAGGAAAGGAAGGTAAGATGGAGGATTCTGGGCAAAGCGAGGACGGAAAGAAGAGAGGGAAGGGAAGTAAGAACGAACAATAGGAGAATATAGATTGAAAGAAGGGAGGTAAGATGGGATGAAAAGGGTAGGAAATGAATCGAGGTATAGAGGAGGAGAGGAGTATGAGAGGGGAGGGGAAGTTTGGAAGGGTGAGAGAAGGGGGCAAGGGAAGAAGAACACGGAAAAGGGGAGGGGAGAAGGGGTAGTAGGAGATGATTTATAAGTCTTTTTGTACAGAAATGGAGCTGGGAGAGGAGATGGTTTGAGTGTCTGCAGAGAGGACGGGAAGCGGTGCCAGACAGTAGGACGAAGGAAGAAGCATGAGAAACGGCCGGGGCAATGATAGGATTCAATTGGAGCACCGAGGACCTTGATACTGGAGGAAAAGAACGGATTAGAGTAGGGGAGAGAGGAAATGGGAGCGGGGAACGGGAGTGGATTGGAGGGGGGTGGCTTAGAATGTAAAAGGTCGCCTATGGCCAAGACGGGTGCGTGATTATTTTTGTAAGAGGGTAGGAAACGTCCCTCTAAAATAAAAGCCATTAAATTGTGATTAAGAGGAGTGATGTATTGTGATGTAAGGGTTTGAAAATTTTCTTTAAAAAAACGCCTTTGAAAAACCCCATAGGGGACACAAATAAACTATTATTTATCTATCTATAACCCTTTTTATTAAATTATATTGCAAATAATTTCCATATTATAAAACGTCAGCTGTGGAAGATGTTATGTCTTAATGCAACCCGGGCACTCCAATTTTTTTTTTTTATTATAATCCAATTGCATTGATTTCATTTCCATGTAGAACAGTAAATTTTTGAATAATTTAATTTTTTTAAATTTTTATTACATATACCTTTGGATACTTCTATTGCATATTTGTTTTAGGTACTTGGCAGTATGTACAGATGTTTTTCACCTTTGTAAGTTTCTTTTTTATGGGATTATATGTTGACGCCAGTTTTTTATATCAATCTTTTGTACAAATGATTAAATAGTTTATGAAACTATTATGAAAATATCTACTTAAAATTTTTTCACCTTTGTAAAGTTCTTTTTTTGTAGGATCATAAAATATCCTTTTTGAACAGAAAATAATTTGGCACAAGGGGTGCATGTACAGTTGCGGTCAATAATGCCTTTCACCTGAAGTCAGTCGAGTTCGGGGGTCAAATAGTAACTGAACGCATCGCGTCTAGCTATATTTGTGCTTCATAACTGCTAGGTCGGTAACGTCATGGAAAGAGCTGTCAGTTTGACAACTCTGTGTTTGCGGAAGAAAGGTTAAGAATCAGAAGGAATCGTCCGGAAATATAAAAAGGTAAGAAATACAAGGACGCATTAATTATTTGAATGATAAATATAATTATTATACGATAAATTTATATATTGATAGTATCGATATATTTTATAGTATCAATATAAATTTATCGTATAATAACTATTCACCATTCAAATATTTAATGCGTCCTTGTATTTCTTACCTCTTTATATTTCCGGACGATTTCTCCTAATTCTTAACCTTTCTTCCGCAAACACAGAGCTGTCAGTTTGACAGCTCCATGACGTTACCGATCCAACAGTCATGAAGCACAAATATAGTCAGACGCGATGCGTTCAGCTACTATCTGACCCCCGAACGCGACTGACTTCAGGTGGAAGGTATTATTGACCGCGTACTTGGCGCTACTGTTTTACTTTTTTTGAAAAGGTAATTTTATACGGTAAATATATACTTTAACATTGTTAAAATTCAAAACATTGCAATATTAGGTACACTAACATTGTTTAATGTATAATATTTTTCTTCAATTTGTCTATATATCAGGTATCGATAACAGAAAGAATGCAACTGTTTTATTTGAAATGACTTTTGAGTTGTCTTTTAAGACTGTTTCGTAATGTAGTAGTAGTCGAAGACTGGATATGGATTTTTCGGAGGGTCGAGTGACTCACGAACTTCGAATGTAGTTTATAACGTTAATTTTTGACAATTTAATTATGTCTTTATATAATAATTTAGTCGTGATTTAATCACGCGCACAGTACAGTTTATATGATCCGTAATTTCTTTCGACACTCCGTCTTGATCGTTGTTTGAGTTAGCGCAAAATTTAAGTTTTACTTTTTCGGTCTCTTACGTACGTCAAACTGACGAGAGCCGGGATGTACGCGAGCTCACCACCTCTCACCTCACATGTATTTATTTTCTATTATTGTGTTAGAACCAATTAGGAAGTCAGAAATTATGTTATGACCATATAAGGACAGTAAGACTAAATATTTTCGCTCAAACACAAGTAAACAAGTGGTGTGTCGGTGAGCGGTCGAAGAATCTCGCGAACATTGAAAGTCACACAGAGCTCCGAAATATTCTTTCTCCGAATATACTGGAAATTTCTAATACATCGCTTTTCAGTTATTAAGAAATGCATTCTGTAACAAAGACATATATGATATTCAATGTCTTTCTATCAAACTATTACAAAGTTTTTAATCACAATAGTATCATATTTAATTTTGTTGCAGCTACAGAGGAAAAGTTCGAACTTGCGTACAGGAAAAAGATTATAGATGATAAAGACGGAGTTGAAATAACGTGTATCGCTGAAGGACTTTACCCTCAACCAACTTTAGACATTTCCGTCGAGTAAGTTATTTTATGTAAGTTATATTAAAATGCTTTTGTAATTACATAAACTTCTGTAATTTTCTGAATTTGGTATATATGTATGTTGTATATAAGTATCAAATATTTTTTACTGTTTAATATAAACACCTTATATCTTGATGATATATTTTTGCTTAAAAGATAAATCTCACACATAGTAAAGAAACGCATCTAAAATCTATTACCATAATTATATAATTTCTAAAGAAAAATATACGCAAATAAAGACAGAGTTAATGCATATCTTATACGTGGATAATATCTGAAAAGTATTCAGCAATGTGACTCATTACTTTATAAATCTCATTATATATTAGTTGCTCATTGCTTTTTGCTTGAATGCAAAGAGAATACATGGACGGGAAATGGGCATAGTCTGCACCCTCATTCTACAAAACTTTTAGCCCAAATCTAATCTAATCCAATTTTAGGTTTAAAACTAATTTGAAATTGGTTGCCCCACAAAATTGTGCAACAAGGAAGACAGAACTACTTGTTTACCTCAGTGAACTAAGACAGTATAGTATAGTTCACTAGTTTACCTATATTATAAGTCTATTTTTTTTATAACTGAACTAGTGTACACTCTCTACACTTCAAGTGAAATATATATAATATGTTTGAAAGGAGGGTATTTCAAAAATTGAGGTTTTGGGAACTGTTAAAAAAAACAAATAAATCCTACGTATCCTTACGTATTTTGAGTCGTAGAATTCGAAAATGGCCATAAAAATTACGTTTACAGTGGGGAAAACGTGGAAAATGGAGGAAAATGGGAAAAACGTGAAATTGTTAAAATCTCAGACACACGCACATTTGCACTAATTTTTATCAGTGTATTTGGCGCAAAACACTCTATTGTGTCTCTTGATGCTTTCCCCATCAGTGATTAAAGAATATCCTATATTTGTAGATATAATACATATACAGGGTGTCCACGTATAAGTGGCCCGATTTTGTCACCCAATAAGTTTAAACCTTTGGTCCTACCCCCATAGGTGTTAAGTTTGCGTTAGATTTAAGCACATGTGCAGGTTAAGTGCGTGCAAAATTACATTATCACTAAATTAGTGCATAAGTATATATTGCGAAAAGTTTGTATATGCGTTTTGTTTTACGTTTTATTGTTCCTAACACATTCGGGATGAATGCAGTTGCAGGCTGGCCGAAGCTGTAAGAAATCTAGAAGTATTTAGTTAGTTGGTTCATGGCGTAAGGCCGCGCTAGTGTCGCAGAGCGTGTAGATGGCGCGTGGTCGCCGTTCTATTCAGTTGGTATTACGGAAGGCGCGGAAGGCGCTTAGCAACGGAAAGATCTCGAGGGAAGAAGCGCGCGCATCAACGGTTGTTGTGTCGGTTCGAGCATGTTCGCTCAAGTTCAGTTCGCAGTAGAGCTTCGCCCGAGAAACAAGTCGTCGTTGCATTCGTTCCGCTCTTTTTATACGTTTGTATGAAAGTTCCCACATTAAAGAAATATTATTATTTCAAGTAACTACCGATCCTTTATTCGTTCATCCATCCATCCAGACATATTATCCAGTAAGGATCTTACAGCTATCCAATTCAGAATACCACCCCTTTTTATCTTGCAAACTACAGGAGATAGACCCAACAAATATAATATCAAATTAAATGGTTTCAATCGAACTCAATTGTGAGCATAGTGATTGCTTATAAAAATTATCTCGTATGTTAAAGAACGGAGTAGTATGCATAACTTTTCACGGTAATGTGAATATTTCGATAAAATAAAAGTTGTAGTGTTCTTTCTAAGGAATACAACGTATGATATAACATATTTATAAATACATCTTATAAATTATACGAGTTTTGTTAAGTCAAAGTTACGCGACTACTACTTTTTCAGTTTTGGTCCTGCGGTGTGGCTAAGTTCCGACTCTCGCATTAGCAATTGAAGTGTGATAGATGTCACGTATCATACGTCAATCACTAATGCGAGAGTCGGAACTTAACCACACCGCAGGGCCGAAACTAAAAAGGTAGCAGTCATCCGCAAAACTTTGACTTAACAAAACTCGTATAATTTATAAGATAAATGTGTTATATCATACATCGTTGTATTCTTTAGAAAGAGCACTACAACTTTTATTATATCGAAATATTCACATTACCGTGAAAAGTTATGCGTACTACTTCGTTCTCTAACATATAACGACCTGCCTTTCGGCTATAAGGAACCGAACGCGGATTAGCTCGCCGGGTCAGGTGTTCGATATAGGAGGTCCAAAGATAAATAACAAACGCCGATTAAATTATGGTGTTAACTTACAGGCTACTCTATTATATCTACATCTAGAAACTATGTACAATAATTCCAAACTGAGCGGAACGGACAGAGTATTTATCGATCGGACCGGACAGTTACGCGGAACACGAAATCTATTTACAGGCAAACATCTAAATCGGTACGGACGAAACGGAAAATATATACAGGGACGCGGCGGACCGGACATCTAATAAGGTCGGAACGGCGCAAATATATATACAGTATATGGGACGGGCGACACGATCATTTTATCGGAAATCGGACCGGACGTAAAATCGGCGGGGATGCGTGGATCATCTCGATTCGGCACGCGAGATTTGAGCGGTCGCGCTTCGCGACTTCTCGGTTTAATTCGTTATACGGTCCGGGTATGCATTTAGCCAGGAAAAAGGGGACGTCGGCGACAAGAACACTTGACCTCGGTTTTCTGCCGGCGTGGGCTAGGAGAAGGCGGTCTAGGAGGTTGAGCAGTTTCTGAGAACGCTCGGCCGCGGACGAGAACGCTCGACTACGTTTTCCTGGTCTTTAGGATTTCGGAACTCAGGGTAGCGGCGGATCGGATCAGGTACTGCCTTGAGACGAAGTGTATTTTTGGATCTCGGATCCGCAGTTTTATACCTTCGGGATAACGGTACTTCTTAATAAGCCCCGGTGGGGCCGGCGTTGCGCGCGCATCGGGAAATATTCGAACGCGGCGTGAGATTGCTGACGGCGCGATCGCGGCGGTCGGGTCCCGTCGGCTTCGCTCGGTGCGCCGTCTAGCCGTTACGCGGCGGCTCGAGATCACGAGAATGATAATATTAAAAAAAGGGGGTGGGCGCACTGCGCCCATGTTCTCGTCCGGCGGGTGTTAGCCGGGACAACGATGCGGGTTAGGGACGCATCGTTACACCACCCCTCCCCCGTTAAGAGTGCCTGAATCGAGAGGCACCTCGGGCATCTATTAGACTGACTTCTGGTCGGATGATCCTGGTGTCGCGGCTGTTCGGGGACCCGGTGTCTTTTCCTTCACCCATTTGATTCTGCCGGCTCCGTCAAATCGGATGTGCCACCTGCGATGGCCAAGCCGGGCCTTGTAGTCTCGGCTGACATGCGCCGCGAAATGTAGAATATCCACGACAATCCCGGCCTCCAATCCACTTCGACCGGAATTGGTGGCGGTGGTAATCGGCCCATGGGCCGCGCTGGCGTTAGCGTGGGCCGGGGCGGAGCCGTCTCCGGGCGTCGTCGCTTCGGCGGCGGTGGTGGAGGCGCCGTGAGCCAGGCCTGTTTGGTGCGATTGGCAGCGTCGGATCGTTGAATCCGCGTGCCGACCTGTGGCACCGGCCGTGGCTTTATGGGCGGCCACACGGACTGTGGAGGTGGCCGTAGCGTTATCTCCGGTCTTTCTCCGTAGAGTGTGACCCCTTGCCGGTCGAACCCGGGGTTGGCTGGGTCGTATTCTTCGTCGTTGTCACCGAGGAGTTCGGTGATCGCCTTGACGATGTCGTCGCCTTGTTCTGTTGACGTTGCCTCTTCCATCGTTAGGCTCGTTCTGTCGAGCGTCGCGTTTTCGCTCGAGACGAGGGGTGACATCGTTTGGCCTGTTTATTTGGCACATGCTGCCTTCGTCGGCGGCTGTTGTTCGGGTCGCAGTTTCTCTTTATTTGTAATTACAACGTATTTACAATGTTTAAACTCGCCCGGCGTATATCCGCGATGTATGGTATAACGCGCTAGTCATCTCCCCCCTAGTCGGAATCAGATTCGGAGAGCCAACTGTCGGTCGGTGCGCGCTTCAGATCTTGCACGTGCACGTGCTTGTACCATTTTCCCGAGCGGCTACGGAGATCTACGATGACGGGGAAAATTATGCGGCAAACTTCGAGTGGCCCTATAAACTTAGGCGCGAGTTTCGCTTTAAACGCGGCTTGTTTATTGGAAAGCGAGCGATCCCGTTTCCATACCCATTCCCCGATCTGCGGCCGCCAGGCTCGTAGATTATAATGCTTTTCCTGGTGCTGGAACGCGCGGGCTAGCTGAATTTTGACGAGGTCGTAAGCTTCGTCTAAACGGCGACGGACGGTCGGCGGCGGAATCGCGGATCCGGCGGGCGCGTTTTCTCCGTGGCGGCGTAGTTCGCGACCGTGATTGAGGAACGCCGGCGTATAACCGGTTGCGTCATGTTTAGCGGTATTATACGCGAATTGGAGTTCTGGCAAGTGTTTGTCCCAAGCTTTGTATTTCCTTGCGTATTGGGCGATCATTGTTTTAATAACGCGATTGATTCGTTCTACTGGGTTGTAGTGAGGCGCGTATGCCGGCGTAAAACGGTGGCGAATCCCGCAGTCTTTTAAGAGTTTGGCGAGTTGATTCGACTTTAGCTGTGTGCCATTGTCCGAAAGAATTTTGTCCGGGCACCCGTGGCGGAGAACAATTGCCTCCATGACGTGTTTAACGATGGTTGGCGCGGTAGCTCGGCGCAGGGGTCGGAGTTCGACCCATTTTGTGAACCGATCTTGCATATTTAAGAGCCAGATATGGCCGGCGCGGGCGGCGCAGCGTGGTAGCCGGCCGACGAGATAGATGGTTACCTGCTGCCATGGGTGGTCGAGCGCGGTCGGGTGGAGTTGTCCGGTGGGCTTCTCTTGCTCTACTTTGTGCGCGAGGCATGTCGGGCATTCTCGCACGTATCGGGCGATGTCCCGAAACATGCCTGGCCAATAGAATCTTGACGCGATTCTCGCGATTGTTTTTACTATCCCAAGGTGTCCGGCTGTGGGCGCGTCATGATATTGTTCTAATATAGCCGGCCGTCGTTCTTCCGGTACGCACTCCTTCCATTGTTCCCCTTCCGGGGTCTCCTTGAAATCTAAGCTGTGGAGTACGTGCTTTAATAATCGGCCATGCTTGATTTGAAAATCAAAAACAGATCGTCTTCGTTTTGACACGCGAGATTGGAGCGATCGCGCTTCGCGACTTCTCGGTTTATTTTTGTTATACGGACCGGGTGTTTATTTAGCCAAGAAAAAGGAGGCGTCGGCGACAAGAACACTTGACTGAAACCGAAAACACTCGACCTCGCGTTTTCTGCTAACGCGGTCTAGGATGGATCGGCGGTCCGGGAGTTCGAGCAGCTTCTGAGAACGCTCGGTACGACTGCTCTAGAGGATGGAAGTGGAGCACGCTCCCAGCAATCCGGATCGGATGTTGGCCTTCATGTCGGAAGCGAGTCGTCGTTTTCGGCTCGGTAGCACGGTTTTATACGCTTTCGGAGCGTTCAGTGGGGGTTGTCGGCGTTGCGCGCTCGTCGGGGTGATCCGAAGAGGGACAAGATCGTGGGACTCGGTCCCGCAGCGCTCGGCGGCGGTCGGGTTTTTCCGGCGGCCGGGTATCGCAAGCAACTACGAACAGACGGCGGCTGGTAGATTAGGAACGATGTCCCAAAAGGGTGCATCGCTACAAACATAGATAATTTTTATAAGCAATCACTATGCACACAATAGAGTTCAATTAAAACACTTTAATTTGATATCATATTTGTTGGGTCTATCTCTTGTAGTTTGCGAGATAAGAAGGGGTGGACACTTATACGCGGGCACCCTGTAAATATGAATATGTATATATGTATATGTATATATACAGGTGTGCCAATTTAAAAAACTCAGTAATTTTTTTAAAATCGACCCAACTGGCCATATTTATTAATAGGATGTTATCTAGAATTTAGAATTTAAATATTACCACATGCCTCAGTGGTCGAATTGGGACGACGCCTGCACGGAAAGCGGGAGGTTCTAGGTTCAAACCCTGGCTGGAGTAATATTTTTCGCAATAAATTCTAAATTCTGGATAACATCCTATTAATAAACATGGCCAGTTGGGTCGATTTTAAAAAAATTACTACGTTTTTAATTATTGGCTGGCGACGAGAAGTTCTTAATTTGTTTTAAAAAACTCACCCTATGTATATATATATACAGGGTGTCCCATTTACCTGCCGCAGGCAAATATCTCGAAAAATATGGAAAGATGTTTCAGATAAAAGTTGCATGGTTTGATGGGGGCCATGTTAATGTAATCGATGTTTCCTTAAATAAGACCCTCCATTTTTTATTGCATATTCTTATAGCCCTTGTCGAGACGTTTTAAACACTATAATAAAACTCTTTCGTTGAGAATTTCCTGATATTTCAAATTTTTTCATGATATTTAAATATAAAATATGAAATATGAAATATCTTGTAAAGTATTCACTTTTCGATGACTTTACCTTCATACCTTTATACGTACAATAATGGAAGGAATTGATTGTTCTTAAAAAAAACAGAAGAAATTTTTGATTGAATCTTGTAGACGCATTCAATTTTATAAAATTGCAAATGTAAAAATTAATATTATTATTCTATTTCTTTCATTATTCTACGTACAAATGTACAAAGATAAAGTCATCGAAAAGTATACTTTGCAAGATATTTCATATTTTGTATTAAAAATATTATAACAAAATTTGAAATATCTCAGGAAATTCTCAACATAAGAGAGCTTTATTAATAGTGTTTTGACAACATCTCGATAAGGGCTACAAAAACATGCAATAAAAAATTGGAGGTTCTATTTAAGGAAACATAGATTACATTGACCTGGCCTTGAAAATGTCACTCAAGCTCAAGTCCATATTTTCATCATGTGGCCCCCATTGAACCATGCAACTTTTGTTAGCTAATGCAGTGGTTAATAAGAGATGATAGCAGAAAGATTGCACACACCTTAGGATAGACTTTCCTTTTATTAATCTTGGGAATAACGAGAGAGCAAAGCAAAACGTGCTAATTGTACAGCTGTGTATCACGTAAGTGAGTTAGTAGGAAGACTCGTCTTACATTCTTACATAGAAAACAAAATTGTATTCGGAGGGCAAAGTCGACGTGTTTACGGTTCTTCCGCTATCAAGCCATGGCTCCAAACGCTAAATCAAAATAACTAAAGTTCAGGAGCTCTGACTAATAATAATAATAAATGTAAAATTAATAAATTTAGAGGAACAAAACAAACTCAAAATAAAATTTCTGTGGATTATTTCATAATTCCAACACTGCTCCTTAATCCATGAAAATTAAATTTCAACGATCTCGTAAACTAAAAATCTACTTTTGGCTAAACCTTTTGTAAACAAATCCGTCAACATGTCTTCGGTTGGGCAGTATTTACAGATGACGAATCCTTTATCGATGTAGTCCTTGACGAAATACACTTTTGTGTCAATGTGTTTCGTTCGGCTACTCAATTTCTCGACGACGATTAGTTTTAAGACACTTTGGTTATCCTCGTAGATGGTTGTCGTCTTTGGTCCTTTCCAGTTGAGGTCATCGAAGATTCTTTGAAGCCATACCGACTCCTTGCATGCCTCGGATAAGGCAATAAATTCGGCTTCTGTCGATGATAATGCGACGCATGTTTGCCGCTTACAGCTCCAACTGATTGTCCCACCAAGAATGAAAATAAAACCAGTATTCGATCTGCGGATTGCACGGTCCTCTGCCCAACTTGCGTCCGCGTACCCCATCAGGTTTTCATCTTCCTTAGCACCGCCCAGTTTCAAGCGAAGAGATAATGTTCCTTTAACATATTTTATGAGTTTCTTTACTTGCTCCCAGTCAGTTTTCGTCGGAGTTGCCACCTTTTGTGACAGGATCGTAACCGCAGCTGCGATATCGGGTCTGGTGTTTATTGATATGTACAACAAGCAACCAATTTCTGCAGGATACTTGTCGTTAGTTGGCAATTTCTCAGCATCTGGATCGTTGTGGTACGATGGGCTCAATGGGATATCGCTATGCTTGGCTTTGTTTAGTTCAAACTTCGCTGCGACGTTCCAAATATATTTTTCTTGATCGAACAAAAAAAAACCTTCGAATTTGGACACTCTGATGCTTAATTAATTGATCACCAAACCTAGGTTTTCAATGTCGAAGTTTGCCTTTAGTATCTTCTCGATTCGTTGAATGGCTGTCGTTGAATCGCTCACTACTAAAATATCGTCGACATATACGAGAACGTACAAGGTGTGATGCTGTCCATGGTACGTGTATAGGCAACTGTCCGCTTTACTTTGAATCAGGTTAGCTTTAACCAGTGTCGTGCAAAGTTTCGTTTCATACACGAGCTGATTGTTTTAAGCCATATATGCTTTTCTTCAAAAGGCATACTTTTTCTTCGGCTCCTTCGACAATGTATTCAGGTGGTATCCAGGTGACGCATGTAGATTTCTTCTTTTAACTCCCCATTCAGGAACGCTGTCTTCGCGTCATAATGGTATACCTCCATGTTACGACTTGCAGCAACAGAAAGTAGAGTACGAAACGTTTGGTGTCTCGCAACAGGCGCAAATACTTGATCGTAGTCTACTCCAAATTTTTGATTAAAGCCCTGGGCTACAAGTTTGGCCTTGAATTTCTTAACTTTTCCATTATCGTCCTTTTTCAATTTATATACCCATTTGCAGCCGATTACATTTTTGTCTTTTGGTGTATCCACTAGCGTCCATGTTTCATTTCTAATTAGCGACTTAATCTCCTCCTTCATGGCGAGCATCCAATCATTCTTTTGTTCGCAAGAGATTGCTTCATTGTAGTTGAATGGTTTGCCATTGATAACGACGTTAATTTCTTGCATTAGGCGGCTAGGAGGAACACCTTTCGTCGTACGTTCAGAACGTTTTACGGGAGTGGGCTCGTTATTAGCTGTCGGTCAGCAGAGAATCATCGCTTGAAATTTCGTATGTTGTTACGTTGGATTCGTCCTTGCTTTAAGTGTCTTCTACCGCGGTTGAATTATCGTTATTTGGAGGAAGTTCTTCTGTTTCCAATTCATCGCTGAATGCATTGATTTCGACAAGCGTTTCATTGTTAGATCTTTTTTCTGCAGCGTCGCCGACGATAGTCTTCTTAATTTTAGTTGATGACTGTTCTTGTTTCGTAAACGTGTCGTCAATAAATTTTACATCTCGAGAGATGACGATTTTCTTGTAAGCGGGCACGTATATTTGGTTCGTTTTGGACTCCATATTGAAACCCATTAAAATTCCATTTAATGCCTTTGACTCGAGCTTTCTTCGATGTTCGTCAGGAATTTTAACAAAACAATTTGCTCCAAATCTTCTCAAATTTGTGTAGATGGGCTTCTTGTTGTACCAGTGTTCGTACGGTGTCTTCGCTATATTCTTCCAAGCTAGACAATTCTGTATGAAGTTCGCAGTTGTCACAGCTTCTCCCCAAAAGGTAAATTCTAAGTTGGCGTCCACGAGCATGCACCTTGCCATCTCGACTAATGTTCGATTCTTTCGTTCGACTACACCGTTTTGTGCTGGTGAATATGGTGCAATGCGTTGTATTTTGATGCCATTTTCGTTTAAGTGATCAACAAATGCTGTGTTCAAGTATTCTCCTCCTCGATCAGTGCGTATTGCTTTAATCTTCTTGCCGAATTGATTTATTTTGTACGAGCTCGTGAAATTCCTTGAATTTCTGAAACGCTTCAGATTTCTCTTTTAAAAGATAAATCGTAGTAAATCGAGAAAAATTATCAATGAAAGTGAGAAGATAACGTTTACTTGAGGGAATTCTTGTTTGCATCGGCCCTCAAACGTCACTGTGAACGAGGTCTAATATATTTGTTGACCGGTTCTCCGTTTCCTTTGGGAACTGTAAGCGTGCCATTTTAGCTTTGATACACGTTTCACAGTCGGCTGCATTATTACAATTTAATCCGCAATTGGCTAGCTTCATTCTCTCAACGAGATCACTTGCTGGAATCTTTTTTACAGCTTCTATGTCGCAATGACCCAAGATGCGATGCCATTGGTGAATACAGAGTTTCTGATTATTTGCCACGTAATTCACCTTATTCGCCGTCGCATACTGTAAAGATTTCCTACAATTTCACCAACTGCAATTTGGCGACTGCCATTGTCTGTACTAATTTCGCAAATGTCTCCATGGAATTCAACTTTAAATCCTTTGTTAAGAGGATCCTAAAGCGAAGGCCGAACTCCGACGATGTCGCTGTTTTACCGTGAAAATTACCGACAAATTGACAAATTTTCGCACAGCTTCAGGTTTTTTTTGACTGCATGGAATGATAAATCCTTCTCCAGAATTAAAGTATAAACGCAAACGGATAGGGCTGTGATCGATTTTACGCAGAGGAAGAAAGAAAGTATAATGACATTTATATTTACGTTTAGGATGGATACACCGCCAAGGTTAGAGTTGACAAGTCGTGAAAAAATCAGCTTTATACACAAATTTAGTAGCTTTCATGCACAATGCAAACAACACGCCGCGTCCGTTGGAGTGTCTACTTTAATTCTGCAAAAGGAATTATAATTCTATACAGCCAATAAAAAGTTGGAGCTGTGCGAAATCATGGAAATCTCGAGCGTATACGGACCGAAAATTTTCGCACAGTTCCAGCTTCTTATTGGCTGTATAAAATTATAATTCCTTTTGCAGAATTAAAGTAGACACTCCAACGGACGCGGCTCTGTTGTTGCATTGTGCATGAAAGCTACCAAATTTGTGTATAAAGCTGATGTTTTCACGACTTGTCAACTCTAACCTTGGCGGTGTATCTATTCTAAAAAGCTGGAGCTGTGCGAAAATTTGTAGGGTTGTCGGTAATTTTGTCGGTAAAACAGCGAAATCGTCGGAGTTCGGCCTTCGCTTTAGGATCCCCTTAAGGGAGGACACCACGGTAACTTCCCATTTTCGACTGCCTTCTTTTTTTTAGAAAAGAATAAAATATATGGTCAAAAAAAATTTTAAGTTTTATCACACATATATTAAAGTATGTAAAAAAAATTTTTATTTCTACAAAATGGCGGTGCATGAGTCGCTATAGCACTAGCAAACCCTCTCCGCGGCACGCAGCAGAACTCAAACAATTTTTATCCGATCGACTTGAAATTTTAACTGTAGCTTCTCAGATGAATTTAACAGTCAAGTACGAGCGCATTTTTCGATTAATTAAAATTTGTAAAAAATATATCACTTTTTATACGAAAAATTATGGTCGAAAATTATAACTTTCTATTCAAACTCGCCTCTATTTTTTTGTTTTATATATTTTTTAATTTCCCGCCGTACTTGACTGTTAAATTCATCTGAGAAGCTACAGTTAAAATTTCAAGTCGATCGGATAAAAATTGTTTGAGTTCTGCTGCGTGCCGCGGAGAGGGTTTGCTAGTGCTATAGCGACTCATGCACCGCCATTTTGTAAAAATAAAAATTTTTTTTACATACTTTAATATATGTGTGATAAAACATAACTTTTTTTGACCATATATTTTATTCTTTTCTAAAAAAAAGAAGGCAGTCGAAAATGGGAAGTTACCGTGGTGGATCCTCCCTTAACAGTTTAACAAAAATTAGATACGATCCAATTGAAGGCACTTATAATACATTCTCGATCATCGTCCGTGTCGATGCGCCGCTGCTGATCAGAAAATTTACAATAATTTTTCCTCGACCAGACGCTTTGATTATTTGTTTATTAGCAACGCAGATACTTTCTGAATGTTTCGCATCGAATTCAATAAACCATTCACGATTGCAACTAATATGACATGTTGCGCCTGATTCTAGAATCCAGCCATTAGCTTTACCGACTAGGAACAGTAACTCATAAGAATTCGTGTTGTGCTCGACTATATTTGCTTTTGACTTACTTTTACTTGAGTCACTGGACAATCCATTTCTTTGCTTCCAATTCGCGAATTCGGCACATTTATTTTGACGATGGCCTTTGCGTTTACAAAAATAGCATTTAATTGATTTTATTTGACTCACCGTTCGATACTTTCATTGCTGTTTCGTTACTGGTGCCTAATGAGACATTGCGGTCTTTGCGCTGCCGGTACTCCTCGATTATCTTTGATCGGACGATGGACGAGGTTAATTCCGTCTCAGATGTTGCTTCCAGTGCTGTGATTAATGAATTGTAGCTGCTCGGAAAGGAACCAAGCAATGTCGCACACATTCGGGCTTCAGCTCGTCACCAAGCGCCAACAATTTTAGAAATAATTCACTTATTTGATTTACGTGTGCCTCGATATCACTTGATTTATCAGCTCGTTGTTTTATAATCGTGCGAAGTATTCTTACCTTGCTACCTGGCGTATCTCGTTCATGGAACTCCTTCAGCGCTTGCCACGCGTCTCGAGCATGTGTGCAATTACGAACGTGTTGTATTTGATCATCCTTGATCATCAACGAAATTATCGCCAAAGCTTTTTCATCTGCCTTGTTCCATTCTTCATCGACCATCAACGGTATCGGTGATTTGACAGTGTGCCACAGACCCTCTTCCTTGAGCACCATTTCAACACGAAAGCGCCAATTAAAATAGTTCGTGCTGTTCAGCCGTGGGATTGAGTACTTGGTTGTGATGTCGAGTGAACATGCCATCATGGATGCCGATCAGGAGAAAGGAGCGATTATTAATGCAGGTTAACGTTTCGTTGATCAATTATTTGCATTAATGCAAGAACCAATGACCTGTTAGCTAATGCAGTGGTTAATAAGGGATGATCGCAGAAAGATTGCACACACCTTAGGATAGACTTTCCTTTTATTAATCTTGAGAATAACGAGAGAGCAAAGCAAAACGTGCTAATAGTACAGCCGTGTATCACGTAAGTGAGTAAGTAGGAAAATTCGTCTTACATTCTTACAAAATTGTATTCAGAGGGCAAAGTCGACGTGTTTACGACGGTTCTTCCGCTATCGAGCCATGGCTCCAAACGCTAAATCAAAATAACTAAAGTTCAGGAGCTCTGACTAATAATAATAATAAGTGCAAAATTAATAAATTTAGAGGAACAAAACAGACTCAAAATAAAATTACTGTGGATTAATTTATAATTCCAACAACCTTTGTCTGAAACATTTTTCCGTATCTTCAATATTTTTCGAGATATTTGCCTGCGGCATTTAAAATAGACCACCCTGTATAACATATAGGGTGTTTTTTAAATTTACACCTAAATATCTCAAAAACGACGCATTTTAGAAAAAAGTGTTTTAGACAAAAGTTGTACGGTTTCAAAGGGGACACATGATTAAAATATGGACTTGACCTTAAGTGACCTTTTCAAGGTCAAGACAAGATTACCTCAATTTTTCTTAATGAAACCACTCACTTTGCATATTCTTGTAGCTTACCTTGAGACCTTTTCAAAACACTATAATAAAGTATTTTTTTATTGAGTACTTTTCAAGTTATTGAGGCTTGAAATTTATAATACCGCCGGCATTAGCAATAATACAATTACCAGTAATCGTGATTACAAAGGTAATAGATTATTTCTTCATCGTGATTAAAATAATAATTTATGTAATCGATTACTAAAAGTAATCAATTATGCCCAACTCTGATTAGCATCACCCAAGGTCCCTCCATCCGTCATCGTACCTCTATTCTCTAAGAGACTATTCTGGACAATTGAACTTATAACCACGTGTCACAACTCTTCTGTAATCGGAACGACCAGATCGTACAAATTTGATGCAAGACAATTCTATTCCGATTAGATGGTATTTACACCGGTAATGCCATTATCATCGTATTCATCGATAAAAGAATTGCTCCAAAATTTGCAACCTCCACGCGGTACCTTGGATAATGCTAATGCCGGCGGTACTGTAAACTTCAAGCCTTAATAACTCGAAAAGTGCTTAATAAAATAATAAGGTAATTATGCATAAAAGGGGCATCCACTCCGATTTGCTTGATTTTTTAATATGTTGTTGGGGATGTATTCCCGAGTCATTTGATATATATATATATAAGGGTTTACCAAAAGTATGGAAACCCCTAAATATTTCGAAAACTACGCATTTTAGAAAAAAATGTTTTAGACAAAAGTTGTAGGGTTTCAAGTAACGCATTAAATAGTAATATTAGTGTGACTGCAAATAACTTTGTTAATGCCAGGTAAAAATAACTTTAAAATTTTTAAATGGAAACCCCTATCTTTAATTGCATATTCTTATAGCTTACCTCGAGAGCTTTTCAAAACACTATAATAAAGTATTTTTTATTAACTATTTTTCAAGTTATGGAGCTTGAAAGCTACGATACTGCCGGCATCAGCGTTACCCAAGATGTACCGCGTGGAGGTTGCACGGTCGGATTTACACTAGCAGAGTTGTAAATAACAATACTTTTGTGATTGAAGTTCTTAATTACTAATTATATTACATAATTTTAATTTAAATTGAGTTTAAGTAGGAGTACAAATAAGTTTCCGCCGTTTTTTATCAAAAATTGGGCATTTATTGTGAAAGAACGGTACCTTATGTTTCAATCAAAGTATTGTCCATCGCTAGCCACTAAATTCGTTTGGCACGAATCTTCCTCCAATAATGCTTCCAATTCCGTGTCTTCGTACACTTTCGGCCTTCCGCTACGTTCTTTGTCCTCGACGTCAAAATCACCGTTCTTAAACTTTTGAAACCACTCACGACAACTTCTCTCACTTAAAGCAGCCTCATTATATGCTTCTACAAGCAATCGATGCGCCTCAGCTGCAGATTTCTTCAAATTAAAGAAATAAATCAAAAGTTCCCGCAAATGACGCTTATTCGGCTCAAAATTCGACATTTTCGCACGAAAAGAATTATGTGATGCCGATACAGTCTGATACTATGTCAAGTTTATGGTGTTGCCAGATGTCCAACCTTACGATATAACACTTTACATCCGACAATTTCAACCATAACCTCCTGGTGGGGTCATCTATTGTAAAACGGCGGAGACTTATTTGTACACCTAATACAAATGTTTTTTGGAATTGTAATTAAAGTCGTTCAATTACAAATAGGTACATTTTGAAATTGTAATTAAACTCGAATTTTATTACAATTAAAAAGTAAAAAGAATAATTATTATTTACATTTTCCTAAATTACAAATTTTACAATCTTAATTTACATTTTTTTTTGTGTGTTTGAGTGTTTTAGAGTAAATTCTGAAAGTGGTTTCCATGGACTTCTTGACAGTATGCCAATCTTTGATAGAACGCAGAAATAGCTCTACGATTTGATTCAGCAGGTATCAAGGCTGCTTCATCCCTTTATTCGCTTTTATTTATTCGCTTTTATTTATTCGCTGCCTCAATTCTTGGATATTTTGAGGTTTTGTTTCGTAAACCTTACTCTTCAGATAGCCCCAAAAGTAATAATCAAGAGGAGTTAGATCTGGTGACCTAGGTGGCCAACTTTCCCCACCCTCATTTCGGTTCCTTCTTCCTATCCACCTTTGCGGGAAAACTTCATTTAAAATTCGACGTGGCCCTGCACCAAAATGAGGCGGAGCTCCATCATGCTGAAACCATATTTGCTCAAAGTTATTTGGAAAAATATTTTGTTTTGCTGGAATTATTTCATCTACAAGTAATCTCTCGTACCTATGAGCATTGAGGTTGTCCTCCAAAAAAAATGGCCCTATCACATAAGCGTCTATCATGCCGCACCATACATTTATTTTTTGTGGGTATTGTGTATGACTTTCCCGCATCCAATTCGGATTTTCATCTGACCAGAGACGAAAATTTTGATTATTAACCTCTCCCGTCAATGTAAAGGTTGCCTCGTCTGTGAAAACAATTTGATAAGAAAAGTCGGGCGAGGCATCTATTCGGTCCATCATTCTTGCACAGAAGCGTATACGACGCTCATCATCTCCGTCTTGCAATTCTTGAACGTATTGCAGTTTGTATGGATGTAATTTATTTTTTTTTTTAAATTCTGTGTATGGACATGGGAGCAATGTCGTGAGCTTGAGCTGCTCTATTAACAGATGTATGGGGATTTTCAATAAAAGTCTGCAGAACATCAAGTTGTTTGTCGTTATTAGTGGCAGATGATGGCCTGCCAGACCTAATGCGACTTTTTACACTACCAGTTTCTTGAAAACGTCGTACAGTTTTCAAAACAGTGGATTTACTAATTTGACGATTCGGATACGTGGTATTAAATAATCGAACGACATCAGTGAACGATCGTTCATTATCACCCCATCCGCGCATCATTAGGATAGTGATTCTTTCACGCTCCGATAATTCATTAGCCATTTTTAGCCAACGTTTAATTTTTAATTTATTAATTTGCGAATTAAAAAGAGAAAAGTCCTCGGCAGAAGCAGAGAGCGCTCTAGGACGCTATCACCCTACCTACGTGATTATTCGCGAGAAAAAAACACTGAACATCTTGGCGCTTGTATTTTATACCCTCTCGGAGTGTCGATCCAGTGGGAGAGGGTCAGCGCGAGGGTGGGGGAGGGAGAGGGCGATTAGGCCATTGGAGGATCCCATTGGACTCTTCCTAAGAGGGTCATCTCCAATGACCCAATCGCCTTTTCCCTCTCCCTCCCCTCGCGCTGACCCTCTCCCACTCCCTCTTTCCCCATAGGATAGGAAGACCCAAGGAGGAACCAAAATGAGGGGAAGGATTGGCCATAACTTTTTTAATTGTAATAAAATTCGAGTTTAATTACAATTTCAAATGTACTTATTTGCAATTAAACGACTTTAATTACAATTCCAAAAAACATTTGTACTTAAACTCAATTTAAATTAAATTATGTAATATAATTAGTAATTAAAAACTTCATCACAAAAGTATTGTTATTTACAACTCTGCAAGTGTAAATCCGAACCGTGCAACCTCCACGCGGTACATCTTGGGTAACGCTGATGCCGGCAGTATCGTAGCTTTCAAGCTCCATAACTTGAAAAATAGTTAATAAAAAAATACTTTATTATAGTGTTTTGAAAAGCTCTCGAGGTAAGCTATAAGAATATGCAATTAAAAATAGGGGTTTCCATTTAAAAATTTTAAAGTTATTTTTACCTGGCATTAACAAAGTTATTTGCAGTCACACTAATATTACTATTTAATGCGTTACTTGAAACCCTACAACTTTTGTCTAAAACATTTTTTTCTAAAATGCGTAGTTTTCGAAATATTTAGGGGTTTCCATACTTTTGGTAAACCCTGTATATATAAGGGTCGGACTTAAATAGCTTCGGAGATACAGGCTGAGAAAGATAAAAATAATAAATACAAAAATAAACGTTTAATGATGATTTATTCAACACTATCATTAGGAATCTGAATGATTTAAGCCATTGCATCAAAGAATGCGGTAATCCGAGCGTAAACAAACCAATAGAGTCACTTTGAAAACATAAACAAACAGGCTGTACTACACAGGGACTGCCGCACTTCTCCGCATGCAGGGATGGGTATTTATATACCAACTATTCATCGTACATATAAATATGTACTTTTTATATACCAACAGTTCTCTGCTTTAACAAATATGTGCTTTCTAAGTTGAAGCACATACAAAGCGCATACTTATAAAGCGCGCCACTAAACTATAGGTTAGTGACGCGCTTTACAAGTATGTGCTTTGTAAGTTGAAGCACATACAAAGCACACACTTGGTTGAAATCCTTCAGATTCCTAATGATAGTGTTGAATAAATCATCATTAAACGTTTATTTTTGTATTTATTATTTTTATCCTTTCTCAGCCTGTATTTCCGAAACTATTTAAGTCCGGCCCTTATATATATATATGAAATGACTCGGGAAAATATCCCCAACAACATATTAAAAAAAAAACCAAATCGGAGAGGGAGTCGCTTTTATGCGTAAATACCTCCTTTCTCAGCTTGTATCTCCGAAGCTATTTGAGTCCGACCCTTATATATATATATAAAATGACTCGGGAATACATCCCCAACAACATATTAAAAAATCAAGCAAATCGGAGAGGATGCCCCTTTTATGCATAATTACCAATAATACTTTATTATAGTGTTTTAGAAAGATCTTGAGGTAAGCTACAGGAATATGCAATAAAAATGTGGGATTTTATTGAAAAAATTTGAGGTAACCTTGACCTGACCTTGAAAAAGTCACTCAAGGTCAAGTCCATACTTTCATCATGTGTCTCCCTTGAAACCATACAACTTTTGTCTGAAACATTTTTCTCTAAAATGCGTTGTTTTCGAGATATTTAGGTGTGTCAATTTAAAAAAACACCCTGTATATGTATATTTTAAAAGCCGCAGGCAAATATCTCGAAAAATATGGAAGGTACGGAAAAATATTTCAGACAAAAGTTGCATCGTTTGATGGAGGCCACATGATATATGGACTTAACCTTGAGTGACCTTTTCAAGGCCAGGTGAATGTGATCGATGTTTCCTTAAATAAAACCCCCTATTTTTTATTGCATATTCTTGTAGCACTTGTCAAGACGTTTTCAAAACACTATAACAAAACGTTCTTTCGTTGAGAGTTTCCTGAGATATTTCAAATTTTGTCATATTTTTACCCATACAGCACATGTAGATACTGAGAATGTTCGAAGAATATCGCAGCAGTAGATTGCGTATATTCTCAAAACATTCGAGATACGTACTACGATTTATTGCGAACCTACTGAGAACATTTCTATTTCCGCCTTTTTCGAGTTCGTAGTACATACTGAGAATATTTCGCAGTAAGTACCAAGAATATCAGGAGTACCAATACAGAACCAAGGATAGAATGTGCACGGTATATACTTTTTTTTTTTTTTTAGGTATATACGTATTACGTTAGGTTAGGTTAAATAATTTTATACTTTTTTTATGCATTATAAATTTATATTTATTCATATGCTTGTATCATGTTTAACAGTCGCGTTAATCGATTATTTATGTTTCGCGTAAACCAGGTACTTTCTCTTTAAACAAGTAAATTGTATATCCACCTTACTCAGTATCAAACGGGTGGCGGCTGTACAATTATTCATGGTAGCCATTGACAAATGAGTTCGATTACACACTTAACTTAAGAATTATTAATAACTGAAGAATCTATTATATGTCGATACTTATATACTCGTATAATTTGCTCACATAAACAAGTTTAACTGTACCGCGAACGAAACTAGTGACCCACGCTACTTATACTAAGTCTATCGATACATTGCACATGCGTTATTGCCAATAACATATGTACCTCTCCATCTCCATACGATTAATATACGTTCAGGTATATTTATTCATTAAAACGAAAGCAAAGACGATAATTACGCAGACACGTACACCTTAACATAATATTATAATAAAAGTATATAATAATACCTCTGAAATAAAAATCCCTGAAGTATAACAGTTGTGGACCATTATAATTGTGGTTGTTTTGATTAACGATATTTACGACGAAAATGACAGATATCCTTAACTCTAATAAAATAATATAACTACTTGTAATCGATATTCACAACGAAATATATATATATGTACGTGTGTTATACAAAACTAGATATGTCATCTCGATAATATATTGACAAAGAAAAGACCAACATTTAAAAAATAAAACTGTTAAGAAAGAAAACATGTTGCTATAGCATCTATATATTCGCATCTGACTCACTCTTATGTCTTATATAATATGGATGTTTATCTTTCGCAAAAAGATAAACATCCATATTATAATTACTCTACATCATTTACAGGCACGTTCTCTTTTTCTTGTTCTTTGTTTCTCGTTATGCGTTCCTTGGCATGAGCTAACCATATTTTAATCGGAGCAAAAATCTTGTCATCTGTCGCCTCAGAAAATTATTTTCGTATCACACCTGCAAAAATAACATATTTTTATTGTTCATTATTTCTAAATATTACAACAAATACGTCTTTATATTTTACGTACTTATAATTACTTTACAAATTTCCAATTTGGAACTCTGTATTGATGATTCCATTGCCTGTCACTTTCATACGTCTTCGATTCATTATCAGTGTAATGCATATACAGGCTGCGTTGCGATATTCATTCCTAGTACTGAAATCTATAGTGTACGTAACTAAAGACTTTCAGAAGTGGCAGTAAATATCAGGAATGCAATTTGTATTGCACTGACAATGAATGATAAAGATGTACGAAAGTAACAGGCAATGGAATCATAAGATAGAAAAGCAAGACAAACATGTACATTTCTTATTATTGTACTTACTAAATTGTTCCACTGGCGTAAGTGCGACCATGCAATTTCCTCTGTGGCAATTTATTATATTTTTCCACTGCTGCAATATATTACCCCTGCTGCAACATAAGAATTACAGTTAATAAGATGATAATAATAGCTTCATTTCTCGATCAATAATATAATACTCAGGATTATATATAAGTACAACAGAAATCTGTAATTCACAATTTTGAGGTTACTCTACGTTACATTGCTATATAAGTAGACATATATAGAAAAATAGTCTGTCTAATACGTTTGCTGAATAGAAGATAATCTCGAAATGCTGTTTCAAAACGCTGGAATTGTGTATTGGTTATATTTTTATGCGACTTTCTAACAACGTAACCTCTAATTTGTGAACACGGGTTTCTCATTAAATTATAAAGTATATGCATAACATTTCATGAAAATTATATATATAAACATATACGTCATAATTGTATTGTGTGTTTTTATGATAATATTTTAATAAAAATATGGATTACCTCAGATATTAAAAGATCACGATAGAACGGGTCCACGCGATGCAGATCGTGCGTTTACACAGAGGAAAGAGGCCGATCAGGATCAGCGATGTCGGAAACGTGAATATGATGGTAGACACGTATCCCAGGTCCCAGGCGAAATTAGCAACACACTGCGAGCGGACTTAGCTAATTCGGCGTTGTCGCGGCGAAAGCAACACGTCGCGAGCGGATTTAAGCCGATTCGGCGTCGTCGCGGCGAAAACAACACGCCGCGAGAAAACTTTGGCAGGCGAAAGCAATGCAAGCCGGGAACGGACAACCCAGCTCGTACGCCGTAGGCCGAAAGTTTACGCGCGCGCGCCGCGTTCCGACCCGCTATTCAATTTATATATTCTGAGTAGTATACGAGAATTTACGAAAAATAATATACTACTCAGAGATATTACAAGTACTTCCTGAGAATTTACGAAAAATAATATACTACTGACAGATGTTACAAGTACTTCCTGAGAACTTATAAAAAATAATGTACTACTGACAGATATTACAAGTACTTCCTGAGAACTTATAAAAAATAATGTACTATTAGAAATGTTATAGAAATGTTCGAAGTATATTATATACGGTACGTATATTCACAGTACGAGTACAGAATATTCGAATGATATCATGTGCTGTATGGGTAATACAAAATATAAAATTTCATTAATAATGTCTCGTCGATTGATCCGAAAAAGTGCTGTGTGAATCCGACAAACCAAGTTGGCTCACAGTTTTTCAATGTTCATATCGGAAAGACGTTATATATTGCCAGACACGGTCAATTTAAATTATTTTAATTGTTATTCTATACTGGCGAAAGAAATTTATTATTCTGTTTATTATACACCGTCGACCGAAGAATCGGTGCTCCATCTTATAGTTGTTATTGCGATAAATATTACCATAGCCCCAGTGGTCGAATTGGCACGACTCCCGCACGGTATACGGGAGGTTCCAGGTTCAAACCCTGGCTGGGGTAATATTTTTTTACAATAAAAATTTAAACTATTTAATTTAGAAATTACATCAACTGACCAAAACCCATGGTTGAAATTAATAATGTCTCGACGATTGATCCGAAAAAGTGCTGTGTGAATCCGACAAACCAAGTTTGCTCACAGTTTTTCAATGTTTATATCGGGAAGACGTTATATATTGCCAGTCACGATCGATTTAAATTACTTTAATAAAATTTCTCGTAAAGTATACACTTTTCGATGACTTTACCTTCATACTTTTATACGTAAAGTAATGGAAGAAATCGATTGTGGTAAAAATAAAACAGAAAAAATTATTTTTAAAAAATTAAAAAATTTGATTGAATCTTGTAGACGCATTCAATTTTATAAAATTGCAAATGTAAAAATCAATATTATTATTCGATTCCTTTCATTATTCTACGTATAAAAGTATAAAGATAAAGTCATCGAAAAGTGAATACTTTGCAAGATATTACATATTTCGTATTAAAAATATTATGACGAAATTTAAAATATCTGGAAAATCTCAACGAAAGAGAGCTTTATTACAGTGTTTTAAAAACGTCCCGACAAGGGCTACAAGAGCATGCAATAAAAAATAGGGGGTTTTATTTAAGGAAACATCGGTCACATTGACCTGGCCTTGAAAAGGTCACTCAAGGTCAAGTCCATATTTTCATCATTTGGACCCCATCAAACCATGCAACTTTTGTCTGAAACATTTTTCTGTATCTTCCATATTTTTCGAGATATTTTCCTGCGGCTATTAAATAGGACACCCTGTATATACAGGGTTTAAAGTATGGAAACCCCTAAATATTTCGAAAATACGTGTGGCCTCCACGCGCGGCAGAAGTGAAACTTCTTAGTTGTGAGCGATAGGATAGTATCTCGTTTATAGTATCTGAATTAAAGCCTGTGTAATTCAGAAATCAAACTTTAATTATAAATTAAAGCCGATGCAATTTGCAAGTAAAAATTTATTTGTGAATTAAAGCGTATATAAGTCACAAGTCAAATTTTAATTATAAATTAAAGCCGATGCAATTCACAAATAAAAATTGATTTGTGAATTAAAGCCTATATAATTCAGAAATCAAATTTTAATTATAAAAGTGAAGTTTCAGGTTATGAGAAAAATTTGCCCATATATAATTACATATAAATGTAACAGTTGGCAACTGTTGACCTGAAACTTCACTTTTTATAATTAAAATTTGATTGTGAATTATATAGGATTTAATTCACAAATCAATTTTTACTTGTAAATTGCATCGGCTATAATTTATAATTTAAATTCGATTTTTGAATAATATACGCTTTAATTCACAAATCAATTTTTACTTGCAAATTGCATCGGCTTTAATTTATAATTGAAATTTGATTTCTGAATTACACAGGCTTTAATTCAGATACTATAAACGAGATACTATCCTATTCCTCACAGCTAAGAAGTTTCACTTCTGCCGCGCGTGGAGGCCACACGTATTTTCTTTTGTGAATTGCATCGGCTTTAATTTATAGTTAAAATTTGATTTGTTAATTACACAGGCTTTAATTCAGATACCATAAACTTTTTGTGACGGACTTTCGTGACGGACTTTCGTGACAGACTTTCGTGACGCGCCCGCACCGATTCACTCCCATTAGAAGTTTGAACTTTTCGTGACGGACTTTCGTGACGCGTCCGCACCGAATCACTCTAATTAGAAGTTTCAACTTTTTGTGACGGGCTGTCGTGACGGACTTTCGTGACAGACTTCCGTGACGGACTTCCGTGACGGACTTTTGTGACAGACTTTCGTGACGCGCCCGCACCAAATCACTCCCATTAGAAGTTTTAACTTTTCATGCGGACTTCCGTGACGGACTTTCGTGACCGACTTCCGTGACAGACTTCCGTGACGCGCCCGCACCGAATCACTCCCATTAGAAGTTTTAACTTTTCGTGCGGACTTCCGTGACAGACTTTCGTGACGGACTTCCGTGACGGACTTCCGTGACGGACTTCCGTTACAGACTTCCGTGACGCTTCCGTTTCGAATCACCCCCCGCGCCTAAAGAAGTTTCACTTCAAAAATGTTTCAAACAAAAGTTGTAGGGTTTCAAGTAACGCATTAAATAGTATCAGTGTGACTACATATAACTTTTTTAATGCCAGGTAAAAATAACTTCAAAATTTTTAAATGGAAACCTCTATTCTTGATTGCATATTCTTATCGCTTACCTCGAGAGCTTTTCAAAACACTATAATTAAGTATTTTTTTATTAAATACTTTTCAAGTTACGGAGCTTGAAAACTACGATACCGCCGGCATCAGCGTTACCCAAGATGTACCACGTGGAGGTTTCACGGTCGGATTTACACTAGCAGAGTTGTAAATAACAATACTTTTGTGATTGAAGTTCTTAATCACTAATTATTTTACATAACTTCAATTTAAAATAAGTTTAAGTACAAATGTTTTTCGGAATTGTAATTAAAGTCGTTCAATTACAAATACATTTTGAAATTGTAATTAAACTCGAATTTTATTACAATTAAAAAAGTTATAACCAATCCTCTTTTCCCTCATTTTGTTCCTTCTTCGGTCTTCCTGTCCTATGGGGATAGAGGGAGTGGGAGAGGGTCAGCACGAGGGGAGGGAAAGGGAAAAGGCGATTGGGTCATTGGAGACTCCCATTGGACCCTCTTAGAAAGAATCAAATGGGATACTCCTATGGCCTAATCGCCCTTTCCCTCCCCCACCCTCGCGCTGACCCTCTCCCACTGAATCGACACTCCGAGAGGGTATAAAATGCAAGCGCCAAGATGTCCAGTGTTTTTTTCTCGCGCATAATCACGTGGGTAGGTTGATAGCGTCCTAGAGCGCTCTCTGCTTCTGCCGAGGACTTTTGTCTTTTAAATTCGCAAATTAATAAATTAAAAATTAAACGTTTGGCAAAAAATGGCTAACGAATTATCGGAGTGTGAAAGAATCGCTATCCTAATGATGCGCGGATGGGGTGATAATGAACGATCGTTCACTGATGTCGTTCGATTATTTGATAACACGTATCCGAATCGTCAAATTAATAAATCCACTGTTTTGAAAACTGTACGACGTTTTCAAGAAACTAGTAGTGTAAAAAGTCACTTTAGGTCTGGCAGGCCATTATCTGCAACTAATAACGACAAACAACTTGATGTTCTGTAGACTTTTATTGAAAATCCCCATACATCTGTTAATAGAGCAGCTCCAGCTCACGACATTGCTCCCATGTCCGTACACAGAATTTTAAGAAAACATAAATTACATCCATACAAACTGCAATACGTTCAAGAATTGCAAGACGGAGATGATGAGCGTCGTATACGCTTCTGTGCAAGAATGATGGACCTAATAGATGCCTCGCCCAACTTTCCTTATCAAATTGTTTTCACAGACGAGGCAACCTTTACATTGACGGGAGAGGTTAATAATCAAAATTTTCGTCTCTGGTCAGATGAAAATCAGAATTGAGTGCGGGAAAGTCATACACAATACCCACAAAAAATTAATGTATAGTGCGGCATGATAGACGCTTATGTGATAGGGCAATTTTTTTGGAGGAAAACCTCAATGCTCATAGGTACGAGAGATTACTTGTAGATGAAATAATTCCAGCCATACGAAATATTTTTCCAAATAACTTTGAGCAAATATGGTTTCAGCATGATGGAGCTCCGCCTCATTTTGGTGCAGGGCCACGTCGAATTTTAAATGAAGTTTTCCCGCAAAGGCGGATAGGAAAAAGGAACCGAAATGAGGGTGGGGAAAGTTGGCCACCTAGGTCACCAGATCTAACTCCTCTTGATTATTACTTTTTGGGCTATCTGAAGAGTAAGGTTTATGAAACAAAACCTCAAAATATCCAAGAATTGAGGCAGCGAATAAGGGATGAAGCAGCCTTGATACCTGCTGAATCAAATCGTAGAGCTATTTCTGCGTTCTATCAAAGATTGGCATACTGTCAAGAAGTCAATGGAAACCACTTTCAGAATTTACTCTATACCACTCAAACACACAAAGAAAATGTAAATCAAGGTTGTAAAATTTGTAATTTAGGAAAATGTAAATAATAATAAATTTTTTTACTTTTTTAATTGTAATAAAATTCGAGTTTAATTACAATTTCAAAATGTATTTGTAATTAAACAACTTTAATTACAATTCCGAAAAACATTTGTACTTAAACTTAATTTAAATTGAAGTTATGTAAAATAATTAGTAATTAAGAACTTCAATCACAAAAGTATTGTTATTTACAACTCTGCTAGTGTAAATCCGACCGTGCAACCTCCACGCGGTATATCTTGGGTAACGCTGATGCCGGCGGTATCGTAGCTTTCAAGCTCCGTAACTTGAAAAGTATTTAATAAAAAAATACTTAATTATAGTGTTTCGAAAAGCTCTCGAGGTTAGCGATAAGAATGTGCAATCAAAAATAGAGGTCTCCATTTAAAAATTTTAAATTTATTTTTACCTGGCATTAACAGTTATTTGCAGTCACACTAATATTACTATTTAATGCGTTACTTGAAACCCTGCAACTTTTGTCTGAAACATTTTTTTCTAAAATGCGCAGTTTTCGAAATATTTAGGGGTTTCCATACTTTTGGTAAACCCTGTATATGTATACATTTATGTATATACATATGTATACGTATGCATATAATATATCGGACACTGGCAGAAATGGTGTCTCGCGCGCGCGCGCCGCGAGATACTATTCCTACCGGTGTCGGATATACCTTTTACAAAAAAATAAAGAAAGAGCCAAGTACACGCGTGGTGTATGTATCTTGAAAAAACCTATATCTTTGTACTTCGAAAAAAACTCAAGTAGTGCTATCTTTATTTAAAAAAAAAACAAAAACCAAAGTGGTACATATCACAAAATTGCGTTACCTTATTCAATCCAAGTGATTATTATCTATTACAAAAAAAAGAAATAATATCTTTAAATTGCGCCAATTACATACATATATATTATCTCAAAAAATAATTGTTCTTCTAAAAAATTAAACCCAAGAGGTAGTATCTTTATAAAAAAAAGGAGAAAAATCTAAATTGTACTTATCTATGTGTATTCCTATTAAAGGGAAAAAATTAATATAAAATTTGAAAAATTTTAGTTAAAGAAAACTTGGCGCTGCTAGATTTTAAAATATTTGAAAGCAATAAATAACTAATTTAAAATATTATATTAATTATTACAATGTGCATGTAGTAATACTTTCACACATTAATTTAAAGTAGGGGAGACCGGGGCTAAACCGTCTACGGGGTAAAACCGTCAAATCAAATATCTCGGAACCTGTATATTGTGCGAACTCGCTATTAACATTGTAAACGCTGCTCATGGTACCCATGTGACCAACGGAGTTTCGGCAGGTTACCTGCCGTGTTATGATTTTTACGAGGGCAAACGTGTTTTCGGAAGGTGAAAGTGAAATTTTCTGCGCGTGGAAATTTTGTAATATCTGCAATAATATTTGTTCTCCAAATTTCGAGGTACAAGATTATAAAGAGTAATGCATGCTGAACACGAATCCAGTGTAGTTTTTTCATTATCGTTGATGTCTAATATTTCGTAGGCGATCAAACCTGAAACATGTGTTTGGGGCTAATCCGTCAGTAAGCACCCGGGGTGGACTTTTATAATATTGGCAAATTTATAATTTTATTATATTTTTCAGTCTTTTCTACCCCTATTTCATATATTTTTCTTCAATATTTAGTTGATTAGTTCTTCAGTCATAGAATCCGTACGTACACACACACAAAAACACAAAATAATGAAATTTTTTAACACTTTAATTAATAAATGTTTACATTTTTCTATTACCAAATAATTAATAAAATGTATCCAATCAGTTTTCATAATCGGAATTATGTATTTATGGAGTGACGATTTTACCCCGGCATTTTTGAGATTTCGATTTTTCCACCGTTGTCGTTTTTGATCTATACCGGTTAAACAAAGCGACGTAGACAAAAATTTTCCATATAAATTTTGTAGCTAAAGGTTCACTCTTTACAATGGTATACCACATTTAACTAAAATTATTTATTTTGTTGTTAAAAATCGGCACCGAAAAAAAACTGACGGTTTAGCTCCGGTCTCCGCTGCTTTTTCCATTTATAGAAATTGGCGCAATTTAATGATATCATTTCTTTTTTTTGTAATAGATAATGATTACTTGGATTGAATAAGGTAACGCAGTATTTTGTGATATGTACCACTTGGGTTTTTAATTTTTTGAAATAAAGATACTACTACTTGGGTTTTTTCGAGGTAAAAGGATACAGGTTTTCTCAAGATACGTACACATTTACTCTTTTGTAAAAGGTAATTTTGTACGGATATCACACCTTTTGTAGTTACAGATACATCGAACGCCGTAATGTCTATCGACATCGACATTTATATCAAATAAAATAAAATGTAAATATTTGTATTATAACTTAGAATTATGTCTGTCATTTTGACATCCTTAAAGGTGTGTGGTTCGAATAAATTTAATAAATTACAATATTAAGAAAATTAAAACACAAAATATGAATATATCGGGCAGAGTCAAGTTTGTGGAGAGCACATTATGCAAAGTGTTTGCTATAAATAAATTTTGTCAAAAGAAAAACAGATTTGATACAGGATTTAGCATGTACGATGCTTTGGCAGAATGTTATAGTAGATGATATATGTATAGTAAAGTTTGTTAACAAAATAAGGCAATTAATAATTTATAAGTAGAGCTTGAGAGTCCTATATAATTCGATGCAGATTAGCGACTGAAACAGCAGAATCTACGTTCGAAAATGCCAATTTACTGTTAATTTGTTATTAGATATTTTTGGTATGATGAATTGAAGGATATGTATGAACAATTTTATTTTAAAACATTAGTTAATTAATTAATAAGTGACAAGAAAACTATTATTTTAAATATATTTACTTATATACATATATAGACAAATATTATGGAGATAGAGGAGATACAGTCGGAGGAGCTGTCTAATATTTTATATCTAACAACAAATTAGCAGTAAATTGACATTGTCGAACGTAGATTCTGCTGTGCCTCTCGCTAATCTGCATCGAATTATATAGTATTGTCGAGCTGTACTTATAAATTATTAATTGCCTTATTTTATTAACCAACTTTACTATACAATATATTATCTACTAACATTCTGCCAACAACATTGCACATATATGCCAAATCCTGTAACAAATCAGTAGTTTTTCTTTTGACAAAATTTATGTACATATATAGCAAACACTTTGCATGATCTGCTCTCGACAAACTTGACTTTGCCTGATATATTCATATTTTATGTCTTAATTTTTTAAATAATTTATAAATTGATACAAACTACACTGCACATTTAAGGATGTCAAACTGTCAGATATAATTCAAATTGTGTTATAATACAAAAGATATTTAGATTTGATTGTGTCAGATATATTCGATAGTCATTATCATTACGACGTTCGATGTATACAGTAGTAGTCATTTCTCGTCTCTGACGTCACAATTTCACATGAGAGAGAGAGAGAGAGAGAGAGAGAGAGAGAGAGAGAGAGAGAGAGAGAGAGAGAGAGAGAGAGAGAGAGAGAGAGAGAGAGAGAGAGAGAACGCAAGCGGGGAACGCAAGCGGGAACGCGACCGCGACCGCGAAAAAGAGCGCGAGATAGCGATAAATACGTACGATATGATGTATAACCTCGCCGTAGGCATCCTCGCTCAGGGTGCATTCCAGGAACCAGCCATCCGCAAGGCGCGAACTCTGTCATTCCAGCACTCATGCACTCCGTTTGGAGTGTTCGGACGCGACGACGCGGACGGAATATTTCTCGACAACGTCTAAAGCGGCCCATTACATGTACGAGTTTGACTCGCGAGTCCGGCTCGGCGAGCTTGATTCGCGAGCCGGACTCGAACGTTTTTCACCACACACACACTCCCGAATAATCCCGAAATTTGGCTTGTCGGACGCCGAGCCCGGCTCGTGACATCCCACCCACGAACGAGTAGAAACCGAGCCGAGCCGAGCCGGACTTGCGACGTGTATGGGCCACTTTACGGTTATGTTTATCACATGTGATCGAACTAACGAATCTCTAGTCTCTACGCGTAGAACTAGCGCCGCATAACGGCAAGGATATGAAAGGGACAAAATCATACGAACTACTAGCGCCGACTCTGCGCCGTGGCAAACACAGCAAACGGAAAACGACGACGTTTCTTAATTGTAAATTTTCAGCTTCGGGTTGTGCATCGTAATATATCCGCTCGTAGGGCAGGTAGCGGAAAAATAAAAACACTTTTACTATATAAATTTAGTCCAAGCTATCCATTAAGCCTAGTTGGAACTTAATCCATTCGCTAGTTATCGAGATCTCAAAATCTTGGGTACTCGCAACTCATTGCGTCGCGTTAATAGAGCCACGGCGGTCCGCTCTGCGCGTACTTGGCGCGAGACACTACCGTGTCTCTTTATTATACAACTATATAAAAATATACATATATACAGAGTGGGTCATTTTATTTTATCCACTCAAATATCTCAAAACGCGTAAGTTTTAGAAGAAAACTTTTTAGACAAAAGTTGTTTGGTTTCAAGGGACACATACGATAATGACAATAATTTGACCATAGATGGTCCTTTGAAGGTCACATAAACGTCACCTTCAATTTCTTAAATGGAACTCCCTATATTGTAGTATATCGTTTGAAAGGGCATAAAATAAGAAAAATTTTGGCAAGTTAGAGGTCGATACATTAACCCGTTAAAAAGTTATTTAGGGTCAAATATTGGATTTTTCGAACTTTGACCCTAAATAACTTCCAAACAGATCAACGTATCGACCTCCGGTTTGCGCCAAAATTTTTCTTTTTATGCTTTTTTTTAAACGATGTACTATAATATAGGGGGTTTTTATTTAAAATTTTTGGTTGCAGTTTCCTGAGACACTAAAAAATTTTAAGTAAAACCCTCTATATTGTAGTATATTGTTTAAGCATAAAAAAAATTTTTTTTTGCGCAAACCAGAGGTTGATACGTTGATCCGTTTGGGAGTTATTTAGGGTCAAAATTCGAAAAAGCCAATTTTTGACCCTAAATAACTTTTAAACGGGTCAACGTATCGACCTCTAACGCGCCAAAATTTTTCTTATTTTATGCCCTTTCAAACGATATACCTACTACAATATAAGGGGTTCCATTTAAAAAACTGAAGGTGACGTTTATGTGACCTTCAAACGACCATCCAAAGTGAAATCATTGTCATCATCTTATGTCTTCCTTGTGTTGGAGAGAACGTCGTTAGATTTTAAATTTATTTACAAGCCCACGGATTAACAAATGTATTTGTCTCTGTGACTTCATCGTTTGGAAAATATCAGTAGGATAAAGATGTATAGGGGAGACGGTCGTCGGCTAGCAACGTGACAAGACGTCCGAGTAATCGCGAGCGTTAAGTAACTGTAAAAAGAAGATTTTTATTAAATCGTTTCTTGTTGAGTTTCGTGTAACGAGTTTCTTCTACCATCAATTCCGTACATAGTCCTTCGAGCCGGATGTTCGTGGCAAGTTCTGGTTGAATCGAGTCAATTGACGGAACGAGTTCGCGAACGTTCGAGAAACATGGAGAAATTGTGAGTGGTTCCTGCAAAGAAAACCGATCGAGAGACAATCGAGGAAATCAATCAAGGAAATCAAGCAATGTGAGCGCGGAAGAGCTACGCAGACAGCGGGGCTATGTCAAGGCTAAACAAATGCGCATTTGGAAATATGCGGACGACGTGTCAAATAAAAGAGTATAGGCGACGCTTGAAAGTATAGCGGTGCGAGCAGACAAATTGGAGCAAATTAACAAGGATTTCGAAACGATACAAAGACAATTACTGACAAAGTGCGATCGGAGATGAGTTGCCGCCTGAGGATCAACGAGAGGAGGAGGAATTCGAAGAGCGATACTTGGGGTTAAAGACCCTTTTTGCTAAGTGCAGCAAACTACTGCTGCAGCAAAACCGACTGTGAGTACAGAGACCAATGGTTTGCTCACATACTTGAACGACAAACCGAATTAATTAGAACGTTGAGCGCTCAGAGTACCACAAATATTGAAAAGAAAGTAAAATTTCCAACTATACGTTTGCCGACTTTTTCTGGCGAGCTCGAAGATTGAAAACAATTCTCAGACACTTTCTTCGCATTAATTCACAATAGCGAGCTTTCAGTTGTTCAGAAACATCAATTTTTGGTCGGTGCTTTTACGGGAAACGCAGCAAAAATTATTGAATCTATCGAGATTTCGGCGCAAAATTATGACGTATCTTGGAATCTTTTAAAAAACCGTTACGAGGATGAAAGGACAATCAAGAAACGACACCTGCAATTTTTGTTTGAGATGCCGAAGGTCGAGCGAGAGTCGGCCGCAGCATTACAAGATCTGATAGATCACGTGCAATAACATTTGAGGATGCTAAAGACAATGGAATCAACAACGGAAGCTTGGGATGATTTGATAACTTACATGGTCGAGGAAAAATTGGACAAGGCCACTCAACGCCGTTAGGAAGAAAGCGTTGAAAATAGACGAGATATTTCGGTCGATACATTGTTTGGGTTTTTGCAGAAACAAAGTCAATGCTTGAATGGCTCGAGTAACAAGGGAGAATCGAATGCAAAGGGAGGCGGCTACAAGGCGGAAAGGAGCACGTGGGAAGCAGCAAGGCCTTCCAAACCGAGCGCATTCAACAGGCCAGTCAGTTTGGCTACAGCATCATCGGCAGGACAATGTTACGCGAACGATCATCTTGCGAAAACTTGTAAGGCGGGCTCCTGCAGACTGTGCTCGGGAAGGCATAATACGTTGTGTCATAAAGAAGTTGAAAGATATGTGGTGCCACTTCCGGGGGCGGTTTGTACGGAGGATCGTCAAGGTAACAGGGGCGAGTTGTCTGTGCATCACGCTTCGAGACCTACGAGGACAGGCCTAATTTTAATGTCAACCGCGGTAGTGAGCATTAAAGATGCGAACGGGTTCAAGATATTCGCTTCTTGATAGCGCAAGTAAAGTGAATTTTATTACTAAGGCGGCTTGTTCTAAATTAAACCTGAAAGTAGAAGCAGTTCAAGAAACGGTGACGGGCATAAATAATTCAGAATGCGCAATTAATCAAGGTTGTTGAGTTGTCGTTAATTCGCGCGTAACTAATCATAGTTTTACTGCATTTTGTTTGATTGTTCCAAAAATTACTAAACAATTTCCGTCTGCTCGCATTGATGTTAGCAATCTTTCAATAACAAATTTATTAAAGTTGGCCGATCCTCAATATTACCACCCCGATCGAATAGATATGCTTCTCGATGGCGAATTTTTCTTAAATTTGTTAAAGCCTGCTAAAATTGAAATCGGGAAGAATATGCCGACATTACAAGATACGAAATTCGGTCGGATCATATCAGGCCCGATTCAATCCCAGTATATTTCTAATAAAAGCGCCAATTATTCTGTTTGTCTGACAACACAAGATGCTTTAGATAATTTGATAGCAAAATTCTGGGAAATCGAGGAATATCCTAGTCGCGAGATGGAGGTAAAATTGTCAAGTGAAGAACAGGCATGTGAAAAAGTATTTATAGAAACGCATACTCGAAATAATAACGGCAGATTTATAGTTCGATTACTATTTCGTGATAACAAAGAGAAACTCGGTAAATCACGAGCAATTGCAGAGAAACGATGGTAAAAATGCATAATAACGGACTCAGCCCCAATGACCTTGACTTTGACACATGTTGTCAAGATCACCCTCCTGAGTAACCTTCAGAATGTTTTAGTCGTCGCTCGTTCTTTATTAAAAAGTTATCAACAAAAAATTTGAAAAATATAGAAGTTATTTTGAGTATTGAAAGGCATAAACGACTAATATGTACGTGGAAATAGTACATGTATAAACAAAGAAAAGTCATTTAAAGCAGTGAATCGTTAATATATATATTGAACAGTTTTTTTTTAAAGCAGAGAATATTTGGTACACAAAAGTATAATATACATATACAATTTTGTGTTAGAAAGCATAAATATAAAATATTCTTTGCTTTAACCATAATTGTCTGATTACAATTGTACAATTAAAGATAGTTTTCAATTATAATCGTACAATTATGATTAAAGCAGAGAAAATATACTTTATATTTATACTTTCTAACACATAAAATTGTACATATACAAATTTTTCTATACCAACTATTTTCTGCTTTAACAAAAAGACTGTTTAATATATCAACGATTCACTGCTTTAAATGACTTTCCTTTGTTTATACATGTACTATTTCCACATACATAGTAGTCATTTATGCCTTTCAATACTCAAAAGAACTGCAATATTTTTCAAACTTTTTTGTTGATAACTTTTTAATAAAGAACGAGCGACGGCTAAAACATTCTGAAGGTCACTCAGGAGGGTGACCTTGACAACATATGTCAAGGTCAAGGTCATTGGGGCTGGGTCCGTTATTATGCATTTTTACCGAAACGATTAATATATTTAGAGCAAAAATTCAAAGGTAATAAATATTTCGAGAAATTATACAAGGAATTTATGCAAGAATACATAGATTTAAAGCACATGACTGTTCTTTCACGTTATTCGGACGAAGCCGAGAACGCTGTTTATTTACCGCATCACGGAGTGCTCCGAGAGTCAGCTGTCAGTACGAAGTTACGCGTTGTTTTCGACGCTTTATCCAAAACAAACTCGGGCCTATCATTAAATGATACATTAATGGTAGGAGCCACGTTGCAAGACCCGATTGCCAATATTGTGTTACTGTTTCGAATCTATCCAGTCGTAGTGACGGCCGATTTGCAAAAAATGGACAGAAAAATCTTAATACACGACGATGATCGAAAATATCAGAGAATTTTGTGGCGTTTTTCTCCTGACAAACAAATATTAGCATATCAATTAAACACTGTAACTTACGGTCAATCGAGTGCTTCGTTTTTGGCCGTGAGTAGCGTCCAACAATTAGCTAAGGAAAATAAAGGGCAATATCCGCGTGTGTCGCTGGTCTTACTGCGAGATTCATATATAAACGATGTCATAACAGAAGTAAAGATCAGGCAAGGGCGCTAATTAACGAGCTAACTGAGCTATTAAAATTAGGTCAATTTGAGTTTCATAAATGGCGATCGAATTCGGTTTTTAACGGATTTTACCTAACAGTATATTTTAATAAATCATGGCATACTTTCTTTGTAAACTTTTTGAATTTTTGCAATATCTTCAAAATTGAAGAAAATATAGTAACACGAAAATGTGTGACGTCATAGTGTTGTTGCGGCATCTTTTGAAGTTGACGTCATCAAAGAAACTTTAGCAAGCTATAACTTTCTCAAATTTAGGTTTTTTTTTAATTTCAAAAAGTATTAAAAATCGGCTTAGATTCTCTACCCAAATTATGGATATCGTTTAATTAAAAAAATTTAGTTAAGAACCGAATTACGCTGATAAGACGTAATTACGTTCGGGAAGAATGGTGCGAGCGATTTTCAAACAATTAGCGATGATCTCGATGTTGTGAAGACTCTCGGACTGCGATGGGTTCCAGAGAGTGACATGCTTCAATTTGAATCAGAAATCGTGCGCAATTCAAAGACGAAGCGAGAGGTGCTGTCGTCAATTTCAAAATTATTCGATCCGTTGGGATTAGCTAGTCCGACAGTGATTAGAGCTAAGCTCATTATGCAGCGTACATGGCAATTAAAGCTCGGGTGGGATGAAGCGTTGCCACCAGACTGGCAACAGTCATGGCTGGAATACACTCGAGGTTTAGCAGAAATTTATACTATACAAATTCCGAGGCAAGTTATAAGTTGTCGAGAACCGTGTCTTATTAATTTACATGCATTTTGCGATGCCTCTGAGCAGGCTTACGGCGCTTGTGTGTATATATACAGGCGGTAGATGATTTAAATAGCGGCGTTTCACAATTATTATGTGCCAAGTCGCGTGTGGCTCCGATAAGCGGAGCAACAATCCCTAGATTGGAACTTTGCGGAGCGATAGTATTGGTTGATTTGATGCGAAATGTTTGTGATTCATTGAGCATCAAAATTGACAATAAATACGCATGGTGCGATTCAAAGATTGTATTAGCCTGTATCGCAGGCGATGTTAGTCGTCAAAAGACGTTTATTTCGGACAGAGTTAGCAACATACAAGCAATTTTACCCAGGAATCATTGGAATCATGTTGTAAGCAAGGAGAATCCAGCTAATTTAATTTCGCGGGGTACTAGCTTGACACACTTAAAATCAAATTTGTGTGGTGGTCGGGGCCACCGTGGCTTCCAGGATTTGTCGAGACTTCGCGGCATTATTCCCAGAATTATGAACCGGCCGAGCAAAAAATAAAGGTCATGCAATCGGAAGAAAGACGCGAAAGACGAGTTTTTGTCACTCGAGATAAGTCCGAGACAACTTTATGCAAGTTTTTATCCATAACAAAAATTGAAAGGGTAATTAGCATGGTGTTGCTGGTTTATTGCAAATTGCAGACTCAAGTTATCAGGTCGTAATTTGAGACGATTATCCGTAAACGAATTTCAGCTATCGCAATTAAAAATAATTAAGCACATTCAAGGGAATTTTTTTGCAAGGGAATGGCAGGACATCTGAGAATGGGTTGGAGCAAACAGCGCGTTGGCAAGTTTAAGTCCGTTCATAGATCAAGACGGAGTCCTCAGAGTGGGCGGCCTTTGGAAAGCAAGCATAAAGTCTTGCAAGTATCACCTCAAGCGAGTAATTGGTGTAGCTATACTCACGTTCGAGGATCTCAGCACGGTTCTGATTCGGATTGAGGCATGCCTAAATTCGAGACCGCTGTGTCAGTTGCCATCGGGTCCTAATAAATTGCAACCGTTAACGCCCGCACATTTTTTAATAGGAGAGCCACTTACAAATTTGCCGGATGTCGACTTTACCAAGAGCTCTGTTAATAGACTAAGCCGATGGCAGCTACTTCAGCGTCTAACTCAAAATTTTTGGAAACGTTGGAGCGTTGAATATCTCACGTCACTTTAAGGAAAATGTAAATGGACAGCTCAAAGAAAAAACTTAAGTATTAGCGACATAGTTTTAATTTGTAACGAAAATGCACCCCCATTACAATGGAGAATGGGAAAAGTAATTGAGCTGCATCCAGGCGTAGATAACAAAGTGCGTGTTGTAACAATAAAGACCCAAAATAATGTAATTAAGCGACCGATCACGAAATTATGTAAATCGCCTATGGACGAAAGAAACTAAAATTAATCTGCAATTAATTGGTGGGCGGGATGTTGGAGAGAACGTCGTTAGATTTTAAATTTATTTACAAGCCCACGGATTAACAAATGTATTTGTCTTTGTGACTCATCGTTTGGAAAATATCGGTAGAACAAAGATGTATAGGGGAGACGGTTGTTGGCTAGCAACGTGACAAGACGTCCGAGTAATCGCGAGCGTCAAGTAACTGTAGAAGAAAGATTTTTATTAAATCATTTTTTGTTGAGTAAATTTGTGTAACGAGTTTCTTTTACCATCAATTCCGTACACCTTGAAACCAAACAACTTTTGTCTAAAGAGTTTTCTTCTAAAACTTACGGGTTTTGAGATATTTGAGTGGATAAATTTAAATGACCCACCCTGTATATGTTGTGCTTCAAAATATCACTCAAAATACGTAAGAAAACCTAAGAAAATTACGTCTAAGTTTTTAACAATTTCACGTTTTTTTCCATTTTCCACGTTTTCTCCGCTACGGGCGTAATTTTTATGGCCATTTTCGTAGAAAAAATACGTAGGATTTATTTGTTTCCCTAATAGTTCCCGAAACCTCAATTTGGAATAAACTTCTTTAGCAAAAGCGAGAAGGGAAGTTCTAGTATAGTCCAGTGCATCCATAAAAATTGTGTTATCGTGTGGGATGCAATAATAGTCTGAGATTTCCACAACGTGTCTTTTATTCACCTTTCTCGTTCAACGTACAAAACTGTTCTACGCGCTTGTCGCGCTGCCGCTTACCTGCCATCTACACTCCTGCTTTATCGATAGCAATATATAACATACCTCCCCTCATAAATCTAATCTATATCTTAAAGGTACTTGCACATTACGCTTTAGACGTTCTAACGCTATCTTAGGGCTAAACACTTTGGTTTTACTAACACTAAAATTGTCCTCGGCAGGTGTCGTCTTTGGTTGCTCCACGCTGGTGGCTACCACAGATTCGCTCGGCTTTATAATTTCACTCTACTCTACCGGCCTATCATCTGCTAATTCTGTACTAGCGCTTTGCTCTATAATCGTATCGCTGATTCCCGATATCGGTGTTTTCGGTGATTCGGGCTGCTTAATCTTCCTTTCGCGCATTTGATCGATATGTCTACGCCACTTTTCTCCATCTAAAGTTTCACATACGTAGAATCTGTCCCCTTCTCGGCTCAGCACCTTTGCGGGCGTCCATGCTTTAAGATTCGGGTCTCGGTAATCGCGTACAGACACCTCCTCACCTTCCGGTACAATAGTTTTACGCAAACCGTTAAAATACTCACAAGGGAAACCCGGCAGTCTGTAATCACCGATTTTAATGAGCTTTTGTTGGTGCGTTTTATTCACTTATACTTAAATTTTCCCAAATCCGTAGGACCCACTATTCAGGCATTCTCGAAAAAATGACAATGAAAATTTTTTAATTATAAATACAAAATTTATTATTTATTACAAAAACATATATTTCTAATAAATTACGACTGTTTTGAAAAAATTTTACATCTTTTAGTGTGATATTTATCGTAAAAGCAGTTAAAACATAATGGTTCGTTGCACCATGCATATATAATTATTGTTATTTCAGTCGCACAGTCTTTACATTTTGTTTTATTAATAGAATCTGGAAAACAATCTTTGTTAACGTTTTTGAAAAGATTTCTTTCATCTGTTATTTGAGATGCAAATCAGGCATATTTTAAGGATGATCAAGTCCGATCTCAAAAAAATATCAGAAATTGATGAACATCGGTGAGCATGTTCTTTAAGGCTTCCTACAGCTTTCATAAAAATTTGAAATTAATTAGAACACTCATTCGCGAGATATCGCAATTTTAAGGATGTATTGGAGGTATTTCAAATATACCCCCTGAATATCTATATATTCATAAATGGCTGTGAGATGTTTCTAAAAATTAAAAATACTTTGTTAAATTTAAAAGTGATTTACTTAATGATTTAAGTTTAAAGTTAATAAAATTAACATTATCCCTTATGGAGAATCGACATTTTTTGCTGTAAATATAAATTAAAAAGTAAGATATTTCTAAAACTTTTTTTATATGTAAAACATACATTATTGATAATGTATTTTAAATTTTAAAACTTTTGGAAAAATTTTTTCTTTAAATTGTTTAAACAATACTAATTATTTAAATGACAAAAAAACATACTCAAACTGTTAACGGTAATTCTTTCTAACATATAAAAAGTTTCGAATTGCTTGACATACATGAAAAGTCTTTATTTTAGTAAATAGAAAAAGGCTCTCAAGAATAAATCATTAAATAAAACAAGACAATTAGAGGACATAATTCTCTCTTTATTCTTTCTGGCCTTCCAACCTGGGAGTTAAAATGTTTGAAGATGCCTGGGATGCTTTGGAGCAATAGACTGCATTTCTCTACGAGCGACCACGATCAACGGATAAGAACCGTAATTTTTTATTTGGTTTGACCATGATAGGGACTGCGAATTCGACTTAGACTATGACAGGGACTGCGAATTCGACTTAATGTAACGCGCGGCGATTAGTATTGTAACTCGCGGTTTTTGACTACGCTGAAGATGGCCTAAAAAAGGGGCTGAAACGTTCGTTCTTATAAAATTAGTACTAATGTACGGTTTTAACTAATATATTGCGCACTAACTACCGCGCCCGGCTCTAATTGCCTTGTTTAATTTAATGATTTATTTTAGTAATTTTTTTATTGAAAATTTAACTTTTAGCAGGGATTGTACCGCTCGAACATCCTTAACATGTCACAAAAGACTGGTGCGCTTAACTGATTATGAAGTAGAAAATGTATTTTAATAACATCCTCACGATTGGATATTTCGCTATTGTTTTTTGCAAAAATGCAGTTTTTATTAATAATAGATTTATGAAGTGGTCAAACAAATACACAAATATACGATAAAATTTTTGTTGATGACGAAAATATTCCATTTTGTCAAGTAAAAATTATCCCCTTGAAATGTACTTCTCTATGTCAGCCTTGTGACGTTTATTTTTATAGTGTTACGTCCAGCGCGATTTGCGCCGGCCTGCACGCTCGTGCTGAAAACGAGGCGCGATCGCTCGCACTGCCCGCTCGAAGATTGGGAAACGGGCGCGATTCTCGGAATTCGCGAGAACTCTCATTTATTGATTTTCTATAAGCAGTCTCAATGCCTCGATCGCGTCGCCGACGATTTACCACCTTTTTATATAAAGAAAATTTATATGTATTGTGAATCGGCATTATTAAAGGCCTACTGTAAAAATATTTAGTCTCGCTAACTTTGTAAAACGTACCAATTAAAAATAATCAATAAATACTCGGCGTTAAGCTGCTTCGCGGCTAACCGACCGCCCGCTAAACCGCGCAACTCGCTTTTGTGAAGCATACCGCCAAAACGATTAATCATACTAAAATTTTAAACTAATTGTAAGAAAAATGCTAACATTTCTTAATTAACTAAATAACAACTGCGAACGTAATTTATAATTTAGTCTGTACATAATTGAACAATAAAGCGTTCTAATCGATTCCGAGACAAACTCGCGGCCGCTCGCCGAGACATTGCGCAACCGCGAGCTTGACGGCCGCCGACCCGCGCGATCTGTAAAACGCATCATTTAGAATGATAAATTGTATTAGAATTATAACCCGAGAATATAATTTAATTCGGTAAAGTTTTACAATTAGGGCCCCAACGAGAAATCAATCGCCACTTAAATATGTTGTAGGGGAGGTCTTTCTGAGTAATTCTACGCAAGAAAAAAGTGGGGGACGGCATTGGTTTAGAAAATATAGCAAATTGAAATTTCAGAATTTTAATGCTTTTTATTAGATATTATAAACCTATAGGTTAGTGACGCGCTTTATAAGTATGCGCTTTGTAAGTTGAAGCACATACAAAGCACATACTTGTAAAGCGCGCCAATAACCTATAGGTTAGTGACGCGCTTTATAAGTATGCGCTTTGTAAGTTGAAGCGAGGTCCACCCTATACAGGGACCTCGCTTTAAAACTTACAAAATACATGCGTGGACAGAGGAGCGTGTTCCACAGGGGTCGGGGTGGGCGGACCTCGCTTTAAAACCTACAAAGTACATGCGTGGACAGAGGAGCGTGTTCCACAGGGTCGGGCGGTGCGGGGGAGGGGGGGCTTCGCCCCCTTACCCGCATCCCCCTGTACGGGGTAAACCTCGCTTCAACTTACAATTTGTAAAGCGAGGTCCACCCACCCCGGCCCCTGTGGAACACGCTCCTCTGTCCACGCATGTACTTTGTAAGTTGTAAAGCGAGGTCCACCCTCCCCCCGCCCCTGTGGAATACGCTGTCCACGCATGTACTTTGGTATATTAGTCTCTTATATATATATATCTCAAATACTCAAAATAACTGTTGATTAAGCAAATTTTAATTTGTTATATCTTCTAAACCAATGCCGTCCCCCACTTTTTTCTTGCGTAGAATTACTCAGAAAGACCTCCCCTACAACATATTTAAGTGGCGATTGATTTCTCGTTGGGGCCCTAATTGTAAAACTTTACCTTTAATTCAACTAACACTAAAGATAATTCCTTGCGAGCTCACTATTCAGATAGTTGAGAGATGTTTGAGCGCTTAGGAATGTGATCAACAACTTGAGGAATCCGATCGATAACTTCTAGAACGCGATCGTCGTACCAAGCGTAAATCTGCGTTTATAAAAACCTAATTGTTAATTAAGATAGGAGACGTTTAATCAAATCGCGAACATTAAAATATGAATATAAATTAATATTGTGAACTAGTGAGTAAACTTCAACTTAATATCTTTAATAATTCTCGAATTAGGTGACAGCTCGATAATTTATAATCGTTATTCCCCTCCCGCTCGGGGCCATCGAGCTTAGAGTATATAAAGAGCCCGCGCCGAGAGCCGCGCGTATTCGATTTCGGAATTTGGCAGCGCTAACAGTGGCTCTTATTAATCGCGAATAATCTCACGGTGCGTAGAACTTAGCCGAATATTGAGTGCTCGAGACTTAGTCTCCGTTGCTATCAAGTGTCGGACATAGCCTCCGCGGCCCGCGTCGTGCGAGACCCCGGTCTCCTGTGCATTTTCGGTGGATTAGACCGGTGGAGCGCCCTTGAAGGGCGATCATCGGGGTGGCTTCCGGCTGTGCCGGGAATTGGGTCTCTACGGTCGGATCGTTATACGTTTATTTTTTTTCTCTTTTACATATACTTATATTTTCTCAATCCTCCTCAAGGATTTTTCTGTGCGTACGCGTGCGTTACTTCGTCCAGAGCACTGACTGCAGTCCGAGTTCCCGGATCGAATATTGCTGCGATTTTCTGTTTCATTCTTTCTTTTTTTCTTTTTTTTTTTTTTTATTATTATTTGTCTTCGCGTATATTTCGTTCTGCTCTGTGTGAAACGTTACTATTTGATTGTAGACCGATAACTTCGACTGCGCTACTCGGAATCTGCGAAAGTTGTGAAATTCTATTTGTCCGAACGGACCTATTCGATTTAATAAACTGCTTAGTGAACCTTGTGCAAAAGTACGGTGAGTGCATCGATTTATTTCCACCGCTCTACGTTTCATTGTGTAAGTGCATTGTGATTTGTCTAAGTGTTCCCCCGTCCGATAAAAAGTTACGCTCGCGACCCTTACCCCAGAATTATCCTCTACCCCTCCGAGCAGCGCGCCCCTCACAGAGAGCGAGGCACGGATCCCTCCGACTCTGAGCCCCCTCTCCGTTAAGCGCCCTACGGAGTGGCGACTCTCGGGGAGCTCCCGCGTCACCCCATCACGCAATTCCATCAGATAAGGTCTTCCCTAAAACCGGCCCGCAAAATAAAAGGGCCTCCTCTTGCGACACGTCCCCTCCTCCCGCGATAACCCCGAAAATCGTCCGGCGGGTTACTCTCTCAGGGGTGGCGTCTAATCACTCCCCCTCTGCCATGTAGGGTCTCTATGGGGCGAAATCGGAGGTCAAGGCGATCGGGACGCGACAGGCAGCTTTGCCGCCTTAAAAGGGCCCTGTACGAAAGTGGGGAGTTTGACCCAGCGATCTTTCTCAGACCGCTTTCCCCGCCGCCGTCTCCTCTACCGAGGAGACACGTCGTTTCGACAGCCCCGCCGTTTGCCTCTTCCGCCACTCCGCCGCCGGAGGAACGTAACGGAGACGCCAACCCGCCGCGAAACGAGACTCGTCGTTCCAGCGCGCTCCCTCGCATAGAAAACGTAATTTACCCGAGAACTGTGAAGATTGTGCTTAAGACCAAGGATGAGAAGAAAATAAAAAAGAAAAAATAATTACTAACGTCTACTAGCGATTTCTCCCCCTCCTCCCTTCCGAACGTCACGAGTTTCCGCTCGGCCCGTGACGAAGAAAAATCGATACATACAATTGTATATAAATCTCAACGATCGCGTTCTATAATTCGATTTCTCTATGAATATCATAGACTGCGTAAATTACCGTTAATTTCCCCGTAATTACGTCCGCCGGTCCATTTTTCGCGTGACAGCGCCCCTTCGAGAATCGCCGGACGTAACAATAGACAGGTTAATAATTTTATTAAAAAATTATAAAATTGTACATATCTCCTAAAAAACAATAGAGAAATAGCCAATCGTGAGGATGATATTAAAATACATTCTCTACTTCATAATTAGTTGAGCGCACCAGGGGAACGATCATGTATCTTCCCCTAGGGCGTAAACGTGAAAAGTGAAAAGTTATCTCGTTCTATTCAACACCAATAGAAAGAAATAGCCATGTGAAATTTTCACTTTTCACGTTTTTGCCCTAGGGGAAAAGATACATAGTCGATTCCCAGTCTTTTGTGACATGTTAAAATATACCTGGTTTGCAACTCAAATAACAGATGAAAGAAATCTTCTCAAAAACGTTAACGAAGTTTGTATTCCAGATTCTATTAATAAAACAAAATGTAAAGACTGTGCGATTGAAATAACAATAATTATATGTGCATGGTGCAACGAACCATTATGTTTTAACTGCATACAATATAGAGATATAAGAATAGAGTACGCGATCTAGCTGAAAAAGCAATATAGGAATAGAAAGAGAAAGCTGCGCATATGGGCCCCTTCTGTCTTTGTCTCGCATGCGCGCATAGACAAAGACAGAAGGGGCCTATATGCAGCGTTCTTTTTCTATTGCTATATCGCAGCCTCTTACGTGCTAGCATAAGACTCACGTACTCTATTCTTATATCTCTATGTTTAACTGCTTTTACGACAAATATCACACTGAAAGATGTAAATTTTTTTCAAAACAGTCGTAAATTTATTGTAAATATGTTTTTGTAATAAATAATAAATTTTGTATTTATAATTAAGAAAATTTGATCGTCATTTTCTCGAGAATGCCTGAATAGTGGGTTCTACGGCTTTAGAAAAATTTAAGTATAAGTGAATAAAACACACCCACAAAAGCTCATTGAAATCAGTGATTACAGACTGCCGGGTTTCCCTTGTCAGTTTGCTTTTCCTGTGCTTTGTATCTGACGTTACAATCGTTTAGCTTAACGCAGTCAAGTATTGTTCTTAGTTGCGATCCTAACATTAACTTAGCAGGAGATTCTTTAGTCGTACAATGTGTCGCATTCCTATCCGCTAACAAATATCTACTTAAAGCTGCATCAATATCCTTATCCCAGTTTACATCATATCCTTTACTGACTTCACGCAATTCTCTGCTGCTCCCTTTGCATCCGGATGATACGGCTGAGAAAATCTTAAATCGATTTTTTTTTTTTTTTGAAAATTGTGTGAACTTAGTCGACGTGAACTGCGGATTCTTATCGCAATTTGTGACTTGCGGAATGCCGAAACGCGCAAAAATCTCTCTTAATCTTTTTATCGTAGCTGCCGTGGTACTGTTACTCATCCTTATTACTTCCGGCCACTTAGTAAACGCGTCGATTACAATTAAAAACGTACTTCCTTTAAAAGGACCCATAAAATCAATATAAATTCTCTCAAATCTTTTAGTCGGTACTTGCCATGGCTTTAATGTAGCCTTAGGTGGATCGGGCTTTACACTGGCACAACTATTACACGCATTTACAAAGTTCTCGATCTCTATATCTAAATTTGGCCACCAGAAATTTGATAGTGCTAACAATTTCATTTTTTTCATTCCTAGATGTGTACTATGAAGTTCTTCTAACATTTGTTTACGATATTTTGATGGAATAATTACTCTATATCCCCATAATAAAACTCCTCTTTTAACTGTAATTTCGTTTCTACGTAACCAGTAAGCTTTAATGTTTGTTGTAATATTTTCCTCAGTAGATATCATATTTGGCCATCCCTTAGTAAGGTAATCTAGTACTTTACTAGTTTCTATATCGCGTCTTGTTTCAATTGCAATCTTTTTTGCATCAATGGGAACATTATTCGTTGTCGTAATAAATTGCAAATAATTACCTTTCTGATTAAACTTAACTTTTTCATCTAAAGGTAATCTAGATAGAAAATCTGCCCTAGCATTATCATGGCCTTTAACATACTTGATTTGATAATCAAAACTTGACAAATATACGGCCCATCATTGAACTCTACCAGCCGCGAATTCAGGTAAATCTTTCTTTTCACCAAAAATAAAAGTTAATGAACAATGATCCGTCTCCAAAATAAATTTTTGACCAATTAAATACTGTTCAAATTGCTTTACTCCGTAATAAATCGCTAACACTTCTCTATCTATTACTGCGTAATTTTTTTCCGCTGGGCTCAATACTCTTGAAGTAAAAGCTATTGGTCTTTCGTGACCATTTTCGTAAACGTGAGATAGTACAGCTCCAATGCCTTCTTTGGATGCATCACATGTTAATTTAATTGGTTTATCTGGGTCAAAATTCGCCAAAACCTGCTTAGAAGCTATAATACTTTTCGCTTTATTAAACGCTTTCTCGTGACCGTCTATCCATTTAAATTTAATGTTATCTTTCAGCAACTCATAAATTGGACTCATTGCCTGAGCTAAATTCGGTACCCACTTTGAATAATAGTTAACCATTCCAGAAAATTAACAAACCTGAGATTGATCAATGGGAGCCCTTGCCTTTAAAATGGCTGCAACTTTTTCGGGGTCTCTCTGCAACCCTTCGGCAGTAATCCTATATCCTAAATATTTAATTTTATCCTTGAAAAACTCACATTTATCAATGTTTAAACGCAATCCTGCGTCCCTAAGACACCGTAAAACATTTCTCAAATTTTCAATATGCTCCTCGTCATTTTCACCTGTAACTCTAATGTCATCAATAAAACATTTACATCCTTTACAACCCTGCAAAGCTTTTTCTAACTTCTGCTGAAATATTTTGCTCGCTGGCTTAACTCCAAATCGTAATCTATTTACTTGAAATATACCTAAGTGCGTACTTAACGCTAGTAACGATTTAAACTCCGGATGTAATTCTAATTGATTATAAGCTCTAATTAAATCAAGTTTCGTAAATTTTTTTCCTTTATGTTAGGCTACAAAAATTTCTTCAATTCTCGGTATGGGGTGTTTGCAATCTTCTAGGTATTTATTTACCGTGACTTTATAATCACTGCAAACCCTGACTCCTCCATTCTTGCGCAAAACAGGCACGATGGGCGTCCACCACTGACTATTTTCGACTGGTGAAATAATTTTATCTTCTATCATCTTATTTAATTCCTTTGCAACTAAATCTTTAAATTTAATTGGCAATGATCGCGGTTTGCAAAAAATAGGCTTAGTGCCTTCTGGTACACTTAATTTAATTAATTCGTGTTTATACGTGCCTAGCTCGGGGCTGAAAACTTCTTTAAATTCCTCAATTATTTCTGATAAAACATCTCTTAATCGATTAGTACTTCCCTCACGTACTTTGATCATTCCGAAAGCTTCTATCCAATCTCTTCCAATTAATGATGGACCCTTATCTACAACTACAAGTTTTAGTTTCTTTGTTTCTTTGCCAAATGTAACCAAGTCTCTAATTTCACCGACTAAAACAAGTTTATGTCTCGTGTAACTTTTTAATGACTTTCTGGATGATATCATTTTACAATTTGAAAAATATTTTTTGTAAACGCTACTGGACACGACCGTATTATCTGATCCCGTATCTAATTCCCAGTGAAACGTATGTTCATTTATTTTATATTAATCTTGACTTTCATTGGCTCGATATTAAAACCTTCAATCTTATGCATCGGTATATCGCTATCGTCCGATTTTTCTTTGTCGTCCGGTTTACTACGCATTTCTTACACTTAACTTTTCTAAATTTACAGTTTTTAAAATCGTAGTTCGGTTCCGCGCAAAAAAAAAAACATTTTCTCTCGTCTTTCTGGCTTGAGTGCTCGGCTTTCCCCTGGCTGGCTGATCCCGTTGTCTTCTTGGCTGGAACTTTGTCTGCCTTCTTTTTACTGCCTTGATGTAAACGGTTGACACTGCTGTCCTCCTTTGCCTTCAGGGTGCTCTCTTTGGCAACTGCTATCTCCAGTAATTTATTTAAATTAACTGAGCCGTCCTCCTCGCATAGACGGTCAAAGATCTTCGGATTTGAAATCCCTGTTCCGAACTTGTCACGTAAAATTGTCGTAAGCTGGTCGCCGAATGCGCACGTCACGGCTAAACTTTTAATACGTGCGTACCATTCATTTACTGACTCCGACTGCCCTTGTTGCGTCTGGTAAAACTTTTGACGCTCCTTGAAAGTTGAACGATGTGGTGTAAAATGTGCCTTCAATAATCTGTTTAGGTCCGCATACATTTTTGTCCTGGGCGATTCCGGATGACACAGGTCCCTCAAAATCTTGTAAACGGTTGGGCTTAACACAGTAATTAAAATGGCAACCGTTTTGGTTCTACCGTCTCGAATTCCATTCGCCGTGAAATATGAACTTAACTGCTCTTTGTATAACTCCCAGTCGTCGTTGCGGTCAAATTTTTGTAAAACTCCATGAGAAACCTGGCTTTGAACGACGATTGTTGGTTGATCAGTCATGATTCCTCACTTTGGGGCGTGCACGGATACGTAATACTCGACCTTCTTCCTTCGTTCGGCCACGGTTCTTATTTTAGGCACGTCTGCGTTTGCTTTTTCACGCGTGCCAACAACCTCACAATTGCTTGACTGTGCAACGTATGTAACGTAAAGTATCTCGTGTACTTAAAATTCTTTCTCCTCGTCGCCAATTTGTGATATCGTGTGGGATGTAATAATAGTCGGAGATTTCCACAACGTGTCTTTTATTCACCTTTCTCGTTCAACGTACAAAACTGTTCTACGCGCTTCTCGCGCTGCCGCTTACCTGCCATCTACATTCCTGCTTTATCAATAGCAATATATAACAAAAATCATTAACCTTTTACTTTTAATAAATAATTAACGATATCAATTAAATTTGGAAAGGGCTTCGAGCAGTGACAGGATGTGTGTGTATTTGTGTTGATAATAATATTTCTGTTTGTGAATTTTAGACTTATTCCAACTCAAATAAACTGCGCGACGAATAAATTTTTAGTCTTACAACACAGCCCTACTTTTTATTAACGACATGTTATTGAAGTTCTTGTTTTATATAGTGTGACGGGGCAGCGCCGCTGCACGTTGCAGCGTCCCCGCCGACGCCACGGGGCGCGGATTTGCACTCGAGAGCGAGCCGGAAGGGCGACGCAAAATCTCCAGGGGGCCAAAGAAATTTAGAAAATTGCGTAATTCTTTTTTGTTTTCGTATATTGCTTTTGTAATCGTGGCACCTCGCCGGGGTCCCTCGGCGAGAACCCCATCAGCGGCGACAGCGCGAGCATCGTGGGTGAGGAGCGAGACGAGGAGCTAAGGACGCTCCGAAACTAGGAAAATACGGCGCTAAGGGATCGTCGCGGGCCACGCTGAGGGGAGCGCGAGGGAGTCGTCAACAGCGTGATCCTGGAACGCGAGAAAGGAGCGGCCCGGAAGCACTCCGTACGCGGGGGGCGGAACGACCCGACACCTCTACTACGTCGTCTTACGGCGACGACAACGATACGGCCACGACACCGGCCCGAAAGTCACGGGGAGGGACGTCCCCGCGGCGGAGATGCCGATCAGCTGACCGGAGCACCTGACCCCGAGCGGTCAGTTAAGCTGCCGAGAAATTCTCGCGGGGTCGCAAGGTGACCGGCCAAGGATTTTCCGATACGGCGTCGCGCGAAGTACCGCGACGTAATTTCAGGTCCGCCTCCCCATTGGCCCGCGTTATTGCGCCGAAAGACGTACGCACCCCCAAGGTGGGGCGCGACGTCGATCCGCCATCGAGCGGTCGCCGAAACGATCTCTTTTGGCTCGCCCTCCCGTCAAGTCCGGACGTGTGTATCATGCTCGCGGAAATTGTTGCGCCGTGAAGAGTGTCAAGCAAGAAAGACCGGCCGGTCCCAGTGCCCTGAAGACGAGGCGGTGTCGGAGGAGCCAGAGCGGGTGCCGGTGAGGTTGCCAGATTAAATATTTCGTGGGTGCAGCCACGAGAAAGCCGTCGGGTCGCGTTCGCGTTTCGTTGCCGACTCACGTGGGTTATTTAGTGAATTTTGGTGTTCGCTCGCCGTGCACGGCGCAGCCGATGATTAGTGATTTCGCGGAAGCGGTTGGCACCGAGCGCGGAGGGTTCCCTTGGCGATCGCGCGAACCTTGTTTCGCGATACGGTTGTGCGCGTTATCGGAGTATCGTGGATTCGTTGTCGCGTACGGCCTCCTGGAGATCGGGTCCGCGGGCGTGTGCGGCGGCCTTCGGCGGGGCCGAAGGGCGAAATATCGCGTTCGCGCGGACGGCATACGGGAGTGGCCGCGTATTAGAGTTCGTGTGTGGCGTACGTCCTCGGGTTCGTGTTGAGTGTGGCGTTACCGCGTATCTGCTCGCGTACTGTGTGAAGTCTGGCGTTCTAACGACCGACTTTGAGTTCGCGTTGAGTGTGGCGTACATACGTATCTGCTCGCGTTCGGTTTAGAGTTCGACCCTTTTTGCGTTTTTGATTGCGTAGTGCCGTCCCGGGTCGCGTCCGCGTTCGCGCTCGCGTCTCCGCCGCCGCGCCCCGGCGTGCGAGTCACGTCGCGCCCGAATTCCGCGCGTTTTTGCGTGTTTGTCGCCGCGTATTATTGTCGCGTTGCTTTAGTTTCAAGTATTAGTTTGCGTTACAATTTGCGATATTATTCGGCATTATTATCCGTAATAGAATTTCGCGTTATTAGTTGTAATTATTGGGCGTTACTGTTTGCGATCTTGTTCCGCGATCGTCTTTCGCGTTATTAATTGTGATATTATCCCACGTTATTGTTCGCGATACTACTAGACATTATTATTAGCAATGTTAGTTCGCGTCATCGTTGCAGTATTATTTCGCGTGATCGTTTGCAATATTAGTTTGCGCTATTATTTGCGATATTCTTCCGTGTTACTATTTGTATCGTTTCGCTAGTATCTTGCGTTCCTCGCTGCCGCGTATTTGTTTTGCGCCATTATTCGCGTTCGATATTCTTTTGTATTAGATTCGCGTCCGAATATTATTTGGCGCGATTGTTTGTGTCGGAATATTACTTGACGCTTATTGGCGCTGCCATTGGGTTATTCTTTGCGTTATTTCCGACTATTATTCGCGTTATTGGGCAAATATGTTTCCTGCGTTACATTAAATCGTAGAATATTTCTTGATTTGCATGCTCTATTTCGCCCGTTAATTGCGGCGCGCGTGCGACGAATTCTCGCCCGAGCGGCGTAAAAACCACTGACGACAGAACAAAATAGAACGGAGTTAATCTCCGAGTCTGATTGATAGCGATTTATTGTGATTCCCGCGTTATTATGTGTTTCGTTAGCGAGTTACGATCTCGCGCAAATAAATTACCGCGTTCCGTTAGCGCGCTCCGAAAATTATACTTGATCGCCGATCCTTTGCTTTATTATCTGTCTGGTTCATAGAGTACGTGTTGAATATAAAGGGGTGTCGCGAATGTCAATCGGGATCTCATTTCTTAGCGTCGTTATTTGTTTTGTAATAATCCCAAAAGTTATTATAATTTGATGGCTGATTACGTTAGATTCTGTCAGTTATTTGCCTGATTTTGCGCTACTCGTTGTCGCGCATTATTCGCGTTTCGAGCTTGTTTCACTTAATACTCGCGTCGGTTATTATTTCGCCTTATTATTCCGCTTTTCCTTCTTTAGTTTTTCTGTAAACAAACTTGATTACAGTTCGATAGGCGGGGGCGATTGCCTCACTCAACTTTGTTACTATTCCACGGATCAATTTAAACATTATTATTAAAGCCACTATTACTGAAAGACTGTTTCCACTATTTACCTTATCATACTATAGCAATAAACGATACATTGTTTTATTATATTCTACGTGTGGCGAATTATTTAGCCGTTATCTCGTCGTCCTCTTGCGCTGACCTGCCTTGCCCTGCCCCTCTACCGTTAGGTCGAGCTGGTCGGCCTTCGCACGAATAATTACGTTTGAGCTTTCGGGAGTCATTAATTGCTTTTTGGCGAATTTTGTGAATCGAAGCATTCGAGTTGTCGCAACAAGTGATTAGACAATCGCTGTATTTAGTGGACGCGATCTGCCGCGTCTGGCGCCCAACAGTTTGTATCGCGAGTCAAAGATTTCGTGCGAGGGACCCATTCGAGAGGCCCGACACCTTACTCTCTTCCGTCCCCTTTTGATCCGGCTTGCGCCCGCTCGCAAAAAGCCGTGACAATAGAAAAAATAGAATGTATAATATTATTAATTCACTTTAATTATTTATATCTTTAGAATAAACAATAAATGACATAAAATCTTTTAAAACTTACCCAAGATCTTGATCTTAACAATTCGTATCAATGTCAAAGTTATTTGAGGGTTTTTTCCAAAGTAAATATTTACTTTAATGTATTAAAACACGAAATTTATGAAAATATAAAAATGTTATTTTTTATTGTTTTATGTCATTCTTCATAATAATATTCATGTCACGCTGACATTGCAGAAAAATTTCGGACAAGCAATCCGGAAATCCCACCATAACACTGCGTGACGATGGACTGTACAATATCTTATTGCGGATCGCCTTACTGGATGAAGATTTACCAGAAACAACGATTGTTAAATGTTTGCTCAGCATATCAAAAGCATCGTACAATGTTTCTCGCAAAACTGTCTATTATGCAGGTTAGTAACGAATATTTACTTTAATAGATACGTATAAATACATTACACTATATAAGTCGGGGAAAGATGCCACTAGGTCAAAAATGCTACTTTGTTAATATTTTGTTCATTATCCGATAGATGATAATGTTTTCTAGTCGTTAACGTAAGATTGTTTCTATGTACAACAAGTGATACATACAAGCTTCTCCAGTTTTATACTGTTAAATTCGAAGAATTTGAAAAGTTTTATTCAAACTAACAATAAGTGGTGAATAGGCTTCTTATAATATTGTATTCTTTTTCGTTAAGGGGAGAACCTGCTTTAGAACGCTTCAAAAACCATAATTTTTGCGATTTTTTTTTTCGGTTCCAATAAAACGAATCTTTTCTAAACTTCTGGGGTGTTGTAGTACACATTTTGACATTAACAAAAAAATCTTTTTATACAAAAATTTTGATCTTTAATATGAAATGTTTAGCGATATTCACAACGCCTTTTTTTCATTCTCGTACACTCTAGCGTGCGTAATTTGTGTCTGTAACAAAAAAACAAAAACATTTCTTAATTTTCATGTAATTACCTTCTATGTGAACCTAAAAAATTTTTTAAATATCGAAAATTAAACAAATTGTGAGACTGAAGAAAAACTGAAGTGAAACTTTTTCAAAAACTGAAGTAAAACTTTTTCAAAAGTTTTACTTCGGTTTTTCTTTAAAGTCTTACAATTTGTTTAATTTTCGATATTTAAAAAGTTTTTTAGATTCACATAGAAGGTAATTACATGAAAATTAAGAAATGTTTTTGTTTTTTACCAATACATATATATATATGTATATGCCACTTTATTATTAGAGAGTAGACTCCACGATATAACTGATACAAATTGTGTCGTACTTATATACCATCGCTCATCGTATTTTTCTTGCGAGAAACGGATCTCATCAAAAGCCATCTATCGGTCGGATGATGCAATCGAAAATACGCCATTCTAGCAAAGTCTTAAAGTTACTTTTTCTAACAATAAGACGTCATACAGACGTATTTCTAACAAAGTCATAGAGACGTCTCTTTTAAGACTTCGTAACAACGTCATTAAGAAATGCGTGTTGTGTGGGTGGCATATTAAGATCATATAAGTTTTTAAATCATCGGAAATAATTTTTCACAAATCTTTTTTTTTCGTCGTATTTTTAAAATCAACATTCTTTTTATCGTAAAGGCACTGATTTTTACGGACAAAATTAATAATAATTTTATCCACCGTTGTTGTTATACTTGACATGATGCAGAATGTTGAGGTCAGCAACTACAAATAAAGTATAAAACGAAGGTTATGTACTCATATATAACAGTATGTATAAGAGGTTATACGCAAAAATTATCACAGATTATACAATATTAAAGATTATACTTGTCATTAGTAGTTTGTCGTGAAAGATGGGATGACCATCTTTTGTTGCGACATCGACACACGACTTTCGACAACTTGATGCGACAGCCGATAACCCAATGCGCATGTGTTCGACATCCGAATCCGACAGACGGCTTATTGTAGACCAGCTGCGACACCGACATATGACTTTCGATAACTTTATGCGACAGCCGACAACCCAATGCGCATGCGTCCGACATCCAAGTCTGACAGACGACTTATTGTAGACCAGGCTGAACGAGTCTTCCGACACCGACTTCCGACTTACGACAGAGTCATAATGGTTACCGGCAATGCTTGTGCATAGGCACATAGATCTCACTTGTGAAGCCACGGAAAGATAATTAATATAACAGAGTCAATGGTCAACTATGAGTCAATAAATGGTTATATAGAAATATGTTGTTCTGAAGAAGGCCAAGTAGGGCCCAAAACGTGAACATTGTATCGATATATTTTAGTAAACATTTTTAATTTTAAATCGAAATATTATTGCTCAAAAATTGGCCGTATTTTAATTTATTTAGCATTTGCTTCAATAGAGCGAAATTAATTCTTATTTGTTAATAATTAAACTTAACAAAAAGTCTTTACAAAAGAAAAAGAAAATGCCAAGTATAGGAAAGTCCCCTATTATGAGATAGGCTCCTAATATGCGATAGCGAGGTTTCTGATAAACTAATAGGCCCTATCAGTTGGTTCCACCATGAACTTATTGCCCTTGGGGTAAATCCTATTTAGTGTAAAATTCATTGTTTGATCGCGCGTGTAGTCGTTGCAGAGAAAGAAATTGTGAAATTGGATGTTGTCAAGTGCCATGGATATGAGTCTTTAAACCTTGTTTATTATATAATTAATAAATATTGGCAATGAGTTCTGCATGCAGCGATAGAGTAAGGTCGTATTAATAGGAAAATACGGGATATGTTGAGTTGCTCCATTGTAGAGATTATATTTGGTGATCGCAAAACGCAAGGCGTGGGGCTCATAACATGAGATATTCAGAGTACTCCTAGGTTGCTGGAGTATGAAAGTTATTGTACAGTAATAAAATAAGAGAAAATACTATAATAACGTTAAGGGAAGGTTCATACAAAATTATAAGTTTGTGCTGACCTTGATTTGAGGGGGAAGAGTGGAGGGGGAAGATTAGGTATAATATTGGGTATAAGTGGGTTTACGGTTGTTGCAAATATGCTTCTCCATTACATTATCTTTTAGAAACTTTAAATAAAGTTTTCTAATTACAATCTGATGTATTTTGCACTTTATTAGTGATTTCCCGGGGTTTCTCATATTATGAGCACACTTTTTCGATTTTACCGAAAGCACATTTTTTACATTTTTCTAATTTTCAGAAAAATTAATATTTAAATTAAATTTTACATTTCAGGATCTTAAAGCTGATTAAATTCCCTTCAAAATGACCTACTATATTTTTCAATTCTGCCCATAGACTTTCGGCAATCACACAAAATAGATGTGGTATCTCATAATCGGGGACTTTCCTCTATATAACACCACAAAAAATATCTGTGTGGACTTTGAAAATAGCAGTTGTTTTCAAATTTGATTTTGCTTCAAAATAGATAAGATCAATACAATTAACCAAATACATAATTGTGTATATTAACAATGTGTATATTAACAATACGTAAGATCAATACAATTAACCAAATACATAATTGTGTATATTAACAATGTTGTAATCTGAATGTTACAATTTCCACTTATGCTGTTCACATATTCAACAGGTGTTTATTTCTTTCATCTACACTTTGTTATGTCAATCTGTTGGCTTTCTACATGTGCATTTAGAGACAATATTTTTCTATAAAATATCCCGTAAAAATAATTTTTATATTTTAATTAGTAAACGAGAAAATATTTATTAATTTCGACGATTGGCTAGCTAATCGATTGGCTAACTAAAGGATGTTAATAAAAATTTAGAATTTATTGCGAAAAATATTACCCCAGCCAGGGTTTGAACCTGGACCCTCCCGCTCTCCGTGCAGGCATCGTCCCAATTCGATCACTGAAGCATGTGGTAATATTTATCGCAATAACAAACTAACATACACATATTATTTGTTCCAACATTAGAAAACGGCGCGCTGACTTGATTTGTCAAACTTTCAACACAGAAAAGACTAAAGAATATAATAGGTTTAAAAAAAATTACCAATGTAATAAAAAAGTGTGTGACTTAGAAACTTGCTCATTACTTCTTCATCATTTTTTTCGTTTATATATAACTCAAAAACTGATCAACTAAATCTTATAGAATTATATATGAAATAAAGGTAGAAAAGGCTGTAGAATATAATTAGAAAAAAATTGCCAATACAATAAAAAAGTGTACAAATTAGAAACTTGCACATTGCTTTATTATTTTTTTCGCTTATATACATTGTCACGACTTTTTGCGCGCGGGCGCAAGCTGGATCAAAAGGGGACGGGAGAGAGTAAGGTGTCGGGCCTCTCGAATGGATCCCTTGCACGAAATCTTTGACTCGCGATACAAACTATTGGGCGCCAGACGCGGCAGATCGCGTCCACTAAATACAGCGATTCTCTACTTATTTGTCGCGACCACTCGAATGCGTCTACTCACAAAATTCGCCAAAACGCCATTAATGACTATCGAAAGCTTAAACTTAATTATTCGTGCGAAGTCCGACCAGCTCGACCTAACGGTAGAGGGGCAGGGCAAGGCGGGGCAGCGCAAGAGGACGGCGGGATGACGGCTAAATAATTCGCCACACAGTATAATATAATAAAATAATTGATCGTTTATTGCTAGTATATAATAATAAATAGTGAAAACAGTTATTCAATAATAGTAGCTTTAATAATAATGCAGTAGACTCCCGCGCTTCGCCATCCCGCGCTAGGCCACTTCCCCGGCCGCTCCGCCACCCCTCCGCTCGACAACGTACCCCCACTACTCGCGTGTTTCCTTAGCGACGCATACGTAACTGCCGGCGATGCAGTTCAAAACACGTTGGCGCCGGTACAGACGTTTTGATGAGAGCTTGTTTCGTTCGTTTACTTTATAGTTATGCGTTTTATTTAGTCGACTTTTTTATTGTAGTCCGTGTTTTTAACTTTTTCGTGCACGATGAACGTGAGAAGGATGGTGGTGTACATAAACGGGGACAGCGGAAAACAATGCAAGAAAAACTGAATATTATCAAAAAGTTGACACACTCGTCTCAGTCTATATCCGACTTAGCTCACGAGCAAGGAGTCGATGTGTCAACGATTCACAAGTGGATTAAAGTTCGCGATAGAATCGAGCAATGGTGCGAATCATTCGAGAAAGGTGATAAAAGCGGCTATCGTCAAATGCTTACGGCGAAAAATACCGATCTCGAAGAAGCTCTCTTTTTGTGGTTTTCGCAATGCAGAAATCGTGTTCCGCTTAGTGGTCCCATTGTTAAAAACAAAGCGTTATTGTCAAACGAAAAAATAGGCGGAAAGTGTGCCTTGCGAGAGCCCCATCAAGCGCCGACGGTTGCGAGTGGTGGGGGCGCCCGCAGTAAGCCACTTCCGGTCCCGACCCGTGGCGAAGCGCGGGAGTCTACTGTGTTTAAATTGATCCGTGGAATAGTAACAAAGTTAAGTGAGGCAATCGCCCCCACCTCGAACTGTAATCAAGTTCGTTTACAGAAAAATTAAGGAAGGAAAAGCAGAATAATAAGGCGAAGTAATAACCGACGCGAGTATAAAGTGAAACAAGCTCGAAACGCGAATAATGCGCGACAACGAGTAGAGCAAAGTCAAGCAAATAACTGACAGAATCTAACGTAATCAGCCATCAAATTATAATAACTTTTGGGATCATTACAAGAAAAGTAACGACGCTAAGAAATGAGATCCCGATTGACATTCGCGACACCCCTTTATATTCAACACGTACTCTATGAACTAGACAGATAATAAAGCAAAGGATCGGCGATCAAATATAATTTTCGGAGCGCGCTAACGGAACGCGGTAATTTATTTGCGCGAGATCGTAACTCGCTAACGAAACAGATAATAACGCGGGAATCACAATAAATCGCTACCAATCAGACTCGGAGATTCAACTCCGTTAAAGGTCAATAACCATGAACTCCTTGAAGGTCAAGGTCAACATCTAGGTCAGTTAAAAGTCATTTGGGGCTGGCTGTGTAAAGGGAAATATTTACCATGTATTTTAATACTCAAAATAACTTATCTATTTTTCAAAAATTTTTTGTTAATAATTTTTTGATAAACCGACCGCCAACTAAAACCTTCGGAAGATTACTCAGGACATTGACCTTGACAACATATGTCAAAGTCAAGGTCATTGGAGTATTGTCCCCTAAAGTGCATAATTGAAAAACAAACCTTCCTCTATGAGAAAGCAATAACAGTAGGCAAAGTTGTTGCAGTGCAATATTTCTCGCGCGGAGGAGCACTATTTTGAAACCATTGCATTAACCACATCCAAATCGCTACTATTGTATGCGAGTTGTTTAACACACACTTGCGTAATGAAACAATGAGATATTGTGCTACACATGAATTGACCATGCAAATCTAAATAAATACAAGATGTTCTGCAAAAACCGTAACAATAATTAAGGGTTCTTGAACTTACATTTTAAGACAAAAGCTTATTGTTAGTTATAAAGAGTAAAGAAAGTTATTCCCATCAATCGATTAAAATATACTATTTTGTTTTAAAGTAATAATAATAATTTTGTAATAATTTATAATAATTTAAATTTTAGTAATAAAAAATTATTATATTTATTTTTGTTCTAACAATAGAATACAATTTGAAAAGAATATAGACACAAAACAACTAAAATTACAATTTATTGAAATGTTTTATCTTTATTATGAATTTGTTTAAGATTATTTGCTGAGCTAATAAATACATGATATTTGTTGTGCAGGAACGTTTACTACTACATCAACTACTACAACGAAATTACACCGTAAAATGGAGATTCAGACCTTAGACAAGTCAGAATCTAATAATAGTGATGGTAAGATTTAAATATTATTATCCAGATATTATTGGTTTATACAGGGTTTACCAAAAGTATGGAAACCCCTAAGTATTTCGAAAACTACGCATTTTAGAAAAAAATGTTTTAAACAAAAGTTGTAGGGTTTCAAGTAACGCATTGAATAGTAATATTAGTGTGACTAGAAATAACTTTGTTAATGCCAAGTAAAAATAACTTTAAAATTTTTAAATGGAAACCCCTATTTTTGATTGCATATTCTTATAGCTTACCTCGAAAGCTTTTCAAAAAACTATAATAAAGTATATTTTTATTAAGTATTTTTCAAGTTATGGAGCTTGAAAGCTACGACACCGCCGGCATCAGCGTTACCCAAAATGTACCGAGTGATGGTTGTACGGTCGGATTTACACTAGCAGAGTTGTAAATAACAATACTTTTGTGATTAAAGTTCTTAATTACTAATTATTTTAAATAATTTTAATTTAAATTGAGTTTAAGTACAAATGTTTTTCGGAATTGTAATTAAAGTCGTTCAATTACATGTAAATTTTGAAATTGTAATTAAACTCAAATTTTATTACAATTAAAAGAGTAAAAAAAGTAATTATTATTTATATTTTCCTAAATTACAAATTTTACAACCTTGATTTACATTTTTTTATGTGTTTGAGTGTTTTAGAGTAAATTCTGAAAGTGATTTCCATTGTCTTTTTGACAGTATGCCAATTTTTGATAGAACGCAGAAATAGCTCTACGATTTGATTTAGCAGGTATCAAGGCTGCTTCATCCCTTATTCCCTGCCTCAATTCTTTGATATCTTGAGGTTTTGTTTCGTAAAGCTTATTCTTCAGATAGCCCCAAAAGTAATAATCAAGAGGAGTTAGATCTGGTGATAGCGGTGGCCAACTTTTCCCACCCTCATTTTGGTTCCTTCTTCCTATCCACCTTTGCGGGAAAACTTCATTTAAAATTCGACGTAGCCCTGCACCAAAATGAGGCGGAGCTCCATCATGCTAAAACCATATTTGCTCAAAGTTTTTGGAAAAATATTTTGTATGGCTGAAATTATTTCATCTACAAGTAATCTCTCGTACCTATGAGCATTGAGGTTTTCCTCCAAAAAAATGGCCCTATCACATAAGCATCTATCATGCTTCACTATACATTTATTTTTTGTGGGTATTGTGTATGACTTTCCCGCACCCAATTCGGATTTTCATCTGACCAGAGACGAAAATTTTGATTATTATCCTCTCCCGTCAATGTAAAGGTTGCCTCGTTTGTGAAAATAATTTGATAAGGAAAGTTGGGCGAGGCATCTATTAGGTCCATTATTCTTGCACAGAAGCGTATACGACGCTCATCATCTCCGTCTTGCAATTCTTGTATATATTGCAGTTTGTATGGATGTAATTTATTTTTTCTTAAAATTCTGTGTACGGACATGGGAGCAATGTCGTGAGCTTGAGCTGCTCTATTAAAATATGTATGGGGATTTTCAATAAAAGTCTGCAGAACATCAAGTTGTTTGTCATTATTATTTGCAGACGATGGCCTGCCAGACCTAAAGCGACTTTTTACACTACCATTTTCTTGAAAACGTCGTACAGTTTTCAAAACAGTGGATTTACTAATTTGACGATTCGGATACGTGTTATTATATAATCGAACGACATCAGTGAACGATCGTTCATTATCACCCCATCCGCGCATCATTAGGATAGTGATTCTTTCACGCTCCGATAATTCGTTAGCCATTTTTAGCCAAACGTTTAATTTTTAATTTATTAATTTGCGAACTAAAAAGACAATAGTCCTCGGCAGAAGCAGAGAGCGCTCTAGGACGCTATCACCCTACCCACGTGATTATGCGCGAGAAAAGAACACTGAACATCTTGACGCATGTGTTTTATACACTCTCGGAGTGTCGATCCAGTGGGAGAGGGTCAGCGCGAGGGTGGGGGAGGGAGAGGGCGATTAGGCCATTAGAGGATCCCATTGGAATCTTCCTAAGAGGGTCCAATGGGAGTCTCCAATGACCAAATCGCCTTTTCCTTCTCCCTCCCCTCGCGCTGACCCTCTCCCACTTCCTCTTTCCCCATAGGATGGGAAGACCGAAGAAGGAACCAAAATGAGAGAAGAGAGGATTGGCCATAACTTTTTTAATTGTAATAAAATTCGAGTTTAATTACAATTTCAAAATGTCTTTGTAATTGAACGACTTTAATTACAATTCCGAAAAACATTTGTACTTAAACTTAATTTAAATTGAAGTTATGTAAAATAATTAGTAATTAAGAACTTTAATAACAAAAGTATTGTTATTTACAACTCTGCTAGTGTGAATCCGACCGTGCAACCTCCTTCGATACATCTTGGGTAACGCTGATGCCGGCGGTATCGTAGCTTTCAAGCTCCAAAACTTGAAAAGTATTTAATAAAAAAATACTTAATTATAGTGTTTTGAAAAGCTCTCGAGGTAAACGATAAGAATATGCAATCAAAAGTAGAGGTTTTCATTTAAAAATTTTAAAGTTATTTTTACCTGGCATTAACAAAGTTATTTGCAGTCACACTAATATTACTATTTAATGCGTTACTTGAAACCTTACAACTTTTGTCTGAAACATTTTTTTCTAAAATGCGTAGTTTTCGAAATATTTAGGGGTTTCCATAATTTTGGTAAACCCTGTATATATGTACATTTATGTACATATATGTATACATGACATATATATAGCTTTCATATATACATGATATAGCCACTAAAATAAAGGTATAAAAAACATTTGTTAATTAGGTTTTTGCAAACTTTTTTTTTAAAGTACTTTGATTCGAAAATTATTATAAACTCTGTTTATATATATTATATACTTTCGCTGCGTCATGTCCAATATAATTTCAAACTGTATTTTAATGAATATTATCATTTAATTACAGATAGCTCAGCTGGCTACATGTCAATTAATCTTCCATTGTTATCAATACAATTAGCCGTTCTAAGTGTATTTCATCGATAATTTAAAACTGGTAAGTTTAAATATTTTATTAATTAAATGTTAATTAAAAAATTACATTATACATTAAAAGGACATTTTTTGGCACAACCAGAGGTTGATACGTTGACCCGTTCTGGAGTTATTTAGGATCAAAATTCGAAAAGGCTAATTTTTGACCCTAAATATCTCCCGAGTCCATGTATCAACCTCTGGTTTGCTCCAAAATTTTTCTTTTTTTATGCTTTTTCAAACAATATACTTCAATATGGGGGGTTTTATTCAAAATTTTTTAATTGGGGTCTTCATGGAGCACTTTGAGGGACAACTCCCCCAACCCCTTCAAATGAGTAACCCCTCGAAATAATCGAAATATGAAAGGTGAGGCTGACTTTATAGATACCTTGTATACATATATACAGAGTGTTCGGTTGATTTATAATATGTCAAAAAAATCGCAAATTCTACATAAAAAGTCAAAAAGTCCTTTACAGTTTTTGGATATTTTTAATATTGAGTGAGATATTGCAAAGTAAAATTTAAATAATTTTTCAAATCAAGCGCTACGTTTTATGCGCCACGCGCTAGATAGTTTGATCAAGGGCGGGACTGCAGATTCTCCTGTTCGCCCTATGCCTGCGTATTTGTGCAGAATTTGCTTTATTTAAAAAAGATCTGAACATGACTTTCATGATTAACAAAGTGATATTCTTATAAACCAAGTTTTGTATTTTATTACATATAAGTTATAACGATGCGCCCCCGAAAAACGCATCGTCCAGACAGGTCAGCCGTCAAAACCGCCCGCGCCCCGTCGACCACCCGCCGAGCGAAAAACCGGCATTTACGCTCACATTCGTAATTATTGTAAACGCGCTAACGAACACGCCGAGGCGGCGGGCAAACAACACCGAGCGCCGAGCGAGCCCGACGTCCGCCGAACAATGCCGAACGCGCAAGGGACCAAGTCCCGCGATCGCGAACAACCCCGGCGACGCGCGCGCACACCTGTCAGAAACGTTACCCCCGCCGTTTAAAAACTCGTATTCGCGGGGGTATAAATACCCGACAATTTTAAGAAAGATTAAATTCCGTTTCAAGCTCCCGAGCCATCCAGACCAAATATTAAAAGAGCTAAAAAGCCGAAGTCGAGTGATACTCAGTTTCCACCGAGTGTGTCTCGGTGAAACCCATCCCGTCTAAGATTGGGAAGAGCCAAGGTGGAGTGCTACTCCGTTTTCCCCGAGAGCTTCTCGGCCTCTTCTCCGATCTTCTCCACGATCCTCAGATATATACTCCTTGTGAATAGTTATATCTGTCATTTCCCGATCATATTATTATAATTCCGTACAACTCGCGTTTCGGATCCACGTGCGTGTGGAATTCGGCTCCGCCCTAGCGGACCGAACGTCTCCGATCAATCCCGAATCGCGAAGACGTTGCGCCCGATCGCCGTAGCACGCGACAACCGATAGACTTATAAATAGATTTGACCTAAATCTAATTCCGCGAAAATCCGTATATGCAATATTTAGGAATCCGCGAGTATTCCTTATGTTAAAGCCGCCGCATAATACCGCGTGAACTCGTTGCAATTTATTTGTATATGTATATTTGTACATAAACCCGCGAACAATCTTTGTATTAAAGACCGCCGATTACCGTAATAGTGTATGCTTATAATAAATCTATTGTCTAATACAAACGGTAAATACTGCGATCGATAAACTCCGCGAGTAACCTTATCTTCACGTAAACCTGCGGAAACAAATGTGATTGCGAACTGCCGTAATTGTATATTCTAATCTCGTCACTTTAAAATAAATCTACAGTTTAATATCTTATAAACCCGAGAATTAGTGCTTTTCCTCCGCGCTTACTCTGACCCTGAGCCGCCGTGAGCTTATCCACGTTCGGAAATAGGTTTTTTTAAAGTTATTATTTTTTATTACATTGTAAGTTTTATTATGTTACATTTATACAATTTACTCACCGCAACAAAAATTTTCCACCAGTAAATTCTCCTTTTAACGCCACTATTAATTTATGTTTATTCCGAGTATAACCTACTTTATTATACTATAGTACTATACTAACACTTTACTAATCTCGGGGGAGCGAATTAGAACAAGATCTAAACCGCTTGATGATTATTTTATACTCGCAGCCACGCTGATGCGTTCTCGACCCAGTGACCGTCGCGTTGTAGTTAAAATAATTCGTTGAGCCCAAAAGATTGTGCAGATCAATCCTCCTTGCGGTCAATTTGTAGGTTATAGTTTAATCTCGCCGCGGGCACTTTAGCCCAGGAACCAACGGTCCACGAACTCCGTCATTTCGGCATGTCTCCGTTTGGATGCGACAACGGAATATTTTTAAAAATTTATCAAGCACTGCACGAACCGATCCGGCCGCGTAACGGTTATATTATCGCACACTGCACGAGCCGATCCGGCGGTAACGGGCATTCGTACGTACATACAATAGATATAACGGTAATACTGAAGGAGACGGGCCTCCTCACCAATTCGGCTGAAACTTTACAATCTTGTGTATTTTGGAACGTAAGACATGAATCTGTTTGTAAAAAGTGTCGCTCTGCTCCACGAAGCGAGATATAAATCGTTAAAGTTAACTATTCAGGTTATGAAACCTGTCATACCGACGAAATGTAGCGACATGGGCATGCCCCGTGGCCATATGCGCATGCAGTGACGTAAAGAACGCAAAACAGAAGTGACTCTTGTACATAATATAATAAAAAAATGATAATTATGCAGTACAGGGGATGCAGCACAAAACAAAGTTCAATGACCATCTTCAATGACCAACTATTATCTGCTTTAACAAAGCGCATAAACTATTAAAATGTAATAGTAGTAATTTTATTGATATCCCCGTAGGGTTTACAATCTTCACAACCATTGGCGTTTTACAGGGACGTACCCAACCCTTTACAAAAATATAACCTTTAAACCCGACCTGGCCGTAGCGACCCTTAACATTCTAAAAAATCCCTCCCTCCCCTCCGCGCCCCTATTCCCCTTCTCATCTTTCTCCTCTCTCCACTGCTTTCGCTCCGCTGTTTCTCCTTGCAACAGGCTCCAGAGGTGCGATTCTGTAACTCGTTATTCGGATAACGATGTCGTTATGTTGTCGTTGCGCAGCTTTTTTCCCGTATTATACCTGCGCAACGACAACATAACGATATCGTTATCCGCATAACGAGTTACAGAATCGCACCCCTGGGCTCAGGTGGGACTTTGCTCCTGCACAGTCACCTCTCGTGTTTCCTCCTTCATCACTGTCTATCTCAGTCCCACTTCTATCTCCTCTGTCGCCTCTGCACCCAATATCCTGTCTTGCTCCGTATCTGCACAGAAAAATACCCAATCTATTCCATACCCTCCATTTCTCTATCCCCCTCCCCGCTCTCTTCCCCTACCTCCTTCTGCCCCTCCCCCCTTCCGCCCTTACCCCCTCTATTCCTTCCCCCTTTACTTGTTATCTCCGATCCACCTCTGTAACTTCCCCACTCCTCCAATTCCCTAACTTTTCGCCCACGTTCTCTGCATCCCCCTTTACACCTTAAACCATTTGCCCCCCTCTTCGTCCCACTTTACCTCCCTACCCTCAATCCATATCCTATTTGTCGTCCTCACTCTCTTTCCTTTTTCTTCGTCAAACTCAGCACAAAGCCATGCACGCTGAATATTGTCCAAGTATACGCTCCCACCTCAGAATCGTCGGACGAAGATATTGACGATTATTACAGGATGTTGGAGGAGACGCTGAACACAATTCCCAAGAGGGAAATAACTATGATCCTCGGGGACTGGAACGCCAAAGTCGGCAACACAGCTGCAGACGATCACATCAGGAACACTGTTGGCAAATACGGACTTGGTGAGAGGAATGAACGCGGTGCGAGACTCATCGACTTCTGTACAGGCAGAAAACTGAGTATCATGAACACACGTTTCATGCATCATCCCAGACGACTCTACACGTGGAGATCTCCGGGCGACCGGTTTAGAAATCAGATAGATTACATCATATTGGACACGCGCTGGAAAACCTCAGTAACTAACGTTAAGACCTTCCCCGGGGCTGATTGCGGCTCTGATCATAACTTGCTCGTCGCGAACTTCTCCATTCGCTTGAAAGCGTCTAGAAGGAACCCACCACAAAAACCCAGGCGGCTGGAGTCCCCAGAACGGTCACTCTTCAAGGACATCGTGGAGACAAAGCTAAAAGAGAGTCCACCGTCCGAGTGCGCGGACGCTAAGACACGATGGGGGATTCTTAAAGGCCACATTTGTGATACACTGGACCATATAGCTAAAAATAAGAGCACTGACAGCAGGAAGAAGTCATGGATTACATGCGCACCTGGGAGCTCATACAGCTAAGGAAGGACATAAAAGTGAAGGGCTTAAGGGATCCACAGGCGAGGGCAGAATACACGGCCCTTTGCAAGGTCATAAAGAAGTGTTGCCGACAAGACAAAAACAACTTCATAGAGGGCATGTGCAGCGACATTGAAAACCACTCACACAGGCTACAAACCTCAGACCTCTTCAAGAAAGTCCGTATACTCTCCAAGCAATTTAAATCTAAGTCATGGGTTATCGAAGACGCTGACGGGAACACATTGCACGATTAGATAAAATCGCGGAAAGGTGGCGCTGTTACTGCGAACAGCTGTACAAAAACCCCCGCAACTCAATTGGTCGCCAACCTGAATGGAGCGGAATAGACCAGGAGCCATCCATTCTTCGCTCCGAAATAACAGAGGCCTTACGTTCACTCAAGGACAAGAAAGCACCAGGATCAGATCAAATAACGGCAGAAGTCCTGAAGGCTCTGGGCGAGACGGGGATTGACACGCTGCACGCGATCTGCAATCACATCTGGAAACACGGAGAATGGCCCCGAGATTGGACGGAATCGGTCATCCTGCCATTACACAAAAAAGGATCGACCAAGAGGTGCGATAACTATCGCACCTTATCCCTAATCTCCCATGCCAGCAAAATATTGCTCCATATCATCAACAACCGAATCCGGCACTTCTTGGACTGGCAGATTCCGCAAGAACAGGCGGGCTTTGTCAGGGGGAGGGGGACCCGCGAACAAATCCTTAACATCAGACAAGTTATTGAGAAGTCCTATGAATTCGACACACCAGTAATAATGTGTTTCGTCAATTACAGTAAGGCTTTCGACTGTGTCGACTGGCGTTGCCTGTGGAAAGTACTAGCAGAGCTAGGGGTCCCGCAGCATCTAACGGCACCACTCAGCACCCTGTATTATAGCAGTCGGGGAGTTGTGAGGGTAGATAAAACGACATCGGGACCCTTCAACTTCGAAAAGGGCGTGCGCCAGGGCTGCATACTGTCCCCCATCTTGTTCAACGTTTACGGGGAGTATATAATGAGGCGAACCTGCGAGAAATGGGAAGGTGGAGTCACTATTGGAGGCGTAAAAATCATCAACCTACGCTACGCCGACGACACCACACTCCTTGCCGCAACAGACGCCGAAATGGTCGCCCTGCTGAACAGAATGGAGGAAGTCAGCAACGAAATGGGGCTTACTATAAACAGATCCAAGACCAAAATCATGGTTGTGGACCGTTTTAACAGGCTGGAACTCACCGGAGTTCACGGCCTGGATGTAGTAGAGAGCTTCATTTATCTGGGCTCCACCATCAGCAACAACGGCTCTTGTGAAACGGAGGTGCGCAAACGAATCGGAATGGCGAAGAACGCCATGTCACAGCTGCATGGAATTTGGGCGACCGGAAACATCTCCGTAAAAACCAAGACCAGGCTCGTGCGCTCCTTGGTGTTCTCGATATTCGCGTACGGCGCTGAAACCTGGACTCTGAAGGCGAACGACCGCAAACGTATTGACGCCTTTGAGATGTGGTGCTGGAGGAAAATGTTGCGCATTCCCTGGACGGCACATCGGACCAACGCATCTATCCTGCGTGAGCTAAGTATAACAGCAAGACTTTCTACTATCTGCCTCCGGAGGATACTTGAATACTTCGGCCACATCGCCAGGAGGAGCGATGACAACTTCGAAAGGTTGATGGTGACTGGCAAGGTAAAAGGAAAAAGACCAAGGGGGCGTAGCCCTACACGCTGGACCGACCAGATCCGCACCACACTCGACACCACCATGCATGAGGCTCTCCACACCGCCCAGGACCGAACCAGTTGGCGGAGTATCGTGAGACGGAAAGTTACTCCAGGAAGGAGTCACAACCCTCAGCACTGAGGAAAACGACGCAAGGAGGAGGAGGACTCTCTTTCCTTTACTCCTCTCCGTAATCGCCTTGTCCATGATCCTCCACTTCATCTTCCTCTCCTCCCTCGTCAGGTCCTCGTCCAGCTTCACTTGCCATCTGTTCTTTATCACCCAACCTCTGTCCAACAATTCTTCCTTGTCTTCCTCGTCCTCCAACTCCACTATTAGCACCATTCCTTCATCTCCTTTTCTCTCATCCACTCCTCTCACCCCCACCTTTCTCCAAAGCTCAGTCTCCATAATTATTTCTATCACCCTTCTTCTCTTTTCCACGTCTTCCCCCTCTATGCCCCTCCATACTACTCTCCTCCTTCTTCTCTCACTCCTCCACCGTACTTCCTCTCTATCACTATCTTCCCTCTCTCTATCTCTCCTTTCTCTCCTCTTTCTTTCTTGTTCCGCTCTTCTTTCCAATTTTCTTAAAATCTCCTTGTCCTCATTTTTCTTCTCCTCTTGGCTCTTCTCCTTTCTCTCTGATCTGCCGACCCCTGATTCACTTCCCTCCTTTTCCACGTTCCTACTTCTTCTTGCCATAACTTTCGACCACTCCTCTCCTCTCTCTCTTCTCTCCCCCTGCCATCCTCGCTTCCTTTCGTCTCTTTCGCTGTCACTTCTTACTATATCCCACCAATCCTCACTTTCTTCGCTCGTAAATTTAAGACCGTCTATCTCCCGCTGCCCCTTTAAACGCCCTATTCCTTCCATCCTCTTCTTCACCTCCCTTTCCACCCATTCCTTCATCTGTGCCCCCTTCCTTCTCCTCGCGACCCCATCATCATCCCCCCTGTCGTCTCCCACCTCTCCGCTTTCTCTATCGTCTTCTCTTCTCCATTTCGCCTCTCCTCTCTTTTCTCCTTACCCCTCTCTTGAGTCCTCCTCTTGTATCCTGTCTGGCGCCCTCCGTCTCACCTCTATACACTCCTCTTCCCCCCCCTTCTTCGCCTTATCTCCGCGCATCTCTGCCCTTCCCTCTGACCCCCCTCCGACCGCTCTCCCCGCCTCAGATCCGTCTTTGCCATCTTCTCCTCCTTCTCAGTTTTATCTTTCATCTTCTTGCCTACATCTTCCGATTTCTCCTCTGTTTCCCTTTTCCGCGCCCCCTCCATATTCCTCCTGATTTCCCTCACATCCTTTCTCAATCCCCTTAGTTCACACGACAAGATCTTCCTTAGCTCTCTAACCTCTCTTGTCAATTCAGACATGCCCCCCGTCTCCCCTTCTCTCCGTTCCCCCTCGCGCTTCCCTCCTTCGAACACCTCTCTCGACCGCGATCCTCCGTCCGTCTCATCTTGCGTTACACTTTCTCCTTCCTCCTTTTTCTGCACCCCTTTTCTGCTTTTCCCCATCCTCTCTCTGAGCACTTACTTTCTTATCACGCCCGGATTTCTTACCCTTCAGCCTCTCTCACCTCTCACCTCTTCCCGGCCTTCTCCTACCAGTCCTTACTCTTGCTTCCGATCCTTTCTTCCTTCCGGTCCAGCCTTACTTTCTCTCTCTTTGTTCTTCCTCTTCTCACCACAGATCTGCCGCTTGCCTCCGCTGTACGCCCGTCTTTATTTCTCGTTTCTTCCTTCCTCTTCTTCTCACCTCAATCTATATCGCTCTCCGCTCAGAATCGGCACCAGCTTTTCGTCAACCACGTGTACTGAGTGCGTTCGCTAACCGACGGCACGGCGGTGCCAAACGAATTCAGTCAACTCCAGCGCCACCTCGATCTTTCCGCCACTCTTGTCCAGCCGCTTCGCGCCGTGCAGCCACCGTCGCATCTTCAGACCGTCATCTCTACTCCCTGTACACCATGTCCTGCGCAGCGCTCCAACGCCAGATGCTCCATTCTCCGCCTCCTATTCTCTGTCCCCTCTTCCTCTCGACCGCCATCCTAACCTCCAAAAAGTGCGGAGTACTCCTTCTGCTTTTACCCTTCAACCACTATCTCCTCGCCATCGCCTTCATTTCTTCGCGTTCTTCCGCCTCTTATCTACGCACTTCGCCACTCCACCTCACTCACTACCCCTCCCTCGTCTACATCTCATCTATCAAATACCTCGCTACTCCGGGCCAAACCGCCCGCTCTGCCCGCCGGTTCAGACCTCTATTAAAATGTGTTATATATCTATAAATTATCATATTACTGTGTTTCGTGTTAACTTCAACGCTTAATATCTGTAACAGAAATAATTTGTTGAATCAGAGAATAGTTGACAAAGATAAAAACTTCTTCTGCCAGTGATTTTTACACACAAAAACATACTTTATTCGATTGACTGGTCCAAATTAACTAAAAATACACTACGTTCCCAAGCAGCATTTTTCGGTTAACTTTCCGACTAAGGACAACTTTTCTACTAATCACAACGTTGTAAGCGGTTCAAGAAAGTTATAAAATGTAACTTATAATTAAAAGATAATATTAACGTTTTTTGGACATTGTCTTAACGTTAAAATTACGACGTTCTTTCTTTATCACTTTCCCAACGTCATATTTGAAACGGTTTAAGTCCTATTATCCGACGTTAAGATATTTAACGTTTGCCTGACGTTATACTCTACACCACACTTTTCGGGCGACTTGAATACGTAATTCCCAACGTAAAACAACGTTTTGTTATCAAACGTTGTAAAACGTTAACGTTGTGAAACGTCGCCTGTGGTCATTTCTGACTGACGTTAAGAAATCGCGAGAAATGGTAACCGCCTAAAAGAGTATAAAGGTACGAGTGTAAATAGAATATTCGGTGAAGATTCACGTTTGATTTGTTTGCGATCGTGATTGTTTGATGTACACAACTTTAAAATAATCCATTGTTAAAAACTTTTTACCAGAAAAACAAGTTAGAATGTCAATCCGACCTGTGCTATACCATAGATGGTATAGCATAGGTCGGATTTGGTTAAGATACACGACGCTTCGTAAATCTAGTGTAGATTTTTCAACTAATCGATACTTTATCGACATGTTAAGTTAGTTTGGCGACCTTAAAGTTTAATATAGTGTGGAACGCCGACTTCGCCGTTTTTTTTTCTCATAGAGGAAGTTAAATAATCCGCCATTTTTCAGTATATTTAGATTTATATTTAGATTTATATTTTTTAACGCATTTTGTTAATAATTTAAAGTATTTAATCAATATTTGTTGTTAAAGTTTTGACAATGTCTATTTTAAAAGCTATTTTGACAAAAAAAATAAAAATCTATATTTTGAAAATTGTAGTTATTTAACAAAATATTTATCAAATATGTATTATTTTAGAAGGGGTTCGTCTAATTTCGACCTATTATTTCCACATTTATCAATAAAGTGGGTTTTGTTACATTTTTTTAGTGGGTTCGTGTATTTATGGCAGAATGCCAATGTATAGTAGGTATATCAAAGTCTGCGTAAACTGTATTTTTCCAAGCCATTTTATTTGTGCCGAATTGATAAGTACGTATTATGATACCAATGCCGTCATATGGTTCGAATGGAAGCATGAAAACTGCACCTAAAATATTAAGTTGCGAAAAAATAACCTCAGGTCCAGCAGTGTACATCAAAACCAAAATTTACAAAAATTACTTACACCAACGTTAAAACTGGTGCAAAAATATAACCTCAGTTGAACTATAAGTTGTATCCCAATGTTGGTACAACCTAAATTTGATTCCCCAAATTAGTGCAAAAAAGAGTTCGAATGACGTTGCGAAAACGTTGGATACCAATGTTAAGTGTCAAAATACACAAAATTGTAAAGTTTCAGCCGAATTGGTGAGGAGGCCCGTCTCCTTCAGTATTACCAATTTTAAATTTTGGACTTTGCATCGTAATATCTCCGCTTGTAGGGCGCGTACAGGAAAAATAAAAACAGTTTTTTATATGGTCCAAGCTATCGATCCCATGCAGCACACAAACTTTGAATCAACATCTCTAAAACATTGCATTGCAATATTTGCAATTGTTCGAAATACACGAAAACAGTCAGTAAGGATGTGGGCTCTATGATAAATGGAAGGAGCGATACAACTTGTAAATCGTGATCAGGATCTTTATTCACTTTAAGGAACGATCGCCATAACACTTGTGGGGAGAAACGCTTGTAAAAGCTCTCAGCACTTGTAGAAAGGGACGCTTGTAGAAGCTCTCAGCAGGCCACTGCATGTTGTGGAGTGCACCCGCCGTCGTTCTCTCGTCGTGACGAGGGAGGCCTTCTCGTAGATTGCTAGGCGGCTCGATGGAAGGGTGAAACGTGGTACACGCAGAAAGGTCTCGATGTAATCCCAATTTCAGCACTGGTATCGCACAACGGTGTTACGCAGCAACAACGGAAAGGAAGTGTGACTGCTCGCGCAAGGACGTGTGTTCGGATCGAGCTCGCGACAAGAAGTGTGTTCGCTGTCGCCGCATCGCGCACGCAGCCAAACCGCGCGCCGTAAACAAGGATAGGCCTTTTTCGCCCGTTTTCGGAAAATCGATATATTGATTTTACTTTGCCGCGCTCGACTATACAGGGCCTCTCCTCGCGTCGCGCATCCATTCGCGGTATATTATAAACAGCAATATTGCATCAACGTTGCGAAATGTAGATTCAATATTGAAAAAACATTGCACCAACTTTTAATGACCGCTGAATTGCAATGTCTTGTAGACATTGTAATTCAACATTCAGAATTATATTCGCCTCCAACTGAGATTTACTTACGATCCGAGTTAGTCTTACTGTCATGCGCCGCTTAACGGCGTTGTTGCAAACTAGTGCGGAAAAATTAGTCAATTGTTCAGTGCTTTTTCAATGTTGTATTAACATAAAGAATCAATGTAGAACAATCGACATAGATTCAACGTTGAAAAGATATTTATATTTCAACATTCAACATTGTGTTAGGGACCGGGAGCACCGTCGGGGAAAGGAATATACCTCGTAGAGTAGTTTTGTAGAATTGAATTTGTAAAGACTTTATTTAACACCACTTGACAGCCGATAACGGTATATATTCTTTTACAATGGCCGAGTAATTATTCTGAGTTCGACAATGTCGTACGTATTATAAATCGATACCGCACGTTCGTTACAACTTCATATTTACGACTGCCCGCTTGATCTTCCGATTCGACGGTATTTATACGAGCGGAATCGACGCCCTGTTGCTAACTCGGGGGCTCCCGAGTTAGCGTTAATCTCTCGTTGTCAGCGCTTTGCGTTGTCCTTCACATCAGCGCTTTTGTACGTCCTGGAGTTGAAGGCTCCTGGTTCCGGTGTCGGTTTGCATCGGACGATCGATCGTCCGATGCAATCGTCAGGTTTTTCGGCGGATTGCAAATTCGACTTATTTTAATTTCGAGGGTCGGATTTCTTATCGGTAACGACTCGCTGTTGCTAGGTATCGTTATAACTTATTATATACGTTGTACGCTCACAACAATTGTAACGTCTCAGCAACGTTGTTTCAACTTTTTGTGCTGTATGCACGGGATTGATCCTACTTACAAGAAAACTACCCCAACTGTCCGGTCCCGATTTGATTCTCCTTTAAATATGTTGTTAAACACAAAAATCAAAAAGACACCTATTTTTTTATAGGCGCTATAATTTATGTTTAAGGGGTGAAACACCCCTTTAAAATTTATTTAATTTTTTTAATTTTATAAATTATCCCTACCAATAAACACTTTTTTTCAAATTTCAAAAATTTTTATCATCAATTAAAAGCTTATGTTTTTACAAATTCAACCGTATATAATAAAGTTACGTTTTAAAATACCATTTTCAAGAATTAATTACAAACGCCTCCGTATATACGCTATCCATGCTCATCCGTACTATGTGCGTAAGTAATTATTGTCGAAACAATAAGATATCTAAAAAAATGTTTTAAGTTTTTTATAGTTTTCTATATGCTTTATAATTGTATACATATATGTATATAATATATATGTATTTAGGTTTTCTAAAAATGTAGTAATTTTTAAAATATCCTCAACACGACTTCCACCTCATTGTAATCGTTCTTTCCATCGCCTTAACTGACGTTCAGATGAAACTTCTAAATTTATTTTGTACAATACTATTAGAGAACGATTCTTTTTCTCGCCGTCATTTTTTTCATTAGTGCCCTAATTTCGCTAATACTCAACAGCTCGTCTTTTATAAGAACTGTCAAAGTCTGCATTATTATTTGAACATTGAGGATGAGAAATAAATTTAAGAGAATTTTATCTGAACGTCAGTTCAGGGGAGGTTACCGTTCAGAGGCCCAAAAAATGCCTCAATTTCAGGAATTTTTTTTTGATATAAAATAAATATATTTAAAAAAAACTTTTCGCGGCTTTTATTTGTACACAAATGAAGAATAATTTAGAATTTTTTTGGAAGAAAATAATTAAAAATGGCGGCTCCAGCTCTCAGTCCACGAAGCCGCACACGGCGTGGTTCTATGTGCGCGGAGCATTCCACAGCCTTGCCAGTTGATCAGAAACAAAAAAAACATAAGAATTATTAAAATAGATTAAATTTGGGGGGCCTTATCGTTTTCCGATTTTTAAAAAACCCCCGTATAACAAAATGGTGGCCGTTTTAAAAAAAACCCTCTTTTTTCCCTGTTTTTTTTTTTGCTTCAACGTTCGAAAAGAATTATTTGCAAACAATTTTTTGAAAAAAACGCTTCGTGAAGGCCCCCTAAATTAAATTTGCTTTCTTTTGCACCGTTATTTATTAAAATCGGTTCATCCGTTGAAGCTGTAGAGCGCTCCGCGCGCATAAACTCGCGGCTTCGTGTCATGGGAGCTGGAGCCTCCATTTTGAATTATTTTTGTATGAAAAAAATATGAACTACTCTTCATCTGTATTCAAATAAAAGCCGCAAAAAGTTTTTTTCAAATGTGTTTACTTTATTTTTAAAAAAAAATTCCTAAAATTTAAGGATTTTTTGAGCCTCTGAACGGTAACCTCCCCTTAAAGCGATGGAAAGAATAACTACAATGAGGTAGAAGTCGTATTGGGGGTATTTTATAAAATATTACATTTTTAGAAAGCCTAAATATATATTATATTAGATAAGATTTTTTATCTTCGCCAGTGAGTAATAAAATGAACAAAATCCTTTACTTCGACCGAACTGGCAGTCTTTATTTAATAAGCACAACGCGTTTCAACCGAGATTCCGGTCCTTATCAAGTACGTACATTACATTTAAACGCTTGCAAAACACTTCATTGTACACAATGTGGCAGCAATGAGTCTACGAACTAAAATATAAAAAGAGTATAATAAGTAATGAGTTTACGAACTAAAGTATAAAACGGAAAGAGTATAATAAGAAGAATTGTAATAAAGGAGCAAAGAGAGCACCGCTTACATGTTTTGTATGTCGAATGGTAATAAACGATTGAAGAGTCATATTAACAAATGTGGTCTTCGGTGGTGCGTTCACCTCAGATGACAACGGACGACTAAGTGAAAAACAAAGGCAGAGGTAGCCGAAAGCGTTTACATTAAATTTATTATTTTGTCATATATCACAAGAAGGTTGTCAGTGTCCTTCTGTAAATTAATAGTGTTATTATCTTTTTTAATAAACACCATTTCGGCGATCTCTCTCTTTTTAAAGTGTTTTTCACTGTGTAGAACTTTGGGACTAGACCAATTAAATTCATGGTTGCAAGAGGTCTTGTGCTTGCTAACAACAGAATGCTGGCTTGGATGCTTTTTAATATTAGCACAATGTTCTTTGATTCTAGTCTCCAAATTTCTTTTGGTCTGTCCGATGTAACGTGCCTCGCAATTAAGGCAATCAATCTCGTATATAAGCTCCATACGTTTAACGTTTTCCAACCTATCCTTTCCTCTTTTGATAATGCGGTCGAGTTTTTTAGGAACAGTATAGACCACGTCGAACCCTTTGTTTCTCAGGGCCTTACAAATGTACTCGCTACAATCCTTAATGTACGGGATGGTAATAGGATGTCTCACAATGTGTACTTTGTCGTTTACCGAATCCCCGCGTTTTAAGAGCCTTAGTCTTCGTTTTATATATTTGTTACAAAAATCACAACGTAACAGTTGTCAGAAAGGATCTCTTTAAAATTTCCTCTCCCTTCCCTAATTAAATCGATTTCGATTTAATATTAAAATCACTGTAAAAACTTATTGCGAAAAATATTACCCCAGCCAGGGTTCGAACCTGGAATCTCCCGCATTCCGTTCGGGTGTCTTAACCAATTCGACTACCGGAGCATGTGGTAATATTTATCGCAATAACCAGATAATAATAATTTGAACGTCTTTCTCAGGCGACGTGAATAAACAATAAATCCTTGAGGACTCTCGAAAATTCAAATACAATATAATTGGCCATAAGAGTCAAACGCGGTACTTAGTGCGTATTTTTTTTTTTTTTTTAATCAAACTGATTAAATTATATTCCGTAAGTTTCCAACATATTAACTGCGCGCCGATTATTTGTCGGACTTTAAACACAGCTGTCATTGGAACATTAAAAATTCCCTGTCCCTTCCCTAGGATTCCAGGTTGGAACCCTGGCTGGGGTAATATTTTTCGCAATAAGTTTTTACAGTGATTTTAATATTAAATCGATATCGATTTAATTAGGGAAGGGACAGGGAATTTTTAATGTTCCAATGACAGCTGTGTTTAAAGTCCGACAAATAATCGGCGCGCAGTTAATATGTTGGAAACATACGAAATATAATTTAATCAGTTTGATTAAAAAAAAAAAAAAAAAAAAAAAAAAAATACGCACTAAGTACCGCGTTTGACTCTCATGGCCAATTATATTGTATTTGAATTTTCGAGAGTCCTCAAGGATTTATTGTTTATTCACGTCGCCTGAGAAAGACGTTCAAATTATTATTATCTGGTTATTGCGATAAATATTACCACATGCCCCGATAGTCGAATTGGTTAAGACACCCGAACGGAATGCGGGAGATTCCAGGTTCGAACCCTGGCTGGGGAAATATTTTTCGTAATAAGTTTTTACAGTGATTTTAATATTAAATCAATATCGATTTAATTAGGGAAGGGACAGGGAATTTTTAATGTTTCAATGACAGCTGTGTTTAAAGTCCGACAAATAATCGGCGCGCAGTTAATATGTTGGAAACTTACGGAATATAATTTAATCAGTTTGATTAAAAATACGCACTAAGTACCGCGTTTGACTCTCATGGCCAATTATATTGTATTTGAATTTTCGAGAGTCCTCAAGGATTTATTGTTTATTCACGTCGCCTGAGAAAAACGTTCAAATTATTATTATCTGGTTAGATGTACTATTGCGATAAATATTACCACATGCCCCGGTAGTCGAATTGGTTAAGACACCCGAACGGAATGCGGGAGATTCCAGGTTCGAACCCTGGCTGGGGTAATATTTTTCGCAATAAGTTTTTACAGTGATTTTAATATTAAATCGATATCGATTTAATTAGGGAAGGGAGAGGAAATTTCTCCATCTTAATTTAAGTTGCTTAAATTTAAGCGTTTTGATAGAAGGACCGGAATCTTTGTCTAAAGTGACCTGACGATTGTGACCGTCAGGAGTGCCAGCTTCGTCGATTAAGAAATTTAATTTGACAATATATCTAGCTATCAAATGCAAAAGAAGGTAGGAAAGGAAGATGGGTTGCAAAGGATACAAAATAATGGTTATATCAATAATCAAATAATATACTGTTAAGTAGAGACCTCGTAGATATCTCGCAAGAAGAGGAGGGGCGATACTCAAATAACGAACACGAAATAGAATTTGTTTGAATCAATTTATTCGGCAGAACTACTCGGTGGAATACCAGCATTCGCTGCTGGGACAAGGGAAAACTGCCGAAAAACCTTGTCAGTATTCGATACAAATAGTACACATAATACAGAAATTATGATACTACAGGTGAAAAGGCAATAATAGTTAAATCAAAGAAAATAATAGTGAAGTTGACTTAAGAATATCTAAGGATAATTGGCAAATAAAGATATAAAGCAAAGTAATCTCACGTAGCACCACTCAGTTTGAGCAGCCAGATTCAATATTGGCTAAATAACACAATAGTAATAATAACTCGAGAGTATCCCGAGAATTATGGCAAATATCACACATAAAGAAATTTACATAATAGAATAAAGTATTCCGCAACGCAGTGAATTAATCACACAACTAATCTTCACTCAAATGAAAGTGTATCGCAAATATCATAAAAGATGTATCTCGCAAGAATAATACGTAAAATGTGCACAATGAAAGTAAATCTTGTAAAGCTAGAATATACTACAAAGAATGAAATGAACAAAAAGAGAGAATATAATCTATCTCGCTGAGAATTGCTAAAAATATTTAATAATAGCTACGAATCCGAATGCGGGTTTTATGAATGTAAACACAAACGAAAAGTACGTATCAATTTAAGAACAGACTAATGGCCGTAAGCTAGTACGTGATATGAGCAGCTACAACTTGATGTAATCCCAATTTCAGCACGAGTTTCGCGGAACTGTGTTACGTGGTAAAAATCGTAAGAAAGCGTGACCGCTCACCCTCAAACGTGTGCTCGGCTCGAGTTCGCGACGAGAAGTGAGTCCGCCGTCGCCGCATCGCGCACGCAGCCGAACGGCGCGACGTAAACAAAAGTCGGTCCTCCTCGTGCGTTTTCGGAAAATCAATAAATTGATCGCGCTCGATTATACATGGTGTCTCATCGCGTCGCGCGTCTTTTCGCGGTATAACTGTAAGTCCGCGTAACTTTAAACATATACGTTAAATATATTGGCACAAGTAATCGGTTGCGACAAGAATATGCACTCAAGTATTTATTTTCAATTATATCAAAATTCTATCAATATGTACGCGGTATTACGGCACGAACAATTACAACACGAGCAATTACGACACGAGCGGTAATCCACGACACAAGCGATGATTTACGACAACGATAGACAACTTCTTTTCAATTAAATTATAATTGCAATGATAATTTCTAATAATCAATTTCAAATAATACAAGAGTGCTGTAGTATGCAATACAGGGTGCCGAAAAATAATATATTTGATCGATGACAAATATATTTGCAAATATAGAATTCCAACGATTGGAATAATATGTGTTTAGAGTCGCACCGAAACAGACCCAGCAGCAAAGAGAATAATGTAACGCGCTATTGCAGAGCGCGAATCTACGTAGAAGAAATGTATGTACACACGGCAAAAAATACTAATTATGCTCAAATGACCAGAGAGATGGTATCGTGGTCTCCCTCAATGCGAGAAAAGCAAATATAGCGAAAGAAAATGAAAGGCGACTCACCGCCCGACACTTACCTTGTCTCTTCAATGCGTCGACTCCCCCGTTTAGGTCTGCATCCGGCAGCAAGCAATTAGCAAACGCAGGCAGCAAGCAAAGGCAGGAGGCAAGCAAAGGCCGAGCAGGTAGCAAGCAAAGGTAGAAGCAAGCCAAGACCAGCAGTCAGAGAGAGAATTCGTGCACTTGTCCGAGAAGTGAGAGTTCGCGATATCTGTGCTCAAGGACGTCTTGTATGTGAATTGTCCTCGAAGACGACTAGACCGCGAGAGCTTCGATGTATCCTCGAAGACGACTAGACGATGAGTTGTGTCCTCAAGGACGACTAGGCAGTAAGTTGCGTCCTCGAAGACGACTAGACGGTGAGTTGTGTCCTCGAAGACAATTAGACGGTGAGTGCGGGAGCGATCCTGCAACGCGTGTTGCGAGCGAGTAGTCTGCTCCCTTTTTGATAAAGTTTCTCTCGTCGGTGAATGAGCGATGGCAGCACCGATTAGTGATTCGCACGAAATATTGAAATCAATACTGATCGCAATCCACCGACGTCTTGTGTGAAACGCAAATAATAGAAACTAAATCTAAGCTAAATCTCTACTAACAAGGGAACGGTCGGAAGTGTCCCTCACCGATTTGGATGGGCTTTGGATATGTTGTAGAGCATCAAAAAATATTAGACTCCTATTTTTTTTTTGGGCTTATCTCGACGTTTAAGGGTTGAAACAACTTCTTGAAAATAACGGATTTTATAATTTTTAGCGAATATCTTCGAAAATTTAAGGCTTATGAAAAAGAGTTTTATACAAAAGGTTTATGGTTTTTTATGCTCTTTACAATGGCGTAATTACATTTTTCAAATATGTTAAATTTTTTAATTTAACTCCACACCCACTTATTATTTTTGTAAAATATAACAATTTTTTCAACGCAAAAATTTAAGAGCATCGAATTCCAAATACATCCATGTATATTTTTATTATGATACCACTATTCGATTTTTGGGAAGACAAGATGATATGTGGTATAGGCGTCGCGCTGTAGGTAGGTGTTGCGTTATTTCTGTTCAGTTGCGCTGTACGCTTAATAATTTCTATTTGTGCATATTTTCTCATACTACAATATATACTATATACTACGACATAATATGCGATGAAAGTCCAAGCAGAGGAAAAGATATCACGTCATCTGAAGTTTAACCCTCGGAGAACACACAGGGTCAATTTGACCCTTACCTCGAGTTTTATCATAATATCTTGAAAGCATTTTAAAAATGTAAATTTTTAGCCAAAAATATTAAAAATAAAAAAAATAAAATTTTTGTCGTAAATTACATTTTTTTCAAAAAAATAATTTTTTTTTTGAATTTTTTTAAATATGTAAATAATTCCAACGGCACTTTTTATTTATATTAATTGATTTAACAATGTTCCAAGTACATCTGGAAATTTTTTCAAGCTGATCGCACTCGTCAATTTAAAATGGTGGACGATCAAAGTGTGTGTAGGGTCAGATTGACCCAGAGTTTTCTCCGTGAATGAAAAAATAGGTGTGTTCTTCGAGGGTTAAATAGCGTGTGCGCAAAACAGTGTTATAAATACGCGTCGAAGTAAATCAACAACCAAAGTTCACGCATTTGAATATCATTTGCTCGTGTCATAATTCCGGAAAGCAAGCATTTCAGATCGTAAGTTTGAAGTGTAAAGAACTGTTTGTTGTACGCTGTCGTTTTGTGAACACGCAAGTGCATTTTTATTGTTAACTTTTATTGGTTTCTTACGCTTGTTACTTTTTCCTTTGATATTGAATATTTAATATAATTTTTTATTCAGCTCTTATTCAATTCTTTGCCAGTCTTGCTAGTGACTATATAATCTTTTTTGCTCATAAAATGTCATGATTGTCAGCACCTACTAAAATTATTTTTAGTTAATAAAGTTAATTTTTTTAGTTTGCTTCAAATTTCAGATTACCTCCTTGTCAGAGTATCAGAATATTTCAATATTTTGTACTGCTGTCTCTCTATTGTCATCACACACGCATTTCCTCTGCTTGGACTTTCATCGCATATTATGTCGTAGTATATAGTATATATTGTAGTATGAGAAAATATGCACAAATAGAAATTATTAAGCGTACAGCGCAACTGAACAGAAATAACGCAACACCTACCTACAGCGCGACGCCTATACCACATATCATCTCGTCTTCCCAAAAATCGAATAGTGGTATTATAATAAAAATATACATGGATGTATTTGGAATTCGATGCTCTTAAATTTTTGCGTTGAAAAAATTGTTATATTTTACAAAAATAATAGGTGGGTGTGGTTAAATTAAAAAATTTAACATATTTGAAAAATGTAATTACGCCATTGTAAAGAGCATAAAAAACCATAAACCTTTTGTATAAAACTCTTTTTCATAAGCCTTATATTTTCGAAGATATTCGCTAAAAATTATAAAATCCGTTATTTTCAAGGGGTTGTTTTAACCCTTAAACGTCGAGATAAGCCCAAAAAAAAAATAGGAGTCTAATATTTTTTGATGCTCTACAACATATCCAAAGCCCATCCAAATCGGTGAGGGACACTTCCGACCGTTCCCTTGTAAGTGATACTAAGAATGCAACCAAGTTTAATCATGCAACTATAATGAAATATAGAATTAAATGAAAGTAGAGATAGAGAAGAGAAAAGAAGCAAAATTAACTACTAATGAACTTGTATATGCAATATATGTATACAAGGGTATACGCCAAGCACTGGGTTTACTACGTAATCATACTGGTGGTTTTGGATCTGTCAATAGTAACCAAGGTCCAAAATATTAGAATGTCCTCTTGGTGGTCACGGCCAGAGTTAGTAGTCTTTAATAGGACGAAGGTCAATGAAATATAAACGAGACTTTTTGAATAGGAGCGAGATACTTTAACGCTCGTTGTGACAAGAAAGCTGTTGGTAGGCGTCTCTAGATCTACTCTGCACTGTCCGCGTACAGAGTGGGTCCTTCATTTAGTAGTAATCACGACGAGTGAACAGAAGATATCTGTTGCAGCTGCGCAATGTATAATTGTTAAATTCTTAACGCGCGAAAGTTAAAGCTGTCAAAAGAGTGACCCCCAAAACACACGTTTCTTAGCTTATTTTGTGGCCCTTGAAATTCGAATCGAATTGTATGCCAAATGATACTATATGATGGGACATTAATCTCAGAAAAATTTAAAGTTGAGCATAGGAGTCGTTTTGGAGATGGGGGAGTCAAAGCGGCCAAATTCCCAACATTGTCCAAGCACAATAGACACAAAAGATAGTTGAAACTTCTTTGATAATAGTCGTCTTTTGACTAAAATTAGGTCGAATGGTTCTATGACCACCGTACTAAAAATCCGACCCCTCCCCCCTGTTACTTAATTTTTAAAGGGATAAAACTACCTCCAAATGTGTTTTTGTTAACTTTCTTAAAAACGGATACAGATATAAAAAATTGTTTTCAATGAAAGTTGTTTGTCTTGGAATTCTACATTAAAAAAATCTATTTTATTTTTTCGTAGGACTAACCCTTTGACCGGAAATCGCGTGTGAAGAAAGACAGAGTCTATATCAAGATACTTTAATTATCACATGTAGTGTAAATATCACAGTTCGTAATATACTTAAGATAACTCAAATCTTTTTACTATTATATCTTAAAATATCGACACTTATTTTTGCAGTGATAGTTCCTTAAGAGAATTCCCTTTATTTTCAGAAACGATTTTCAGACACAGTTTCCAGTTAAACGGTTAGTCCTACAAAAAAATGAAACAAACTTCTTTTATGCAGAATTGTAAGGTACAAACAACTTTCATTCCAAACATTTTTTGTATTTGTAACTGTTTTCGAAAAATTCAGCAAAAACTTTTTTGAAGGTAGTTTTATCCCTTTAAAAAATGAAGCAATAAGGGCGGAAAGGTTGGATTTTTAGTACGGTGGTTAGAAAACCATTTTCACTAATTCTAGTCAAAATCCACTATTATCAAAGAAGTTTTAACTTTTGTTTATTGTGCTTGGACAATATTGAGAATTTGGCCACTTTGACTCCCTGTATCTCCAAAACTACCCCTATGCTCAAATTTAAATTTTTCTCAGATTAATGTCCCATCATATAGCATCGTTTAGCATACAATGTGATTCAAATTTCGAGGGCTACAAAATAGGCAGAAGTTCAAATGGCATAAGTTCAATGGTATGGAGGAAGAAAGGTTAACGACGAAGAAACGAAAAATTTCTTAAGGTCACCCTGGCTGAGGTAATATTTTTCGCAATAATTTCTTTCAAGGGGGTAGAGGATTTTAATTCTCCAACGAAACTGTGTTTTAAAGTCTGACAAATTGGTCGGCACGCAATTTAGTAGGTTTGAAATTCGTGTACTTGGAAATACACGAAAAAGATTTGAAAAAATTATTATTTCATAATAAATTTCAAATCTTAAACGCATATATCTTGATTGCCAGTTACGTCGATTAAAATTCCATCTTATTCTCAATTTCGTTAATGTCGCTGGCGAAGTTAATGTGTTATTTATTTATTTCTTCTTTTATTCTTTTTTTCGATCGCTTTCTCCCTCTTCCTTTCCCTCTCCCTCTCCTTTTCCCTCTCCCTCCCCATATCTTCCTATATCTCCCCCTCTCTTCCCCTCTCTCCCCCTCTCTCCCCCTATTTCTCTCTCCCCCTTCCTCTTCTGTCCCTTCCTCTTCTATCCCTTCCTCCTCTCTTCCTCCCTCCTCTTCTTCCCTCTCCATATGTTGGCCAAAAAAAAACAATTTAAGACCATAGTCAAACAATACACACACACGCGCGCACACACACATTACATTTCGCACTGACATCAATAAAAAGTTTTTATCACCATCGGTTATCTCTTGCCATAGATCAGAAACCAATTATAATTTACAGTTAGGCTGGGATAATGTTCAAATTTTGGACCAAGAACCATCTTACACCAATAGAATTATATCGGAAATAGTGTACGTGTATATTAAACGCCAATCCGCTGCGCTATCTAAGCTGAATGATACCGCCCTATTATCGGATGAATACCTTTCAGTTTTTAATTTACTTCCCACTAATTAGCATCTTATGTCGCCACTCTTCCTTTTCCCCTCTTTTCCCTTACCCTCTCCACATGTGTCAACGTGTTTTCTCGCCACGTATGCATGCATGCACGCACACACAAATGTTTAGAATATTTGTGAGTTTATCAAGAGACACAGTAGCATTTCACGTCAAGTATAAACAGAGATATAGCAACCTTGCGAAAGAGACACTACTCTTTATTAGCATATATTTTATTACAATGATCAACTTTTTTAGCAATAATTATTTGTATTCTCTAAGTTGGTTTTATCAAAGAACGAGTATATCAAACAATTATGAATTTTTGGTAAATCTTAAGGAGAGCTCACTCCTCACCGATTTTGCTGAATTTAGGCCTAATCGACGCGTTTTTGCACAAAACGACCGAATCTGGCAGAAAAAAGTGTCGTTCTGCCCCGCGAAGCGAGATATTAACTGTTAAAGTTGACGACTATCAGGTAATGAATCCTGTCATACCGACAAGATGTAGCGACCATGAAGTGCCATGAACATGCCCCGCGGCCACATGCGCATGCTCTGTCAGCTCTGTGGCCACATGCGCATGCTCCGTGGCCGCGCGCGCATGCAAAAGTGCGCGAATTTTAAACGTATACATACTTATAATGCATAAATATAAATATACTTTTCATATATCAACTATTCTCTGCTTTAACAAATTATTTCTGCTACAGATATTAAGCGTCGAACTTAACGAAACAGAAATAATTTGTTAAAGCAGAGAATAGTTGGTATATGTAAAGTACATATTTATATACCAATTATTCATCGTACATATATATAAATATGTACGATGAATAAGTACATACAAATATGTACGATGAATAAGTACATATAAATAATACGATGAATAAGTACATATAAATATGTACGATGAATAAGTACATATATATAAATATGTACGATGAATAAGTACATATAAATATGTACTTTTTATATACCAACTATTTTCTGCTTTAACAAATTATTTGTTAAATAATTTGTTAAAGCAGAGAATAGTTGATATATGAAAAGTACATATTTAGATTTATGCATTATAAGTATGCATAATTGCATACGTTTCAAATTCGCGCACTTTTGCATGCGCGTGCGGCCACTGAGCATGCGCATGTGGTCACAGAGCTGACAGAGCATGCGCATGTGGCCGCGGGGCATGTTCGTGGTCGCTACATCGCGTCGGTATGACAGGTTTCATAACCTGATAGTCGTCAACTGTAACTGTTAATATCTCGTTTCGCGGGGCAGAGCAACACTTTTTTTCTGCCAGATTCGGTCGTTTTGTGCAAAAACGCATCGATTAAGCCTAAGTTTAGCGAAATCGGTGAGGAGTGAGCTCTCCTTAAGATTAACCGAATTTTTTTATATAGATACATGATGACGAAAACTCATTGCAATGATATTAAAATTTATTTTTCTATGCAATTTATGTTATTCAGATTTGGTGTCGTCGTCTTCGTCTTCGTCTCTGCAGGACGGCATGGAATGTCGAATACGAATTTGCGCTGTCACGACCAATGCTGGCGAAGTGCGAATGAGATGTTCAATAATGAGCAAGCAGAAGAAACTGAGATGAGTTGTACCACGCGCTACACTGAAAAGGAAGGAACGAAAGGGCGATAATGAGCGAGTAAAAGAGAAAATGAGAAATGTACGAAACGAAAACGTCACGAGTTACAAAAAAATAAGAGTGTGACATTGCGAGCATTATATTTGTATATAGCTATCTTTATACTGAATACATATATATATATATATACAAAAGCGATAACACAATGTTGCGCACGTTATATTTGTATATAGCTATCTTTATACTAAATAATATAAGCAACATAAATAATATAGGGGAATTGTGCCCAAAACGACATACTTTTTTTAAAACATTGTTATTTTATTCTGTAATACTTAAAAATTATGTAACTCGTCTAGAAAAACTTTAGGATAAACATAGTTTGGTATTATAATATTTAAAAATTTTTATAAATTTGCATTTGTTATGTAACAACATATAAACAAAACACTACGATTGTTCATTTTGCCCTGTTATATCGGGCAAAATGACATAGTGCTAGTTTAGGTGCTTAATATCGCTGCTTAGAAGAGCGACAATACATTAAACGTCAAAATCCATCGTGTCTTTAGTACCTGTTGTAAGTTGGTAGTGAGTTCACACTTGTGAATGGAAATTTTGCCATCAAAAACGTAAGTATAAAAAATTATTTTGACACATTTTTTTAACTTATTACCGTATTTCTTTGTTTTGTATCTAATCTTTTTATGTTTCACCATTGAGATTTTTTATATGAAGCCATGCTGTTACACTTTTTACATTTGGAGATATCAAAGCAATATTGCATACGGTTGCCAGCTTAAAATGATATAGTATGTCATTTTGTCCTGTCACTAGTAAAATTTTCTATCCATAAAATAAAAAGTTAGACTGTATTTGAAAAATATAAAAAGTGCAACAGCATAGCTCGATATAAGAACACTCAATGATGAAACATAAAAAGATTAGATACCAAACAAACAAATAAAGTAATGAGCTAAAGAAAAATGTGCCAAAAAAATTCTTTATGCTTACGTTTTCGATTAGATGGCAAAATTCGCATTCACAAGCGTACTGTCAATATTAATTTACAACAGGTATTAAAGACACGATGGGTTTCGACATTTAAATGCATCGGCGCTCGTTTAGCGGCGATATAAAGCACTAAACTAGCACTATGTCATTTTGCCCGGGTATGTCGTTTTAGGCACAATTCCCCTAAACAAAGTTTGTGGTTTACACAATTTACTGTTGATTGCAGCTTCCTGTTTAGTGTAAATAAAGTGTCTAAAAATGACAGACTGGCGGTTTTTATAAAATTAATAAGTAAGTGTAAATTAGCAATTATAAATATGTATTATTTAAAATAAAAACTTTGTTTTGTCTTTGCAAAAAGTTTTTGATGTTTGCAATAGCACAGTTTTAATAATGTTCTGAATAAGATGAAATGATTCACTAGAGGCGGGGAGCGCCTGCACGCAATCCGGCCGCTCCCGCTCAGCATTCCTGAGCCGCGTAAACACGTCGTGCCCTCGAACAATAGTTTCTATTGAAGCCACGGGGCGGCTAGGACGTTTCGTTGGCGGAGACGGAGGATACCGCGTCGGGAGAAATTTCCGCGGATACGATGACCGCAGGAAGTTCGCGAGAGCCTGGGGTGAAGACGCGCAAGGTAGACGCGTCACCCCTGGTTTGCAGCGGGCTAAGCGAACCAACGCCCGAACAGGAAAAACGGATTAAGGAACTTTTAGCGTCGGAAATTACGGGTGACCCGGAGAAACCCGGAGCTACCGCGTTAACCGAGCATCGAATAGACGTTGGCGGATACCCCCTATAAAACAACGGTGTTATCCCGTGTCTCCAAAAATTCAGGAGGCGATCCACGCGGAGGTGGATAAAATGTTAGCCGCCGGTATTATCGAGCCCTCCCAGAGCGAATAGTCGACGCCTATAGTAATGATTAAGAAGCCTAACGGAAAGTATCGGTTTTGCCTCGATTTTTGAAAGCTCAATGACGTCCCTAAAAAAGACGTGTATCCGTTGCCGTACATGAACGCGATCTTGGATAAGTTGAGTAAAGCGCGTTACATTTCAACCATAGATCTGAGTCAGGCCTACTTTCAGATTCCGCTCAAAGAGAAAAGTCGCGAATTGACAGCTTTCGCGGTGCCAGGAAAGGGATTATTCCATTTTACGCGGATGCCCTTCGGGCTAACGGGGGCTCCCGCGACGTTTCAACAGTTATTAAATCGACTAATCGGGCCGGAAATGGAACCGCATGCTTTCGCGTATCTCGACGATATTGTAGTCGCCACTGAGACTTTCGAGGAACATCTAGAGTGGTTGAGAAGAGTTTTCGCTCGTATTCGCAAGGCAGGGCTGGCGATAAATCCGGAGAAAAGCGCGTTTTGTTGCTCACAGGTAAAATACTTAGGTTTCTTAGTACAGAAGGAAGGCTTGATCGTAGATCCGGACAAGACCGTTATGATTCGAACATACCCCGCACCGCGAAATCTGAAAGGGTTACGCCGCTTTATCGGGATGGCTTCGTGGTATCGCCGACTTATACCGCAGTGCGCCACGTGCTTAGAACCGCTAACCCGCCTCTTGAAGAAGAATCGCGCGTGGGAGTGGGGAAACGAGCAACAACGAGCTTTCGAAACTATCGAATCCTGCCTTACTTCGCCACCAACGCTATCGTGTCCAAATTTTAGCAAACCCTTTGTCTTGCAGACCGATGCCAGTACGGTCGGTTTAGGCGCGGTATTAACTCAGACGACAGAGGATATTGAGCACGTAATCGCTTACGCGAGTCGCGCGCTAACCGACGCCGAACGGAAATACTCGAAAACCGAGCAAGAGTGCCTCGCGGTAGTGTGGGCGATTAAAAAGTTCCGACCATATCTAGAGGGTTACCACTTCACGGTCATTACAGATCACAGCAGCCTACGGTGGCCACATAATTTAAAGAACCCGACGGGACGGTTAGCGCGATGGGCTCTCGAATTACTAGAGTATGATTATCGGATAGAACACCGAAAGGGAGCTTTACATCACGTGCCGGATGCACTATCGCGTATCTACGAGCAGGACAAAGAAGTATGCGCCGCGGCCGCGGTCGTGAACGATTGGTACCACCAAAGAATTAACGAGGTTAAAGAGAATCCTCGCAGATTCCCCGGATGGCAAGTTGTCGAAAATAAAATGTATTATTGGAAGCCGCACGCGGTCGTAGCACAACACGGTCGGTGATCTTAACGAATGTAAGTTGGTCGTACCGCAAGAATCTCGCGAAGAAGTTATTCGGGAAAGTCACGATCCGCCGTCCGCCGGACATCTGGGTGTCGAGAAAACCTATCAGAGAATCGCGATACGGTATCATTGGCCGCGGATGTTTAAAGATGTCGCGAACTATGTGAGACGTTGTGATGTTTGCCAACGAACTAAAGTAGAGCAAGATTTTCCCATGGGGTTGATGGGGCAACGCGTTATGGAGTCACCGTGGGCGGTAGTTGCCGCGGATATTATGGGCCCCTTACCCTCGAGTAAAACGAGACACGCGCATCTCTTAGTGATCCAAGATCTGTTTTTAAAATGGATCGAGTGCTGCCCGCTTCGAAAAGCGACCGGCAAAAAGATTCGCGAAGCTATCGAGGATCTGGTTATCTTTCGCTGGGGCGCACCGGGCGTATTGTTGACCGATAACGGCACCGAATTTCTCAATCGGGAGATACAATCCTCGGCTGAGCAATACGGCTTTCACCACTCGACAATACCGCCGTATCATCCGCAGGCTAACCCCGTCGAGCGTGTCAATCGCGTATTAAAAACAATGATAACAGCTTTCTTAGAGCGAGATCACCGAGAATGGGATTAGCACATCCATGTGTTTCGTTTCGCGTACAATTCGGCGCATCACACGTCGCTGCAAGCGACGCCCGCGTTTCTAAATCTCGGGAGGGAGCCACAACCTGTTAATTTTTCTCGCGGGCCGGACGACGCGGTTGTCGAAGTAGAACGGGCCGACCCTGAGCTGTGGAAGGAACGTATGAAACGCGTCAGTCAGTTGAGAAAATGGGTGGTAGAAAATTTGGAAGCCGCCCGACAGAAACAAACAAAATATTATAATTTGCGTAGAAGGGATCGACGATTCGCGGTAGGCGACCGAGTTCCAAAACGGCAGCATGTATTGTCGTCGGCCGCGCAGCATGTTTCGGCGAAATTAACGACGAAATATCACGGTCCGTTTGTGGTAGCGAAGGTCAGGTCGCCGGTAGTCTACGACCTCGCCGACGAGGCGGGTAACGCCGTCGGAAAGGTCCATATTAAGGATTTGAAACAATATCATCCTCCTCTTGTCCCTTAGGCTTTTGCGAACTGACATCTTTCCTTCCGCGAACTCTTGACTGATTAATTATGGACCTCCCAGAAGAAATAGACTTTAACGCTCATTGGAGGGACATCGTCCGCTACGTCCGTAGGGAGCATCCCGGATTTGAGGAAGCGTGGATGGAAGCAATGCGCTGCTACCAGGAGCGCCGCTTCACGACCCGCGGCGCGGTGGTCAGCGAGTGACCACCATCTCGGTCTGTAGAGATACAGATCGAGCCGGAGATGGCGGATGCCGCCGTACAGGTGGGGGAGGGCAACCTGTGGCTCGAGCCACGAAGACACTCCACCCCGTCCGACTCCACCGAAGCCGCGACCCGTGTCCAGTGGGACGTCTTTTGGTGGCTGAGGAACTCTCCCCTCTGGTCGCCCGGCAGGGGATCGCCCGAGGAGCGTGGACCCGAACCGGGGCCGTCGACCGCGCAGGAGGCACGCAGCGAGGAGCGAAACGTCGAGCCGGGGCCATCACCAGCCCGAAGGGCTCGCTTTACGGGGCCGGACTTTGAGCCAAGTCCACCGTCCCCCCAAGACGTCCGTCCAGCAGAGCGGGAGCTCTGCTGGAATTGCAGCTCCGCCACGCACTTCTTCTATGAGTGCCCCGAGCCCCAGCTGGGGGGGGGGGGGGCTACTGCTATCGGTGCGGCCGCCCCGGATACCGTTCTCTCCTTCCCGGAGTACGGCAGTAGGTGGGCAGCTGAGGGCCCCTGGAAGCGGAACAAGGGACATGATCTGGGCGACGAGGTCCCGCGCAGGCGTGGGCCACTACCCGGCACCATCAAGACACCCCCGGGATATAGAGTATCTTTTTCTTATCGAGTCTTGCTTGCCGACGGAACCCCTTTCGATCGTTTTTTTTTGTTGCCGAGATTAAGATATTCCTTTCGATAATTTCTTTGATCTAGGGACTGTCGGCAAACTTATATTTTTTTTTCTTTTTCGCGTACCTGATTTTATTTTGAGGCCGCGGGACACGAGGAGGAAATGTATTTTTTCATTATAGTACGCTGCCTCCTGCAGTGTGAAATCCCGCGCACTTCTTTTGCGTATTGCTTGTGAGAGAAATAATTGTACTTGTTTCCACGATAAAATAGGCATTGCCCAATGATTTACTCCGTTCCCGAGTTCCTTGATAGCGTTTCGCGTTCGGACTGCGTTCGAGACGAGGAGTATGTCGTTCGCGCCTCGGGGTCGACTCAGGGGGTTCTTCCGGAAACGTGAAGCAATGTGTGTTGTGTCCGTCTCGTATCGTGCTAAGTATGTTTTTTTTTGTTTTGTCGTCGAGTGAGGCCCTTTGTGGAGATTCGAGTATAAAATGAATGGCTGTTAGGGGGCAACCAACACCCGGTGCGCTCTCTCCTGGGGTGGGGAGTTGTGACGTGACGGTTCGCCGCACGTGGCAGCGCCCCGCCGCCGTTACAATACGCGGGTTCGCGCCCGCGGGCGAGCCAGGAAAGCGACCGCGGAATCTCCAGGGGGCCTCCGGAATGAACTGCGTATCTTTTATATACTATTTTATTTTGTATTAACACGCGGCACCTCACCGAGGCACCGCACTTTAGGACCGGAAAGCGGAAGCCAGCGACGGGGGCGAAAGACGCAGCGGCACGAGGGCGTCACGAGGCGAGCGGGTGATCCGACCATGGGGCGCGGGGCGGACGCGCGTGGCGTAGCGGAACGGCGAGATGCCGCCAAGGCCGCAACAGGGTCTTTTTCTTCCCCGAGGAAGCGAGGATGACCTCCCCAGACCATCCCCGGACCTCCGAGCGGACCCGGGGCGCCTGGCCAGCGTCCCCGGGGTTCGCGAGGAAAGCGTCGGAATTTGAAGGATCCCCGCCGGAAATCGGCGACAAACGCGCGCGTGGGTGCGCTGCGCGCCCGGCCCCAATTGGTCGTGACATCGCGCCTGGATACCGCGCAACCCCGGGGAGGGGCGCGCTCTCGATTTTCCATCGAGCGGACCGCTCGATCTCTCTTCTGGTTCGTCCGCCGAAGCGTAGCGACGTCTGTGTAGTTCGCAAGTTCCCGAGTAATCGAGATCGAGATTATTGGATCCCGGCGCCCTGTGACGAGGGATCCGGCGACGTCGACAAGGGGTCAGCGGAACCGGTGAGGTTGCCCTACGTATTTAGTGTGTGAACAGCCGCGGGAAAGCCGCGAGTGCCGCGTTCGTTTCGCCCCGACCCGCCACTCTCTCGGGACAATCGCGTCTCGCGAGCTTTTCGGGATATTTGGTGTTGGTGCAAATCGTCGGACGCGACGTACGCCGGACGCGGCGTAATTAAGTCTCGCGAAACTTCGACTCGCAACCGGATTTTGCGAGTACTCGATTTGGTACTCACTCTTGGTGAAGGCGGTCGGTGGCGGACGCAAGGGGCCTCGCGACGACGGAACCGTGCGCTGTAGGGTTTGTCGCGATATCTATCGCGTATTTCGGCCTCCTGGGAATCGCGACCGCGGGGTCGCGAGAGAATAGCGGCGGTCATCGTGTCCGTCAATGTCGCGACACCCTGTCGGATTGAAGTCTCGCGCTTCGCGTCGGTTTCTCAAGTTCTCGCGTAGTAACGAGTTTCGTCGAACTGCTCTCGGGGAGTCGCAGCGGCGCTCCCTTATCGCGTGTCGCCGAAGAGTGGCCCTGCGGGGTACCTGCCGGCGTACCGCGTAGAGACCATCGTGACGTCGTTGTTCGCGATTTCTGAGTTACCATTGTTTAGTCATCTCGTAAGTGTCGAGTCATTCGCCGTTGCGTTAATTGTGAGAGGCGTGTCGCGAATAACTTTGATATCGCGTTAGCGTTGCCTGCGAGCGTGCGAGCCACCGACCGACGACCTTCGTGCGTCGCATTATTTTTGCGAGCGAATTCCAGCGCGCCCAGCTGGGCGCCGCCCGTAGATTACATCGAGCATAACTCGTCGATTCCCTTTTCGCGAGAATAATTAATGATTTGGCGGTGTTAGCAATAAGTTAGATTTAAGTTTTATTTCCGCCATAAGTCCGCCTATCGGCTCAATTAGATTTACGTTTGTTTCCGCGACAAATCTGTGTATCTAATCATTGAGAATTATGCTTTGTTTCCGCGATAAGTCTGTTTATCGAATTATTTAAATCCACGTTTTGTCTTCGCAATAAGTTTGTTTCTCGAATTAATTAGATTTAAGTTTTGTTTCCGCGGCAAGCCTGTTTGTCGGATAATACGTCTTAGTATTATACTGTCGACTTCTCCGTTTGGGATAACGCTCGTGTTCATGTTTGCGTTACTGTGCTTTATTTACTTGCGACCTTTCTCGATTCTATTCGACATATTTCTTTCTCTGTTTAATTCTTCACTACACGATAATTCACCAGCCAGCTCTCTCTCTTGAATAATAACATCCGACGTTCACCGGTTTCTCCGGTCTTCGCTTGGCTGACCTTTTCCTACCGGAACTATCATTAATTATTTAAAATAAACCGACTATTTGTAATGTTCTCTTCCGCGAAAGTTTTGTTTATCCAAATAAATTAAAGCTGTTAATTCCACATTGTTCAAAAATTGATATTCCGATTATTTACTTCTCTTTCAATAAACGCATTATTATTGTTCCTTAAACGTTGGCGATTTATGTGAGCTTATTTTGTGTTTGTGAAACGACACTGCGCTGCCCTGTCTCTACCCTGCCCCTCTGCCGTTAGGTCGAGCCGGGTGGCCCCTCGTGCGACAGGCTATGGTTCTCGTGGTCTTGCGTTAAAGATTGCCAGATGATTAGTGGACGCGAGGGCATCGCGTCTGGCGCCCAACGAATTGATTTGAGCAGTGCCTGATTCGCACGAGGGATTATTCCGAGAGGCCTACCACCCAACTCTCTTGGCGTTCTTTTGATCCGGCCGAAAGAGCCGTGACAATACTAATAAATCTTAAAAAGTTATTAGTTTATTAAAATTTTGGTATTACTTTTTAATTGTATAGAGTAACATATATAAAAGCAAATATTTGAAAAGAATCATATGACATAATTAAGTAATATCATGTAAATATAGATTTAATTGCCTTAAGTTTACAAAATATATGATTAAAAATTTTAAAGTACTGATGAGTGTTATCGTTTCTCGTGCTGCAGTATTGATAGTTTATTATGTTAATACTCATGAATATTGCAGAATGGTCAGTACTGTGCCTATTAGTTCTTACAGTACTGGTAGTACTATCATGATAGTACTCCGAATATTAATCTGATAAAGTACTGATACCACTTCAATACTTACTTAGAAGTACTAATGAGTATTATTGCTTGTAGTACTGCCAGTACTGTAAGCACTGATAGACACAGTACTGATCATTCTTCAGTATTCATGAGTATTAACATAATAATACTCTCAATCCTACGAGTACTTATCACTCAGTACTGAGTACTGATTGCTAGTACTACTTTTTCGTAAGGGCCGCCATGTTCTTACTGCAAATGCCTCACCTCGCGAACCGCAGTAATGAAAGTAGGAAGTTACGACAAAATCTATGACGTCACATGAACACAAAAACGCTTTGACAGCTTACTGCCGCGTATATTGGAACGGATTTACAGTGCTGCCAGTACTGCGAGTGAATAGCGAAACCCAGCCTAGTTAAGTCTATGTCTGCCGCCCATGTGTCTAACGGGCAATTCGGCACGAGCGCACAGCGAGCGCACAGCACGGGCGTAACAATATATATTTCAATGATAAACACTACGAATAGCGAAATAAAAAACAGGCAATAATTGTGCAATATAAATAACAAGCTAAAACATAAAGTTCTGAGCAACGCCTCGAAGATAACGAAGGATTTCTGTTTCTTCGAAACGTTGAACGATGTTTTTCAGGCGAGCATCCAGTTCACAGTACTTTTTTTTGCTTTGGCGGCTCAGTGCCAGAATTGCTTAATCTCATATTCAATAAGAGACTGGGAAGACTTTAACAAATTAATAAATTTCCATACTGACAAACTGCATGCCTGTGCCTTTGCATTAAAAGCGTGATGCCAACCTTCAACGGCATTATTTGTTCGGGCAGCATCTCCAAGTACCGACTGATAATGATTGCACAATTCAACGTCAAATGTCGGACCACGCCTCCGATTACGTCGGCCAATTAATCCTACCCAGGTGCTCTCGAAATAATTAATACGTGCTTGCATTTTATCGATGTTTGTCAAGTAATACGGACATTTCACGAGCGCATCGAAACTTTTACGAACTTTGTCTTCTGGCACAAATGTTAACGCGTAAAGAATTCGAATATTAATCGCAAATTCGCTGTCGTCACAATAGTCTTGTTGCAATCCTACTGCTACTATCTTCCGCTATATACATTGAGAAAAATGAAGAAAAAACATCCACTTAGAGCAACTGCAGGAAGCACACGCTCGACTGCAGCTATAAACGACAAATCGAAATCGACAACTATCCTTGACGGTGAAAGCTCTGGCATCAATGTTTTCAATGATTGCAAAATTTTCGTGTACGTTTTCCTGCGTCGATTACAGCACAAAATGTAAACTAAGGACAATACTTTACCATTCACGAGACCGTGAATAGTGTACAATTGATAAAAAATACGAGGAACTGTTTTAAAAGTACCATCGACAAACCATGTGCCCCAGTGGGGTGTATATTTTTTTATTTGCAAGACGCGTACTTGCTTCTATCAATCCATCAGGAGGACAGGAAATTCTCACGTTCCCGTTTTCAAGGCCATCTTTTCCTATTTAAGGCCCTGACTTTTGGACTTGCATCAGCCCCTTATATCTTTATAAAGATTATGTAACCAGTACTCTGTTCTCTTAGAGAAATGGGTTTCCTTCCAGTCGTTTATTTGGACGACTTTCTTCTCATCGCATCGTCATTTCTTCAATGTTTGAAGAATGTTTCTGCTACTGTGAGTTTTTTATCCTCTTTAGCTTTTATAGTAAACAAGGGTAAGAGTGAGCTCATTCCAGCCAAATCTTTTTGCTTTTTAGGCTTTGTTTTTAATACTGATCACTTCTCTGTTTCAATTCCTTCGGACAAAGAAACTCCTTAAATTGACTCTTTTTTTTTTAGATAAAAAATCCTGCAAAATCCGGTGTTTTGCAAGCTCTCAAACCTCTGTTTGTCCAGCTGTACAGTATGGTATGTTACATACTATAGGATATTATGTATGGATGGAAGTGGATAAGTGTAGGATCACTAGCTTCGTGAGTTCCTCCAAGATAGAAGGTTCCTATAATTTTTCTGCGTGTCCGTAGTTAACCCTGTTCATGGTCTTCCGCGTTGTCGATGCGTGTCACCTGGATGGCCAAAAATGCCGGTCACGACGCTATGTGTCGTGACGGCGACTCCACTAGCATACGCTCAGAACGTTATCTCAGGTAGAGATATACGACTGGCTATAGCATCCCCTGGAGTCCGTGCTTTTATATTTCTGTTGGCACGGTTGTGCGCTCTCGGGAAAGCCTGTACGGCGGATTGTTGTTCCGCAGGCGTTATTGTTTATTTGTGCGGTCGGCAGACCGCCACAGGACCCCCTTGGTTGAAGGAAAGCCCCGGGTAGAGCGAATTTTCATCTTCTGCGTGGCTGCGGCGTGGATGGCCGAGATCCTTGGCAGAGTGGCTGTTGTCCAATGTGGGCCGAGGTTGTTGGCATGAGGCTTGCCGTTCCTCGTTGGCCGGAGTAGGTGACAGGGCCTGTCGTCTTTCCCCGTTTTTGGCTAAGGGCGTTGGCGTCGTCGCTGCCGTTTGCCTCGTTGGCCGAGATTGCGGATTCGTCTTTTTCGTGGGCCGAGGTGAGTGGCGCGGTGGCTGTCGTTCCTTGTTGCCGAGGTGGGTGACATGGCTTGTCGTTTCTCCGTTGGCCGATGTATGGACATAGTTCCCTAGCCAGGCTTGCGTATATCATAGCGAGCTTACGGCCTTGATTGATGCCAGCGGTTGCTGTTCTTTGCTGCCGATTGGTCATCGGACTTTTGTTGTTACTGTACTCTATTTACAATCGATTGTGGTTCTATATACAGGATTTATATACAGGGTTTATATACAGGATTTATATACAGGATTTATATACAAGTGTATGCTGCTGTTGTAGAGTGGCTAGATCACGTCGGGGTCACCAATTTATAGGATATTATGTATGGATGAAAGTGGATAAGTGTAGGATCACTAGCTTCGTGAGTTCCTCCAAGATAGAAGGTTCCTATAATTTTTCTGCGTGTCCGTAGTTAACCCTGTTCATGGTCTTCCGCGTTGTCGATGCGTGTCACCTGGATGGCCAAGAATGCCGGTCACGACGCTATGTGTCGTGACGGCGACTCCACTAGCATACGCTCAGAACGTTATTTCAGGTAGAGATATACGACTGGCTATAGCATCCCCTGGAGTCCGTGCTTTTATATTTCTGTTGGCACGGTTGTGCGCTCTCGGGAAAGCATGTACGGCGGATTGTTGTTCCGCAGGCGTTATTGTTTATTTGTGCGGTCGGCAGACCGCCACACATACTAATATTCTGGAAAGAGTAAAGTTTCTAGCTCTTACTGCGGCAGAGGATAACTGAAGCTCAGTTGTCTCTTCCAGGTTCGATTAGAGAACCTTTTGTGGTGAAGATCAGTGTTTGCAGATGATTCTCAACGTAATTTTATTAGATCAGGGAACTATTTGTATATGCTTCATACGTTTTCTCCGCTCAGAATATTGAAGCAGACGCTGATTCTCGTGTCGTTTCAGAAGATACTGAGTGGACTGAGTGGACTCTTGAGTAGACCTATTTTGAAAATAATAATGCTCATTTTGGACCTTTTGATATTGACTTATTTGCCACTTCAATTAATACAAAATGCCCTCTCTTTGTCTCTTGGCTTCCAGATCCTCTGGCACACGAAGTCGATGCTTTTTCACTTGAGTGGAATAGTTTTTATTTCTATGCTTTCCCTCCTTTTATCTTAATTCTTAAAGTTTTACGAAAAATTATCACTGATAAAGCAGAGGGGGTTGTAGTCATCCCTTATTGGCCGGCCCAACCTTGTTTTCCCCTGTTTAATCTACTTATCGTCGACCGACCAATTCGTTTTGAGACATTAACATGCTCTCTTCTCCTTTTAGAGTTGTCCACCGCTTGGAACAAAATTTCCTTGACAGTCGTGAAATTATCCGCCAAGCCTTCTTAATCAAGGGAACACCGGCATCAATGGTGGATGCAACGCTCGCATCTATTACAGACGCTACATTAGCTCAATATTTTAAACCTATTAAGCTGTGGTGGTATTTTTGTAAGCATGCACATATCAGTTGTTTCTCTAATCCAGTTTCGATGTTTTTTGAATTTTTATCTTCTTCCTGCCTATTATTGGCTCGTATTCTACTCTAAATACCGCTCGGCCATCTCTCTTCTTTCCTCAGATGAGGTAGGTTCTCACTCGCTAGTGAAACGTTTTTTCAAGGGGGTTGCGGCATTGAAACCACAACGCCTGCGTTATGATTTTATTTGGGATCCATCCCCGGTCATTGCTCATTTAGCAACCTTGTATTCCTATGTTAATCTTTAACTCGATCTTATCTCTAGAAAATTAGTAACTCTTCTTGCTCTTACGACTGCTCAGAGATTGCAAACTCTGGCAGCTATTCGGCTTTCTAACATTTTCATCTCGGATTCGTTAATTATCAAGATTCCGGCTAGGCTTAAGACCTCTGGAATTGTTAGATTCCAGCCTTTACTTACATTTAAGCCTTTCTTGAATAAATCAGTTTTTTAGTATTTTTACTTTGACCAAGTTTTATCTTAAGGTCACTCATGGACACAAGGATTGTGTTTCTTTCTTCATTTCTTTTCGTTCTCCTTATAGTTCCGTGTCTTCCCAGTCATTAGGTCGTCAAAACAGAACTGGAAGCAGCTGGTGTCGATATTTCTATTTTTTCATCTCATTCTACTCGTCATGCTCCGACATCTCTTGCGGCCAGTAAGGGTGTGAGTTTAGACGAGATTTGCTTAAACCTTTTAAATCTTAATATCTCGATATTTTTCAGATATGTGGATGACATTTTCGCGGTTGTCCCTAAAGCTAGTGTGGGCTTGATATTAAAGGTTTCTAATGAGTATCATCCCAGACTTAAATTCACGCACGAAATTGAAACGAACGGGTCGCTCAACTTCCTTGACACGACTGTTATTAGAAACGGGGCTAATTATGCAGTAATACGGACCACCCTCCTATGACCTTGACCTTGAGATATTTTGTCAAGGTCATGACCCTGAGTGACCTTCAATAGTTTTTAGCCGTCGCTCGTTGTTTGTTAAAAAGTTATTAACAAAAAAAGTTTGACAAATATAGCAGTTATTTTGAGTACTACAAGACATGAACGACTAATATGTATGTGGAAATAATACATGTATAAACGAAGGAATTTCATTTAAAGCAGCGAATCGTTAATATATTAAACAGTCTTTTAAAGCAGAGAATAGAGAGTATGTGCTCTGTTAAAGCAGAGAATAGAGAGTATGTGCTTTGTATGTTCTTCAACTTACAAAGCACATACTTGTAAAGCGCGTCACTAACCTATAGGATTTGTCAATAACCAACTATTATTTGCTTTAACAAAGCTTTAACATGCTTTTGCCATGATTAAAGCAGAGAAAATTTGTATTCACGCTTTCTAATACATAAAATTGTGTATATACTTTTCAATATACCAACTATTCTCTACTTTAAATAACTTTCCTTTCAATATACCGACAATTCACTGCTTTAAATAATTTTCCCCACCAAATTTTTTTGTTTATAACTTTTTAATAAACAATGACCGCCAGCTAAAACCTTCTGAAGGTTACTCAAGAGGGTGACATTGACAACTATGTCAAGGTCAAGGTCGTTTATGCCTTTCAATACTCAAAATAACAGCTACATTTGTCAAACTTTTTTAACTTAATTCCAACTCCTTCTTCTCTGTTTCCCTCTCTACGCCACTCGCCTTTGTTACTGACGACATTGGATTGTTTTTATTATATGTCTATCAGTTCAAATTTTACCACCGCACAGCTTTGACCTGTAAATTTTTTTATTTTTTTTTTTTTTTTTACGCAGGGAAATCTTCCACTACTGGGGTCCCGAGGGCCGGAGCCCCCGGTTTGCCCAGTAGCCCCCCTTTCGGGAGGAAGACCCCCTCAGACCCCGGGGTGGGACCGAGGGGAGTGTGGGATTGCATAGCATGCACATCGCCTACGATTCTGCATGCATGCCCTGCCCACTAAAACCCTGCGGGTGTCCTACCAGGCATCGCTGGGGAGTGCCCGGGAACATTGATTATTGCGTCCGGTGCACTTCCCGATGCCGAGCCTTTCGGCTCCCAGCGCTGAGCCTTGGGGCTCTGTGGCTCAGCGAGCCAATATATCTATTTGCGGCGGGGTGTGGACACCACCCACCCCCGCCGTCCCTCTCGTTGTTATGGGAGTCTATGGGTCGACGCCCCGGAGTCCCCGCCGGGGCGTCGACCTCCCATCCTCCGGGCGCTTTCCCCGTCGGGGGAGGCGCCCGGAGGTACGGCACCACTCCTGCTGCCCTATTGTGGGCAGCGGTGCTCCCCCCGGCGTCGTAATCGGGCAGGGGGGGGGGCGGGCGGGCCCCGCTCCTAGGGAAGCGGGGACCCGCAAATATCCCTATCGGGATGGGTCCGTCGCTAAAGCGGGGGGGAAGGAGAGGCTCTCATCTCCCCGCGGCGACGGGCCCCCCCGAAAGGGGGCGGATAAAAACAACGCCGGACGGAGAGCAGGCTAGTACGGGCTCTGACCTGTAAACGACTAACGAAAATGCCGTTTAACGTATATTTTACTTCTGTGATTTTGACGCACAAATATGTAAGCTTTGATTTATATAATTATTATTGATTTATACTTATTGTTGCGATCTTTGATTTTCGGTGTTTAGTTTTAGATTTGGCGTAGTTTGGGCATTATGTCTGACTAATGAATATTTGTGAGTCGCTTTTATACGCTTGAAAAGGACCGAAATGTGCGGTCGAAACGTAGCGTTCTTTAATTAATTTTGCTAGTTTGGTCGATCATTATACCGTTGCTAATTTTTATTACTTACTGGCGATTCAAATTCTCTTTTCGTTTTTAAACATCTACATTATATCCATCCGGGACGTTGCATAATTGAAGAATTGAACGAAATTACCGTGAAGTTTGATTACAATTATGCTGTCTCGTCCGGATGGACAAATGACCACTCACGCGGGTGCCATGCGGCAACGAACGTTCCAGCATGGGGATGCAACTCGTAGGAGAAGGGGAGAAACATCATGGCGGCACTCCCTAACAAAAGCGGGGGTAATGCGCGCGCATATCGTGAGCCGAAGCAAGCCGAACGTCGATCGGGCATGGTCGGCGTCGGAGACTCGGAGACACGAAAAGTGAAAGTGAAAACCTGCCATATTGAATTTCGGTGGTGCCTCGTGGATCGCGATCGCGGAGTATCAGGGGCTCTTCTTCTACAACGCTACATGTCAGAAGACCTTCCACACCATAACCGACTTGAGTGTGCACAAGAAGCATCACGATTCCGACAAGAAGTTTGATTAAGAAGTGTGCGATCGCGAGTTCAACAGGCTGAACAATCTACAGAGACACATGCTGGTACATCAACATCAAGTACGTATAAGTATTTCACTCGGACTATCTTTTATTTTTCTCAATTCTTAGAATCATATTTTCTCTTTAGTTGTTACACTTTGCTTTCTTTTTTGATTTTGCCTTATCTCTTTTTTATAATTGCATTCTTTTTGCTGCCAATTTTATTTGTGAATATATATATATATATTTGTGAATCTGTCTTTTAAGTGTGTGAATCTAATTGTATTGTTTAATTTTTCAGACTGCTGCTACCAAAGGCAATACCGAAGGCCCTGAAAGGAAGTAATAAGACCAGTCTAGCGAAACACGAGGAGTCGCACATGCCTGACGAACAACGCAAGTATAACATGTCAGAAGACCTTCCACCACATAAACGACTTGAGTATGCACAAGGAGCATCACAGATGAGCGAGAAAAACCGGTAATGTTAATGTAGTCGTAGAGATTAGTATGTAACATTCTGTGATATGTAGTTTACTCGCGTATAGGATTCGACGATTATAGAGTTGCTTAAGCGTAATACATGCATACAATCAGGCTATTTGCAAGAATATTTGGTATCAAAATGTATTTCATGTTACACACTTTGACATAAAAATGTATTAAATGTCTATTATTATAGACTTTATTTGAAATCAACATGTATTTTATGTTACACACTGACATAAAAATGTATTTCATGTTAAACTTTGAAATTAAAATGTCTATTATTATAGACTTTATTTGAAATCAACATGTATTTTATGTTAAACTTTGAAATTAAAATGTCTATTATTATAGACTTTATTTGAAATCAAAATGTATTTTATGTTACACACTTACACTTTGACATAAAAATGTATTTTATGTTAAACTTTGAAATTAAAATGTAATTCTATGTTACACACTTTGAAATAGAAATGTATATATATTTCATGTTATAAATTAAAATTTTTAAATAAAAATGTATTTCAATTTATATGTAATTAATTTGTTCTTTATTGCGCATTCCCTCATTTTATGACGAAAATAACATATATTATTTATTAACATATATTCTATATTATTTACGGCTCATATAAACTGTGTTCCGATATACACTGCCAGTATTGAAAATCTATAGTTTACGTATAACGTAAATTATAGATTTTCAGTACTGGCAGTGTATTCGGAACACAGCTAGTAGCACAGCTAGTAGCTATAGATATAGAATGTAGTACAGTCCCTAACCGTTTAGAGCGCGTCGATCGCGCGGCGGCGTTTCGTGTTTCCACTGGTTACAAAGGAAGTTGCGCTTCTCTTAGTATATGTTCTGTGCGTTCCAGACTTCGCACAATGACCTCGACGGATCTAGCTCGCGACGAAACTGAATATAGAACGTTATGAAATGTTTCTCGCAATGACCAATCGATCGGGTCTAGCTCACGACGAAACAAAGGATAGAACTTGAATTGTGTCTCGCGATGACCAATCGAGCGGGTCTAGCTCGCGACGACACGAATACGGAACTTCGCGCAGAACTACGTTGTAACGCACGAATACGCGAACCGCGACGAAGATCGGCTCAACCGTCTTCTTTGCGCACTTGAAACGGAGAGAGACTTGAGATCTTAGACGTTTCACGCGGCGACCAATCAAGCGGGCGCGGCGCTCGATGAAACGGAACGAAACTTTGCGCGATCACTTTTGCAATCACTTTATGCTAATCGCGACAAAGACCGGCTCGACCTGCTCCACAGAAAGGTCAGAACGGAGAGCGAGGATCGATAGCGATCGTCCTTCGTCCCGATAGAAGACCCTTGACGGGGGTCGTTGAGCTCCGGATGGACGAATCACATCGATCCACGATGTAACGCGTTGCGCGGTATACGCAAATTCGGAAACGCGTGCGCGTTTTGCTATCGCGATGTTACAATAGGCACGACAACCTATTGAGGGGCGGCGATTCCGGGCAAGCTCACGCCGATCACGAGGGTAACGCGTGTTCTCGCCAGAGCCGTGCGCTTGAACGGCGGTGTCCAAAATCGCCTTAATCCGATCCTCAACACTAGGAAAGACTCTCCAAGGCTGGTTATAACTTAATATTTAATTTATTGACAAAAGAGATAATAGCTCTGACTATTTTTGTATTCAAATTCCCGATTAAGTATTCGACAGAGAAAGAAGCGCAGAGATGTTCCTTAAATAAATCGTTAAATAATATAGCTCTTTCCTCATCATACAACGAACATAATCAAAAAACATGGTTAGTGTTTTGAATATCCTTACCACAAGGGCTATCAGGGGAATCAATCGAGCCAAATTTAAATTTGGTAGTGCCAACGAATGCGTATGCAATTATTCTAATTAAAGAACAAATATCTGTTCTGTTACCTCTGTACTTCGATAAAGATTTTAATTTAACATTAGTAAAATTACTCATGTAGCTGTTACCCTTACCTATATTAATATCATACATAAATGGTGTATCTAAATCCAAATAGACTTGTAAGTTTTGTGTTAATGCATCCTTGAACGAGATTTTATTATTCAGAAACAGTCCTTTTGACGCTGCCTCTTTTGCTGCTTTATCAGCAATTTTATTCCCTAAAATCCCTCTATGAGAAGGGCACCAGGTAAATGCAGCCGACGCACAGTGGGCGAAACCCGCGGGACAAAAATCGATTTTTAACATTTGTTGAAATGGACGAAATTAATTATTTTACGGCTTTAAGAACATCATGAAGTTTATGAAAAACAAATAAAATATGTTAAATGTTATTAAATATAAGTTGATATTTATATTGTCGTTAACGCGCATTCGTTTAGTTTCGTACTATTTTTGTGTCTGTTCAAACTTTTTGTACAGCTATACAGTTGCGTGCAAAAATTTCAAAAAATTCACGTATACAGCTCTTTATATACTGTATCGACAAAAAAGATTAAAATATTTTTTTTTAAATATATTTGTCAATTATTTACAAGTTAAATAGCGTGTTAGCTTAAGTTTACATACAGAAAGTAACTTTCCGATACGCGATTTAATAAGTTTGACCGATTATGTCCGAACGAGACTCGGATGAATCTTTTCCTTAAAGTGTCCTCTAAATTAAGAAAAAAACCCCGTTTGCCCGTTTTTGCCCGTTGGAAAGATATTGATCGTATAATAATGTAGATATTTTCATGTATAATAGACGGTTAAGGGGGGATGCCAGGATGAGGATCGAGAAAGGCTATTTATGTGAATCTGTTGTAAAAAATGTCTTGAATTAAGTTCATTGATGCATGTGTTCATAACATTTTAAAGTTAATAACAAATTGTTATTAACAAATAAATATATTTAATGCTAAAATGAAATGTGTACTGCTTCGATGAGCGAGATAAGTATATTGTTGAATTGTTCCCCACGGTATTCAATCTCAATGCCACCTGATATGTGCTTATTTTTAGATTCAAACTTTACATGCCGCATTGTTTGTTGATTTTCGTTAGTTTGACTTTTACTGTCACACGACACGGATGTGCGCACATTTTACCGCTGTGACTAACTATACAGTACTTTTTATTTTAAACCGTCACATAAATTATGTAAGTTTCCTTCCGATCGTTACTTATCTTACTCAATCATTCATATCTTACACATGTACTATTCTCTTGTAGTTTTGCGGCGCTCCGACATAAAAAGATGGCAGATATTATACTTAAAAATAAAATTTTATGTGAATGCATTTGGAATACTAATAATAAAAGAAAGTCACATCTGGAAACAATAATGGAGTACATAAAAAAGATAAGAACTATAATAAAACGCAACTTGTTCAAATTAAAAAACATGTAACTAATAGTTTTATTTCCAATTATGCAAAATATTGGTCAAATACGAATCGAACACGAACAAACTTTGTAAGAAAGTACACGCAGTTTATGAAAAGCGAAATTAAAATAACATTTAAAGAGACGCATCACAGATCCGCTATTACTACTCCTAGTAATAGTTCATCATCTGGCAATGTAGGAGATCATGGTCGTGGTCGTCCACGCAAATCGTACGAAGATTGTAGCAGCAATACCCAAAAAAGACGGTTACATGAGCTTCGTAGCAAGTATAGCCAAGAAGTGTTGGGGGCAGCTGTTGCGCCCAACAATAAAATACACTGTAAATATTTGCTACCGAATAATGAACTAGATGAAGAAACATTTATAAATAAAATTCTGGCAATGTATATAGACTTAGGTCTATCAAGAAGAAAATATGAATTGCTTCGAACTTATAATAAACGCTTATTTGGAGATAAACTTTACCCCACTTATGCGAAAATTCAGGCTGCCAAAAAAAAATGTTACCCTCAAAATATAACTGTAACTGAAAATAGTACTGAAATCAAATTGCAATCTCTGCTAGACTACACTACATCTCAAATCATAAAATCGCTACCAAACCAAGATTTTCTCGATATAGGTACTGAAGAGTTAACTTTACATGGAAAGTGGGGAATGGATGGTGCTTCTGGCCAACAAATTTTAAACAAAAGTGGTCAACAAATAACGACGATAGTACAAAAGTTATGTCTGACAGTACAGTATTTATTATATGTTATGTGCCGCTAATATTGACAGACAGTCACGATAATAGTCGTGTTTTATGGAGAAACGATAGACCATCATCTGTAAGATTTTGCAGACCACTTAAATTTAAATTTGCCAAAGAAACCCCATCCAACACTTTGGAGGATTACAATTTCTATATCAATGAAATTAATAATCTGCAGCCTTCAGTGGAAAATAAGTCCGATAAATCTTTCAAAGTCACTCACACTTTATATTGTACCATGATTGATGGAAAAGTGTGTAACGTGTTGACGGACCAGAAATCAACGACATCCTGCAATATTTGTCGAGTAAGCCCAAAACATATACATGATTTACAGTATATAAAAGAACTAAAAATTAACGAAGAACATTATAAGTATGGTTTATCCACCCTTCATTGTTGGATACGATTTATGGAGTGTTTATTACACATTTCGTACAACCTAGATTTTAAAGAGGGTTGTGCTAGAAGAAGTAATAAAATTTTACAACAAAACAGAAAGAAACAAATTCAAGATGGTTTAAAATCGCAATTATCTATAACGGTTGATGTTGTGAAACAAGGAAACGGTACCACCAATGATGGCAATACTGCTAGGCGATTTTTTTCAAATCCTGCGATCGTTTCTAATGTGCTTGGAATAAATCAGACACTCATAGAAAGGTTTGGAAATATCTTACATATAATGGCAAGCGGATTAACAGTAGATTTTGACAAATTTGAAATATATGCCAGAGAAACTGCTGAATTGTTCATTAATTTGTACGGGTGGTACAGAATGCCCCCTTCTGTACATAAAGTGCTACTACATGGTAGTAATATTATGCGGAAATTGGTTCTACCTATAGGCTATTTTTCAGAAGAGCATCAAGAGTCTGGAAATAAAATATTTAAAGCTGCTAAACGTTATTATAGTAGAACTTGTTCTCGTAAAAACACAAATGAAGACATAATGAATTATCTTCTCATTTCGTCGGATCCTATTATTAGTGCTAATAGATTACAAAAAGATAAAATAATAAAAGAATTATCAATCAAAGCAAAAAAATTAATCAACTGGATTGATCTGAATGACATAAATAACGATGAAAATAATAATGACGCTATTTCACAAAATTTAGATAATGATGACAATATTTCTGACGAATCTTTAGATATTGAAAATTGCTTTGAAAATCTTGAAGATGATAGTATTTCTATGGAGATGGAGGTAGAATAAAGTTGTGTTAATTACACAAAACATAAAATTAAGTATTTCCCGCAATTAAGCAAAAAAAAAACTTCTTTTTCTTAGACTGGTACCTTGTCGCGGTGAAAAGGCTTATTGCATATATTTTCAAATATAATTAAAATAGCAATTGAACCAAATCCAGTCACTGCTTAATTTGAAGACAATATTTAATATTAACAATCCAGAGACCATCATCCACTTTGAATTCCATAATTTCGAACACAAATTCGAAATCAGCACCCCCAATAACTCATGTATATCAATTTTCAAAAAAAATCCATCCAGTTTTGATTTTTCAGTCCGCCATATTGAATTGACCATTTTGAATTCCACAATTTTGAACACAAATTCGAAATCAACATCCCCAATAACTCATGTATATCAATTTTCAGAAAAATCCATCCAGTTTTGATTTTTCAGTCCGCCATATTGAATCAACCAAAACAACCTAAGAATACCAATTTTCAAAAAATCTACTGCAAAATTCATTAAATTGCCGATTTTTGTCCATTTTTGGCGGATTTCGCCCACTGTGCGACGGGCCGGGGAGCGTGCGAGGCGTCGAGGTCTCCAAGGGGCGTACGCGATCGTTATGAATGTTTATTTATTCGCGTTTAATTATTTTATGTGAACGGCGCCCCACCAATATCAAGGAGAACACCGCACCGGAGACCAGCTGATGGCGGGGGATTACGGCCCACCCGGTAGAGGTGCGAAGTGGGCCACCCGGAGAGACGAGGCGCGAGGCGGCGGTCCAAGGATGAGGAGCGACATGTGGGCCTGACAGGGGCGAGCGTGGGGCGCCCCACACACGAGGAATCGCGGGCCGCTGGCGACAAAATTCGGCTGTCGGATCCGGAGGCGGAGGATGGACGACCGGAGCTGGCGGAAGGGCGGTCCCCTCCCCCGGAGGAGGTCGAGGGCAAAGCGAGCCCGAACAAAAGCGAGGGTTAAGGTAACGCAACCCCCCCCCCCCTCGGCGGGAGGGGGGAGGTACCCTATATTATAGCGCTTGACAAGGGAAGTTCAGTGGTGGTACTCTCCCTTGTTAACTCTCACCCGTTAGACCCCCAAGGGGGAAATGTAAAATAATCTAAAAAAAAAAAATATAAATATATGCACATTTAATCACTTTTTAACCCTCTACGGGTAATAATTAAAAGTATATGCGGGGGGGGGGGCTTCGCCACCCTTTTATCCTGCACCCTGACCCCTTGTGTATATGCGGGGGGCTCCACTTAAAAAAAAAATATACGTGTGGCCTCCACGCGCGGCAGAAGTGAAACTTCTTAGCTGTGAGGAATAGAATAGTATCTCGTTTATAGTATCTGAATTAATGCCTATGTAATTCAGAAATCAAATTTTAATTATAAATTAAAGCGGATGCAATTCACAAATAAAAATTGATTCGTGTATTGAAACCTGTATAACTCACAAATCAAATTTTAATTATAAAAGTGAAGTTTCAGGTTATGAGAAAAATTTGTCTATATATAATTATATGTATATAAATGTAACAGTTGGTAACAGTTGACCCATATATAATTATATATGGGCAAATTTTTCTCATAACCTGAAACTTCACTTTTACAATTAAAATTTGATTTGTGAGTTATACAGGTTTCAATACACGAATCAATTTTTATTTGTGAATTGCATCCGCTTTAATTTATAATTAAAATTTGATTTCTGAATTACATAGGCATTAATTCAGATACTATAAACGAGATACTATTCTATTCCTCACAGCTAAGAAGTTTCACTTCTGCCGCGCGTGGAGGCCACACGTATATTTTTTTTTACTTTTCGCGACGGAATTTCATAACGCGAACGCGTAACGCGACGCTCCGGATCACTCCCGTATAAGTTTCGACTTTTCGTGACGGACTTCCATAACGCGAACGCGTAACGCGACGCACCGAATCGCTCTCGTAGAAGGTTTGACTTTTCGTGACGGACTTCCATAACGCGAACGCGTAACGCGACGCTCCGAATCACTCCCGTATAAGGTTCGACTTTTCGTGACGGACTTCCATAACGCGAACGCGTAACACGACGCTCCGAATCACTCCCGTAGAAGGTTTGACTTTTCGTGACGGACTTCCATAACGCGAACGCGTAACGCGACGCTCCGAATCACTCCCGTATAAGTTTCGACTTTTTGTGACGGACTTCCATAACGCAAACGCGTAACGCGACGCTCCGAATCACTCCCGCAGAAGGTTCGACTTTTCGTGACGGACTTCCATAACGCGAACGCGTAACGCGACGAATCGAATCACTCCCGTAGAAGGTTCGACTTTTCGTGACGGACTTCCATAACGCGAACGCGTAACGCGACGCTCCGTATCACTCCCGTAGAAGGTTCGACTTTTCGTGACGGACTTCCATAACGCGAACGCGTAACGCGACGAATCGAATTCACTTCCGTAGAATGTTCGACTTTTCGTGACGGACTTCCATAACGCAACTTCCGTAACGCTTCCGGTTCGAATCACCCCCCGTGCCCTAAGAAGTTTCACTTCAAAAACTGACCTAACTCAACCCGATTGTTGTGTGGGTGGAGAAGTGCGTGCGTGGATGCAGTAGGTTCCGCCCCCCTGCGGGGGGGGGGGCTTGCATTGGTGTGCGTACGCAAGGTAGGACCCGTACGCAAGGTAGGACGTTCCATTCACCCGACATGTAAGATCTGTATATCTATTAAATCTTCACCTTACTAAATAGATGAGTCTACCATATACTAAAAATATTGATACTGAAAAGATTAGCGAGGCCCCGTACGCAAGGTAGGATGTTCAATTCACCCTACATGTAAGATCTGTATATCTATTAAATCTTCGCCTTACTAAATAGATGAGTCTACAATATACTAAAAATATTTATACTAAAAAGATTAGCGAGGCCCCGTACGCAAGGTAAGACGTTTCATTCACTTGACGTATAGAATTTATATATCTATTAAATCTTCGCCTTACTAAATAGATGAGTCTACAATATACTAAAAATAGATACAGAAAAGATTAGCAAGACCCCTACGCAAGGTAGGGCGTTGCCCCTCTCTCCACAACCACCCTTCCTGCCAGCGCCTGTTTCACATTTTTTTCTACCAGATTAAGTCTTGTTTTCGTAATAGATGTTGCTTTTGCAATAGAAATGTGTTATATCAAAGTCGGGGGGGCTCCGCCCCCCCGAACCCCCCTGGCCGGTGGCTTCGGGGGTCTCCGCCCCCCTGGACCCCCCTTGGGAGCTTCACCAGGATCTCGCTTTACAACTTATCATGTAGTACGTGTAAGCGAAACTCCCAATGGGGGCTCCAGAAGGGCTAAGCCCCCCGAATGGGAGTCCAGGGAGGTTCGGGGGGGCTTCGCTTTACAACTTACAAAGTACATACGTGGACAGCGGGCGGGTTCCACACGGTTTGGAGGAGGGCGGAAGGGGTGGGCAAAGGCCTCCCCCCCACATATACTTTTAATCACTACCCGTAGAGGGTTAAAAAATGATTAAATGTGCAAATATTTATTTTATAAATTATTTTACATTTTCCTCCTTGAGGGTCTAACGGGTGAGAGTTAACAAGGGAGAGTACCACCACTGTACTTCTCTTGTCAAGCGCTACAATATAGGGTACCTCCCCTCCCTCCCCCAAGGGGGGGGGTTTGCGTAACCCCAACCGTCAGGTGTTGTGTGTGCGTTGGTGAGAGCCCGGCCCGTGCGAGTTGGGAGCCGTCGCTGACCCGAGGGTTCGAGGAGGCCGAGCCGGCGAGGACGAGGCCCGAGGAGCTGGATATCGGTGAGGTCGCCCGTAGAAATATTGTAAAGCCACGAGCGGACTGCGAGGGGTCGCGCTCCCGCTCTGCTGTCGAAGCGCCATACTTTCGCGTTTTCGCTAGCCGATGCAAGGTGCTCGGCGTAAATTTCGTTTTCGATTGGCGGTCGACATCAGGCGCGAGGGACCCGAACGCGGTTGTCGTGGCAGGTATTGGAGCGAGCCTTGGAGATTCGCGGTCGGGGAAGCGCCGAAGAGCCCCCGGAGCTCGGGGTACGCGAAGCGAGGGTGATACCGCGTGGCGGCGGAAACGTGCCTCACGAGTTCCGTTAGGTTCACGCTCGCGCGCGATCGAAGGTTCTCGCGATTTCGACCCACGGAGGACCGTGTGTTTGTCGCGCACGTTAAGTTGTCGGATCAATTCCGGATTAGATCTCGCGAGTGGCGTAGTAATTGCGATAGGTGTGGTTCGCGCCGCGTGAGTAACCGTGGCATATTTCGCCCTAGGGCGACCGAATCCTCTCGCGGGCGCGGAGATATCTCGTGTGCGCCCAGCGGGGCGCGGGACGCCGCATACCTCAGGTATTTTTTCCGTGCTTTCTATTCGGTGTTCTTCGCAATTTGCGTCATTTGTATGTGATATTCTCGGGATCGTAATAGCGATCGGCGTTATTTAGCGTATTAGTCTTCCAGCCTCGTGCGTAGTAGCTGTCGTATTAGATTTCGTGTTACATTCTGCGAGCGGCGTGGAGCTGCGCCTCCGTTATCGATTATATTTCGCGAGCGGCGTAATTATAGCGTATTTCGTGCGTTGATCGCTGTATTAGCTGTCGCGATATTTTGTGATATCTCGCGATATTACCGTCGTTGTCGCGATCCGCGCTATTCCGAATACTTTCTTATTTCTCGCGAATCGCGTATTCTGTGTATTATCTCGTTGCGTATCACTCTGTATGTAATGTTGCGGTCTCATTCGATATATTATCTTTTATTCTTTTCCGTGCGTTGCTGTCGGTTCGCGTATCTACTGCTGTCGTCACCGTTAGTCGTCATTCTTATTCGAAATCCACTCTTGGATCATCCATTTAATATCCGATAAGTCTTAGTATCATTTTTTTTTTGGTCAATCTTCAAGCAACTGCAATACGATTTTCTCGCTGTTCACCTTCAAATAAACGCTATGGTTTATTCTTTTATTGTCAACTAACTACATGAACTCTGTCAGCTGCGAGTTGCTGCGTTTGAAATACAGATTGTAAATTTTCACTACTAAATGAACGACTTTCGTGCGACTTATTCACCCGTCCCCCGCATCCCTGAGCGCTGCCCAGCATCCACCCTGCCACTCCACCGTTAGGTGAGCTAGCTAGCCCCTCGTGCCGAGGGCGATATCGATTGCATCGATTTTCGCGAATGTCGGTCGTCGTTTCGCGATTCCGTGACGCGTCGTCGTACGCGTCTGGCGCCCAACAAATCCTTTCGCGGCCAATCGATTGCCTTCCGGGTACGAGGGACCCCGAAATTAGAGAGGCCTAACATCCCGCTCTCCCTTTTAATCCGCTGTTATTTAGAAAATAGCGTGACAACACATACAGGGTTTACCAAAAGTATGGAAACCCCTAAATATTTCGAAAACTACGCATTTTAGAAAAAAATGTTTTAGACAAAAGTTGTAGGGTTTCAAGTAACGCATTAAATAGTAATATTAGTGTGACTGCAAATAACTTTGTTAATGCCAGGTAAAAATAACTTTAAAATTTTTAAATGAAAACCCCTATTTTTAATTGCATATTCTTATAGCTTACCTCGAGAGCTTTTTAAAACACTATAATAAAGTATTTTTTTATTAACTATTTTTTAAGTTATGGAGCTTGAAAGCTACGATACTGTCGGCAAAAGCGTTACCCAAGATGTACCGCGTGGAGGTTGCACGGTCGGATTTACACTAGCAGAGTTGTAAGTAACAATACTTTTGTGATTGAAGTTCTTAATTACTAATTATATTACATAATTTTAATTTAAATTGAGTTTAAGTACAAATGTTTTTTGGAATTGTAATTAAAGTCGTTCAATTACAAATAGGTACATTTTGAAATTGTAATTAAACTCGAATTTTATTACAATTAAAAAAGTTATGGCCAATCCTCTCCCCTCATTTTGGTTCCTCCTTGGGTCTTCCTATCCTATGGGGAAAGAGGGAGTGGGAGAGGGTCAGCGCGAGGGGAGGGAGAGGGAAAAGGCGATTGGGTCATTGGAGATGACCCTCTTAGGAAGAGTCCAATGGGATCCTCCAATGGCCTAATCGCCCTCTCCCTCCCCCACCCTCGCGCTGACCCTCTCCCACTGGATCGACACTCCGAGTGGGTATAAAATACAAGCGCCAAGATGTTCAGTGTTTTTTTCTCGCGAATAATCACGTAGGTAGGGTGATAGCGTCCTAGAGCGCTCTCTGCTTCTGCCGAGGACATTTCTCTTTTTAATTCGCAAATTAATAAATTAAAAATTAAACGTTTGGCTAAAAATGGCTAATGAATTATCGGAGCGTGAAAGAATCACTATCCTAATGATGCGCGGATGGGGTGATAATGAACGATCGTTCACTGATGTCGTTCGATTATTTAATACCACGTATCCGAATCGTCAAGTTAGTAAATCCACTGTTTTGAAAACTGTACGACGTTTTCAAGAAACTGGTAGTGTAAAAAGTCGCATTAGGTCTGGCAGGCCATCATCTGCAACTAATAACGACAAACAACTTGATGTTCTGCAGACTTTTATTGAAAATCCCCATACATCTGTTAATAGAGCAGCTCAAGCTCACGGCATTGCTCCCATGTCCGTACACAGAATTTAAAAAAAAAATAAATTACATCCATACAAACTGCAATACGTTCAAGAATTGCAAGACGGAGATGATGAGCGTCGTATACGCTTCTGTGCAAGAATGATGGACCGAATAGATGCCTCGCCCGACTTTCCTTATCAAATTGTTTTCACAGACGAGGCAACCTTTACATTGACGGGAGAGGTTAATAATCAAAATTTTCGTCTCTGGTCAGATGAAAATCCGAATTGGATGCGGGAAAGTCATACACAATACCCACAAAAAATAAATGTATGGTGCGGCATGATAGACGCTTATGTGATAGGGCCATTTTTTTGGAGGACAACCTCAATGCTCATAGGTACGAGAGATTACTTGTAGATGAAATAATTCCAGCAATACAAAATATTTTTCCAAATAACTTTGAGCAAATATGGTTTCAGCATGATGGAGCTCCGCCTCATTTTGGTGCAGGGCCACGTCGAATTTTAAATGAAGTTTTCCCGCAAAGGTGGATAGGAAGAAGGAACCGAAATGAGGGTGGGGAAAGTTGGCCACCTAGGTCACCAGATCTAACTCCTCTTGATTATTACTTTTGGGGCTATCTGAAGAGTAAGGTTTACGAAACAAAACCTCAAAATATCCAAGAATTGAGGCAGCGAATAAGGGATGAAGCAGCCTTGATACCTGCTGAATCAAATCGTAGAGCTATTTCTGCGTTCTATCAAAGATTGGCATACTGTCAAGAAGTACATGGAAACCACTTTCAGAATTTACTCTAAAACACTCAAAAACACAAAAAAAATGTAAATTAAGATTGTAAAATTTGTAATTTAGGAAAATGTAAATAATAATTATTCTTTTTACTTTTTTAATTGTAATAAAATTAGAGTTTAATTACAATTTCAAAATGTACCTATTTGTAATTGAACGACTTTAATTACAATTCCAAAAAACATTTGTACTTAAACTCAATTTAAATTAAAATTATGTAATATAATTAGTAATTAAGAACTTCAATCACAAAAGTATTGTTACTTACAACTCTGCTAGTGTAAATCCGACCGTGCAACCTCCACGCGGTACATCTTGGGTAACGCTTATGCCGGCAGTATCGTAGCTTTCAAGCTCCATAACTTGAAAAATAGTTAATAAAAAAATACTTTATTATAGTGTTTTAAAAAGCTCTCGAGGTAAGCTATAAGAATATGCAATTAAAAATAGGGGTTTTCATTTAAAAATTTTAAAGTTATTTTTACCTGGCATTAACAAAGTTATTTGCAGTCACACTAATATTACTATTTAATGCGTTACTTGAAACCCTACAACTTTTGTCTAAAACATTTTTTTCTAAAATGCGTAGTTTTCGAAATATTTAGGGGTTTCCATACTTTTGGTAAACCCTGTATATACATACACATACATACACACACTCGCCTCACACGCACACACACATACCATACACACATGATGTGCAAAATTTGACCGAGAAACCTCCCCGTGGTGCACATCGGATTACGCAAATGCCGGCGGTATCGTGCTAAAATCATAAAAAACCAGAGGTTACTTTAAATTGCAATATCTCGCTAAATAATCGGCGTAGGACAGTTTTTTTTTTTCATTTAAAAGTGCAAAGTCCGTACTTTAAGATGGTATTAATAATTATGTTCGCCAATTATTTTCTTAGGCGGTGGAAGACTGCAAATTTCAAAATTTTGAATATCTCAAATACGTCGTTATTTAAAGCTGACTACGGCTCTGAGTATTAAATTGACAATAAAAATTGAACAAAATCACCTTATAGTAGAGAGTTTGCCCTGTAAAACCTTTTTTTAAACTCTTTTTTACGTTAATTATTCGCTGAGTAATCACAGTTTAAAAATGGGCAAAAATTTACTGAGTAAAAGTGATCCCCTAATTTTTTTTTGCAGTGTATATTAATAGAAATGTTTTTATCCGAACATAAAAAGGCTGTCATCTGCAAATTGGATAATTTTGACATTGTGAGGGATAAACCTAAGGATATGAATTTAATTTAATTTGTGTTTATTTGTCTATCCCCTATGGGGTTTACAAAAGCGTTTTTCAGGAACGTTCCCAAACCTTTACAAACGTAATCCTCCTCACAACTAATCCACAATGGCGTTTTATATGGACGTTCCCAACCCTTTACTACAAATAAAATATATCCATACAACCGACCTGGCCATAGGCGACCCTATACAACCTAAGTATCCCTCCCTTCCTCCGCAACTCTATTCTCCCCCTTTCTCCGGCGTCGCGAGCGACTATTTCTTTACATCAGCCGCACGCTCGCAATTACCAGTCCTGGCTCGCTCCGCCCTTCGAGTCCTTTGCCCACCAGCAGCCTCTCGATTCCTCTATTCTCCAGGATCTCTCCCCTTTCGCCTCTACTTCTGCACAGAAAACTTATAAATTCTTCCTTACATTTATAACTCCCCCGCCTTCCTCATCTCCCTCAACCCCTCATTTCCCGCTCCCCTTCCCTTTCCACCCTTCACCCTTTCTCCTTCGTCTCCCATCACTTTGTCCCATTCAAACCTCCTTCTGCCCTTACCCCCTCTCTGCCCTTACCCTCTTCTCACTACCCCCTCATCTTCTCTATACCTCCGTCCATTTCCCACCCCATCTAATCTATCCCTACCCTCTATCTAAATTCTCCTGTTGGTCGTTTTTATGTGCTTGCCCCTTCTTCTCTCCATCATCGCCTTATCCATGATCCTTCATCTCATACTCCTCTCTTCTATTGTCAAGTCCTCGTCCAACCTAACTTCCCATCTTTCTTTTATTTCACCACCTCTGTCCAGCAATTATTTTTTATACTCTTCATCCTCCATCTCCACCAAAAGAATCGTCCTCTCTTGATCTCCTCTCCTCTCTTCGACACCTCTGACCCCCACCCTTCTCCCTAATTCGGCCTCCATTATTACCTCCACCACCTTTCTTCTGTCCTCCGGCCCTTCAACTCCCCTCCATACCCTCCTCCTTCTTCTCTCAGCTCTCCAGCGCTCTTCCTCTCTTCCTCCAATCTCTCTCTCTCTCTGTATCCCTTCTCTATCTCCTCCTTCTTTCTAGCTCATCTCTTCTCTTTAACTTTCTTATAATCTCCTTATCTTTTCTTTCCTTCTCCTCCTGACTTTTGCCATATCTCTCCAGTCTGCCGATCGCTGTCCCGCTTCCGTTCTCCTGCTTCTTCTTGTCACCACTCTATACCATTCGTCTCTCCCGTCCCTCTTTTCCCCCCTACTGCCCTTGCTTCCTTCGCCACAGCTTACGCTCTCACTCTTTCCCCATCCTACCAGTCCTCACTTTCCTCACTCCTCACTCTAGCCCTTGCCCTCTCTCCTTGATCTTTCAACAACCCTTTCTCTTCCATCACCCTCCTCAACTCTCTTTCCACCCATCCTTTTATCACTGCACTCCTTTCTCCCCCGCCCCTCATTTACCATATCTCCATTTTTCCACCCCCTGCGTACTCCGCCTTCGCCCTCATCCGCTTCTCCTTTCCCTCCCATCATCCCCTTGCCACCAGCTCCTCCCTCTACCTCCTTCACCCCCCCCCCCATTGCCCCGCTTGTCATCTCCTCCTTCTCCGCTTCCTCTGTTTCTTTTTCCTCTACCATCACCGGACCCGACTTTGCAATCGATTGCATTGGCGCCTCCCGAGCACAAGGACGAGCGAACGAGACAGCCGTTCAAGGCTGAATCGAGATCCCCGGCGACACTGAGGATCGTGGATGATAAACACCTGAGCGGCGCAGCGAGGGTCAACGTGGAAAGGATAAGGCATCCGTCTGTCCAGCCAGATGCCAAAAACAGCGACGCGACGACCACGAGAGCAGCTGACAACGCCCCTTTTTTTTTTTTTTTTTTTTTTTTTGACGCTGGGAAATCCTCATGGACTTCCTTACCTCCCGGGGGGGAGGTGAGGGGTATGCCGGACTCCTACCGGCTAAAACCCAACGAGTGTCCTACCCTTCCCCATATAGGATGCGCCCGGGAACTCACTCTCGTATTGCGTCCGGGCGCACCCTGGGTGGGGCCTTCCGACCCCCGTCCCTAATTCGGCGGCGAGGGACACCACCTCTCGCCGCCGACCGGCTCAGCGGGCTATCCCAGGTGAGACCCCCCGATCTCACCCGGTCCGCCGAGGCAGTTGGGGGGAACACCAGCCCCCCCCCCCCCAGCCCCCCTCCCATACGAGGCCGGACGGGCACCATTCAGCCCGCCCAGCTGGGTCACAAAACGAACGGAGGAGGAGAGCGGCGGCGCCGCCGGCGCGCCCCTGCGCGCGCCGGCTCGCCGTCCCTCCGCTCCCTCTCGGCCGTCTCCTTCGCGAGCATCACTGTCTCGCAGAAGGAGACGACCGCCCCCCAAGCCTCTCTGTCCCGGACCATGGCCGCTGCCACGGCCGGGAGAGAGAGGTCCGCCCCAACCTTATCTATCAGGGCTCCGCGCTGCATCCCGAAAGCCGCACACTCGGCCAGGGTGTGCTGCGCGGAGTCCTCCGGTTCCCCACAGTGATGGCACTCGGTCGTGCGCTCCTTCCCTATGCGACACAGGTAGTCACCGAAACACCCGTGTCCGGTGAAAACCTGTGTCACTCGGTAGGTGAGACCGCCCCACGATCTGCCCACCCATTCGGGCAGAATCGGCCGGATCGCCTCGACAACCCGCCCCCGGACAGGAGCCAGGCTATTCTGCCACTCCCGGAGGGCAATCTGCCGAGCCTGACTACGTACCATCGCCCTGGCCCGCGCCACAAGTGGCGCGCCCCCCCCGATCCGCCCGCACCCCGCGCACACGCCGATATACTTCGGCGTGCGCGAGGGCCTCGAACTCGATCGGTGGGACTCCAGCCAGGACGGTGGCCGCCGCATGAGAAATCGTGCGGTACCCCCTCACTAAACGGATCGCGGATCGGCGCTCGGCACGGTGTATTTCCGACCGAACGAACCGATCCGCGATCGCCCTATCAGCCCATATGGGCGCCCCATATAGGGCCACCGACCGCACGACCCCATGAAAGAGGCGGCGCACCCGCGCGCAAGGGCCACCCAGGTTGGGTTGCAGGCGGCCCAACGCGGCCGCCATACCCTCCATCCTGGAGGCCACCCCCCTAAAGTGCGCGCGGAAGCGCCACTTCGGATCCAGCGAGAGCCCCAAGTATCGCATCTCGGGGCCCACTGGGACGGTCTCACCCCCCACCCGCAGGCCTAGTCCCCGGGGGGGGCGGCGGCCCCCGCCGGTGGAAGAAGGCGATCTCCGTCTTCCTGGCCGCCACCTCCATACCCAAGCCCCGGATCTCGCGCACGACCCTATCCACGGCGATCTCCGCCGTGCGGGCGGCGCCCTCCCAGGTCTCCCCAATGACTACCACCACCGTGTCGTCCGCATAGCAGACGGCGGTGCAGCCATCGGGGAGCGCCACTCTTAGCGGGCGAGTATACCCGACGTTCCACAGGGAAGGGCCAAAGACCGATCCCTGCGGAACGCCGCCGTACACGGCCACTCGGCGTCTCCGCCCATCCACCCCCCCAACCAGCAGCCACCTGCCGGAGAGGTAGGCCCGGACCATCGCCCGGAGGTAGACCGGGACCCCCAGATCAACCAGGGATTCCTCGATCACCCCCCGGGGAAGCGAGTTAAAGGCGTTGACGATGTCTAGTGACACCGCCAACGCCACCCCGCCCCGAGCCAGTCCTTCTTCCACGAGGGACCGCACACGGCCGATCGCATCGACCGTGGACCGCCCCCCGCGGAATCCGTACTGGTCCTCCGGTAGCCCGGGACCACCCCCCCACTCCAAGTGTCGGACGAGTCGGCCAACGAGAATCCTCTCAAAGACTTTGCCGATCTCGTCCAGAAGGCAGATGGGCCGGTACGCCGATGGCTGATCAGGAGGCCTGCCCTCCTTCCTCAGAAGGACGAGGCTGGCCTCCTTCCACTTTCCCGGGAAGACGCCGCGCTTCAGGCACTCCTCGAAGAGTGCCCTCATCCGCCCGACGAAGAACCCCGCGGTGAGCACCATCACTCGCGCCGGGACGCCATCGGGACCAGGGGCAGTCTTTTTGCCCCTTAGCTTCCTGACGGCGTCCGCCATCTCCTCGTCCGAGATCCCCCATTCCGGGAGCCAGCCCGGCACTTCAAGCGCGGGCGCGTCCGCGCCCTCCTCCCCTCCGGCGGGGAAGAGCGTGCTCAGGACTGTCTCCAGGAACCGGGGATCCATCGACGAGGTCAGCGGGGGCGCCCACGGTCGCAACTTCTTCGTTACGATCTTGTATGGGCGCCCCCACGGATCCTCGTCGAGCGAACGGAGGAGTTCCTCCCACGCCTCGATCTTGGCCCGTCTGATGGCACGGCTCAGGAGTCTCCGCGCCTCGCGGTACGACTCCCAAGCCCGGTCCACCAGGGCCGTCACCCCTCGCCTCCTGGCTCTTGTATAGCCGCGTCTGGCCTGGACCGAGGCGCGCCTCAGTTCGGCGATCTCCCCGGTCCACCAGTACGCGGCTCGTCTTCGAGGTGGCTTGGCCCGGGGCATCGCGACATCGCAGATTGCGGTCATCGCGGCCCCCAGCCACTCCACCTCCCCGTCTATCTCTACCTCCTCCCCCCTTCCCGCCCAAGTGACAACCCTGGCGGCCGCCTCCAGACGGTCCTCATCCAACTGCTTGAGGGACCACCGCTTTACGGGGCGGGCATCGCCCAGAGCAGCGGGCGGAGGGACCCTCGCTCCCACGACCATCTCAATATAGAGATGGTCGGAGAGCGTCTCCACCTCAGAGACGACCCTCCACCCGCTGATCCCCCGCGCGGCGACAGGGTTGGCCAGTGTGATGTCCACAACTGACTCCCCCTGCCACCGCACGAGGGTACTCCTCGCCCCCCTATTCTGTACCAGGAGCCCAAGCGTCGCCGCCCAGTCGGCGACCACCCGGCCCCTGGCGCTGTTCGCCCTAGAGCCCCAGAGAGTCGAGTGGGCATTAAAATCCCCAGCCACGAGGACCGGGAGACCGGGGAACCTCCTCACCCAGCCTCCCAGCTCCTCGAGGCTATCCTCGACCCTCCGAAGCTCCCAGCTTGGTGGGAGGTAAACTCCCACCACTACGGTGGTCCCCCAACGGACGACCACATACCCGTGGCCGTCCCCAAGCCTGGTGGCAGGAGGGGAATCTCCGGAGCTCCCCCCCCCCGCCCCAAACTATCGCAATCGAGGCGCGGGAGTCCGCGAACCATTTGGGGTCGCTGGCCGGGATCCGATACGGCTCGGCAGCGACCCCCAACCCATAACCACGTTCCGCAAGGCTCTGGACGAACAAGTCCTGAGCCCCGCGGGCGTGGTTTAAGTTTGTTTGGAGGAGCCGATGTACCATCAATCCGGGATAACGTCATCGGCTCCTCCGGCGCCAGTATTCTCCCCGACGTTGGCCACGTCGACCTCCATCTCCTCCCCGGTCGTTGACTGCTCTGCTTCCTTCTCCTTCGGAGCCTCCCTCCTCTTCCTCTGCGGGAGCGCGCTTCCCTTACCGGAAGGATCTACCGCTTCCGCCGCCGCCGGTGCCTCCACCGCCGCGAGGAGCACCTCCCCAGCCGCTGCCGCCGGCAACACGGACGGGGACCCCCCTCCACGGGGGAGGGCCACCCGCGGAGTCATGGGAGTGCCCACTCTCGGGCCCACGGGTTTCCCCCCTACGGGGCCCGCACGACAAGCGGGTCCTCCTATCCTATGCCTCGCCGGGCCGCCCGAGTCCTTGCAGACCGGGCAGCGCGGCGAGGACGCGCAATCTGCGGACCGGTGCCCGGCTAAACCGCACCGGAAGCACCGGTCCCCCCACTCCGTCCCCTCATTGGGGCAGCGCTGGCGAACGTGGCCCAGCTCCATGCATTTATAGCACTGGAGTGGGCGCTCCGCCAGTAGCTCCACTCGCGACCACGTCCACCCTATCTTGACCTTTCCGGCCTTTGACAGGGCGGCCGCGGCCGCGAGTGGGCACCTAGCCCACGCTGCCCCCAATCCCGTGGGCCCGAGCCTGATCGGTCCCACCCTCACATCCCTCGACTGACACTCCCCCGCGCGCGCTATCTCCGCCGCAATGAGATCCGGAGTCACCGCCTCCTGAAGATCCCGGAGGAGGATCTCTCTCGTTTTGATGGGGCGATCCACTTTGACGCCCTCAACGCCGGAGAGGGCCATTGACATGGCGGTGGCCAGGCGATCAGCTCTTTCCGACCCCCCAGCCCCCGCCACCTCGAGGATCAGTGCCCCCGTGCGGGCCCTCCTGGGCCTGAGCGCCTCGATCCCCAGGTCCGCCAGGTTGACCCTCTCCTGGGCCAACTTCATTGCCTCCGCGTACTTCCCCTCCGGGGCCGTCAGAACGACGGCGGCTGTTCGGGGGGGGTCGCGGAAGAGCGCGGCGTTTGCGCTGCAGCTGTTGTTGCTGCTGCTGCTGCTGCTGTTGCTGCTGCTGTTGCTGCTGCCGCTGTTGCTGCGGCCGACCCTGTTTGCGGGCATGCAGGGAAGGGGACTTACCCACTGGTGTCGCCACTCCACCCTGTTGCCCCTGACGCCGGACTTTTTCGGCCGGGGTGTCCCTCGCCCGCTGTTGTTGTTGCTTCCGCTGCGGCTGCTGCTGCTGTTGTTGTTGCTGCTGCTGCTGCCTCTGCTTCGGCTGTTGCTGTTGCTGTCGCCGCTGCTGCTGTTGTGGCCCTTGCTGCTGCTGCTGTCTCTGCTGATGGGGAGTTCCCGGCGCCTCCCTCGAGGCAGCAGCTTTCCTAGCTTTCTTCGCAGCCCTCCGCCCCACCACTTGAGCCCAGGTTTCCTCCTGGGAAGCGGGGGCCGGCGTTGGCCCCAGGACCCCCTCCGGCGAGGGGGTGGGGGCTCCAGTCTCTCCCCTCTTTCTTTTCCCCGGCTGAGGTACGGCTCCCTCCGGGCCCGATGTTTCGGCTCCACTAGTGGGGCCGGAAACTCCGGGGTCAGGGAGCTCATGTGCCGCGTCCGACCGCGTGGATCCACCGGCCCATTGAGTCCCCCCCCAGATTGCCGGACTCCCAGGTTCAGCCGGGGTCGCCGCCGCCTTGAGGAGACGGAGAGCCCTCGGTTCCCACTCCTCCCTGGTCCACCGCTCCATGAACATAGAGAGCTGGCCCAGTACCGTCCGCTGCAGGTAGTCCTCAAAGTCCCCCCGTGACCTAGGAAGCCATCCGGGGGAGGAGGTCGACGCCGCTCCTTTCGGCGTCTGATTGGCCCTCCTCCCTTCCTGGTGAGGGGAGCCGGCATTCCTCGGTGGACTCCTCTCGGCAGGCGGAGGGTCGAGGTCGCGGAGATCACGGAGCTCGGAGAATTTCTTCTCCAATTCCGCGATTCTCCGGTCCCTCTCACCCACCTGCCTCTCCAGCATCTCCACTTTTTGCCGGAGGGCATCTGTTCCCCGGCCCGTCTCAGCTGAGGGGCCGCCAGCCGCTCTCCTGGAGAGGATTTTGGCCCCCGCTTTGCCCACCAGGGCAGCCAGCCGCAGATCCCTTTTGGCAGTGCCAGAGAGGTGCTGGCAAACATAGGCCAGATGGTCGACCCTCTCGGCGTGCTCGGCGATCTTCTGCGCCACGTACGCCGTCTCCTTCCCCGTCATTTGCTCCTCCAGCTCGCTCACCGGAGGCAAATTTTGCGCTGGTGGAATGGCGCTGGTCGGCGGAGTCACCTCTTCCCACCGTCCAGAGCCCACCATGCTGCCCAGATCCTCCACTAGCCGGGCCTTCTCCTCGGCCCGATTTTTGGCCGCCTCTAGGTTACGGACAACGGTCCGTAGCCTCTTTACCTCCATTTTTTGGGCTCTCGCCACTGGATCCTTAGGGTTCCGCCCTCGCGTTTCGGTCGTTCGCTTTGGCGTCCGCGTAGGGGGAGTCCTAAAGCTCCCGCTCCCGTCACTATCCCCAGAGGATACGAGTACCGCGTCTCCCTCATCATCGCCCCCCACCCCCGTTGAGGCGCGAGACGAAGTCGACACCGACCGCACCCTGTGCGAACCCTCCTTGGAGCTTAGAGGCCCGGGCCTCAGACTCAGGGTCTTGCCCCCCCTCGTCGTCACCCCGTCCCCGTCCGTCGTGTCCTGCGTCATTGTCTTTTTATTCGTGTCCATTTCTGTTTGTTCCCACTCCCCGCCACGGCTCGGGGTTGCCCCCTATGCCCCAGCCCCCTGCCAACAGCAGGGCGACTGGGACTCCAGGCCCTTACTCACCCATGAGGAGAGGGCATCAAGGCCCAACCCCCCATGGGCTTTCCGGGCTCCCGTCGCTCCGACTCGACGGGCACCGTGGCGGGTGCCGCCACGCGGGGGGCCCCACGGACAGACAGGTACCGCAGGGTGTCGCACCCCACCCAAGGTCCTGCCCGCCGTGGCGACCAGCCTACAATCCTTAACCGGGGCCGAGGTAACCTCCGCACCCCGGCTAACCGCCTACTCCGATGGCCAGGTTCGGGAAGGATGCGATCCCCGACCATCGGAGTTACCTCACTCGCCGCCGGTCTATTTCACCCGGCGGCCCTCATCCAGCACACACATATGCACACTGGGTCACACCCGCCGGGCCCGATCTCGGAGTACGTCCAAGCGGTCCCCGCGGGCGCAGCCCCACATGCACCCTCACATCCATACAGACAGCACAACATGCGGGAGGAAGAGCCCCGAGGACCCGCTCCCGCATGGGACGTCACACACATATCTATAAATACCACATAAACAGCACATGACACAAACGGGCATGTGCCCCCTCCGGCCGTCGGACCCAGCCCCGGAAATAAGTTCCGGCGGCTCCGAACGGCCCCGCCCAGCAGGCCCCAACCCCGGAATAAGTCCAGGTGGCCCTGGTGGACGTCCTTACCTCGGGTGCGAGGGACGCCCGGCCGCGCCCGCCCGCGCCGCCCCGGCATGAGAACGTCGAGCCCGGGAAGCCCCCAGTACGGGTAGTCTCCGCGCCCATTGAGCTCCCGAGAGAGTCAATGAGGCGGAGCCCCGCCAAAAAACCTGCCGATTTCAACTCGCTCGAGGCGAGTCGGTGTCGATTGCGACAGCAAGCTGCCTAACAATACGACAACCCAAAGGAAATCGACAGAGAAGAAGAAAAGGAGCCCCCGCCACGACGGCCCACCCGTAAGCGGCGCCGACTCACGCGTACCGCCGCCCCACGCCCCTACTCCGGCCGCGCCGGGACCGCTGTGGGGTGCAAGCACTCCCTGGGACCGCTCCAAAAGAAGCACCTCCGCCCTCTACAGGGCCTACGCCAGGGGGACGCCCGTCCCATGCCTATGGCTGTCAATAGCGCCCCCTGGCAGGTTTCCTCTCTGGGGTTCTCTCTCCCCGGGTGAGGTGGCTTTTAAGGCGGCCACAGTCGCCCGTGACAAAGGCCGGATCGGGACCACGCATTTACGACTCCCCCTTCACCGGAGTGGGGGTCACGTCCCCTACGGCACAATGCCCGGCTAGAGGTCCTCGGGGTGGCCAGGGCCCCGCCTGCGTGGGAGAAGGGAGGCGCCCACGCCCTTCCCAAACACCTTCCGCAGCCTCTGAGTTGCTCGGGTACCTCGGGGTCGCAAACACCCGTACCGCCAGGATTGAGAGATTGCTCCCTCGCTCCCAACGGCCCCTGAGGGGAGCTGACAACGCCCCTACGCCCTCCTCTTTTTTTTTTTTTTTTTTTTTTAACGTGGAGAAATCTTCGACCGCTGGGTTCCCGGGCCGAGGCCCGGTATGTGGCCCGGCAACCCCCTCTGGTGTTTGGAGGGGGAAGACCCCCTCGCTCTACGGGGATTGATGAGCGAGGGGAGTGCCGGATTCTTACCGGCTAAAACTCCACGGGTGTCCTCCATGCGTCTCTGGGGGGTGACCGGGAACTTGTTAATATTGCATCCAGTCACCCCCCGACGCCAAGCCTTTATCAGGCTCCCTACCTCGAGAGCTTTGAGGCTCTCTCTCTTAGAGCCCTAGTGTATCCGTTTAGTGGCGGGATGTGGACACGACCCACCCCGCCACTCCTCCCGTTGTTTTGGGGGAGGTATGTCCGACGTCCCGTTACCCCGCCAGGACGCCGGACCTCCCATCCTCCAGGTCACCCCCCCGTCGGGAGGGGCAGCCCGGAGGTGCTGCACCGCTCGCGCCATTTTTGTGGCGCTGGTCCGCGGACGAAGTCCGCAGGCCGAGTCGAGGTGGACTTATACGTCCACCCGCTCATATCTCACGTGGGTCTCCCGGGATACCCGGGAGACCGACGAACCTAGGGTGGGAGGTCCGCCGGAGGAGGATTTGCCTCCCCGCGACGGATCCTCCCAGCCTCCTCCTTGGCGGACATTACCTGGCCACAAAGGGTGGGAGGCCCGCCGTCTTCCTCACTCCTGCCGCCGCCGCCCGCGCGACGGCGCAACGCACGCCGCCGCGTCAACGGCGGCGATGGCCGCCCCAGACCCCCGCACTCCCCGCCCTGTTCCGGGCAGCGGCCCGAGGGACGCCCGCCCGCGTTGGGCGGCGGTGCCGGTCGCGCCGCCGCCGCCGTCACGGCGGCGGCAGCCACTCGTCGTCGCCGTCCTCACTGTCAGTAGGGGGGTTTTCTTCCCCCCTCCTGATCCTCTCCGCCTCCTCTTTGGCGGACATTACCTGACCACAAAAGGTCAGGAATGCCCGCCATTTGTCCTCCCCCCCGACCATCGCCCTTCACTTAACCCTGCGTGATGTATTGTCGTTTTGCGTGAACGGAGACGCGAAAACCCCATGCCCTCCGTCAAGGTTATACGGCCTTTGCGAGTGCGAGCGACGTATGAATGAACGAATGACGGATGAATGCGTGAGTGTGATGTAAAATCAAGTCGAGCGTAAGTAAGTAAAATTAGGTAAAAGCGTTGAATGGTATCGACAATACAAGGATAAATTATTTTGTTGTACTCTATGATTAAAGATAGTAAATGTCGAGCGATGTTTAAAAAGAAGAAACAGCATGTTCCCCTTTATGGCCTTAATCGACGTACGCGAGAGTTACGCGATGTAGATCCATCCAAGGTGATGGCGTCAAGGTGAAAAATATATGCGGTAGACATGAATAAAAATTAAGTTAAATAGCAATTCAAGAGTGATACCAGTCAGTTCCCAGTCCCTTAGGCAAATAACCTTGCGCCAAGGTCAAATGTACGACGCGTTACCCAAAACGAGTTGTAACGTAAGATCTGAAGATTGACTATATGTAGTCACGCGAGATAAAATCGAAAAGAACTGCAAACTTGATAATCGTGAGCATGCCAAGATGACAGATGCCACGATACGCGACTGTCGTATCGAGTAAATTCGCGAAAACTAGTCAAACACAATTCGAGATACGATCATAAAAACAGTTCATAGAGCGAACATCTACAGTCGAAGATATTAAATATATGTAGAACCGTGAATAAGTCGTTCAAGGTCACGTACAGGTTAAAACGGTAAAGGAGCGATCCGCGAACGGGCGAGACCCCTGTATTCCGTTTATAGTAACTTTGCGTGCGAGGAAAGAAGATATCGCGACTCAAGTGATTCAAGGTCATCCGAGATAACCGCCGTATCGAAATCGCATAACCTTGAGCCCTAGTTGGTCGAATCATGCCAGATATAAGTTTATGTGACAAGAATCACAGATTCGTCATGCCAATGTGTTTTGCAACGACACAAAGATCCGCCTGATTGCGGTCATCCGATGTAACGCGAGAATCGACCAATGGGAGCGGCCGGACATTCGCGAGCGAGTTGCGGGCGTGCAACCGACGGAGTGTAACGCGAAGGTCAGGCTGCAAAGGGGCATATAGGGCGAGCATAGCTGTAGGAATATCGGAGATATTCTCAAGATCATCCGATCGGGCGAACACTGGTTGAGATAACGAAGCGAATATAATATTCGCGAAATTTCCAAAAGGCTGAAAACGTGTAGCTCGTAATGGAATGCGGCGCCGAAAACATCACAAAAACTTGTTTCGCAGCGTTCGCCGCACTCGCACAGTCACTCTCACCACACTCGCGAACGCGCCGCGCTTCCCCGTCACCGGGAATAAAGATACTCTCTGTATTACAAAAGATCGGCTTTATTAAGCTCGGATACAATAGGACACGTCTGTCCAGTTCGAGTTCCAGAGCGAAATCTGACGACCGGCTGTTTGTAAACAGCGTCGTCAAGCAACCCGTTGTCCGGTTGCGATATTCTTCTGCCTCCTAACGGGCGATACGGCACGAGCGCACAGCGAGCACACAGCACGGGCGTAACACTACCCCCCCTCTTCTAAGATTGTCGCCTCGACAATCCGGGAGGGTAGTTCTTCGCGGTCCATAGCTCCTCTGCTCCGTGGGCTCCAGGGCACCGAATGGTTTACTTGCCCTCCTCGAGCTGCTGCTTCGAGTCAACGGACTCCATTCCTCCTGGTCTCCGGTAGCCGCACTCCAGGTCTCCAACCGTCCCTCTTCTGGAGATAGCTGGCCAGGCTCCCCCCTCCGACGGTCCCAGGACGACCCCGCAGGAGCTCCGCTCTTTTCCCGATGTGGTCTCCCTCGCTGCCGTTCTCCTCTGCCGCTGTTCCTCTTAATATTCGGACAAGGGGGGGGGGGGAAATTACTTTCCGTGGACCCAACGCCCCGCAGGGCTCCCCAAGTCCCCGCCCGGCATTTGCCCTACGGCCCACGGGAAAACCACAGATCAAAAACCGTGGGCAGGCGGTCTTCTTAAAAAAAAAAACTTCCTTGAGAAGTCTTCGGCCGACGTTCCGCCGCGGTAATCACATCAACTCGCGTACCGCCGACTTCCCCTAGGAACAAATATTATGCGCAGTCAACAAGGAACTAAACGTTTTAAAAATAAATTAAAAACGAAATCATAACACGTTATACTAAAATTCTTTATTATAAATACATTTTATTTTGATTAACATTTCTTTCTCTTCCTTTCGGGCTCCGATCTACTCTAGTTTTTCAACCTAATTTCCTCTCGGAATAAACAGCTAACCTATCCGAATGAACAACTTTATTCTTATGTCGAGGTGATTTCCGAATACAATACACTACATCACTAAGCTTCTTTATTATGAAGAAGGGACCTTCCCAATTGCTCTGCAATTTTGGAGCCTTTCCTTTAATTCTTCGGGGATTATATAACCAGACTCTCTGCCCCTCCTGAAAAAGAACTTGTCTAACTCCACGATCGTATCGAGCCTTCATTCGAGAAGATTTCATATCCATCTGCCTCCGTGCGGCGGAATGAATTTCTTCCAATTTTCCCTTCAGATTCCTGACAAAATTTCCAACCAGAGGAGGCTCCTCTCCAAGAAGCTTCGAAGGATTCCCCCGCAAAAGATCTGAAGGTAACCTAAGATCTCGAGCGAAATATAATTCCGCAGGAGTAACTGCAGTCGTCTCATGTTTCGAGGATCTATACGCCATGAGAAACATAGGGATCCATCGATCCCAATCTTTTTGATTCTCAGAAACATATTTCGCCAGATAATTAGTTATAGTTTGGTGCTGACGTTCAACTTGCCCATCCGACTGTGGGTGTAAAGCAGTAGTCCTGGTTTTCCTTATGTCAAGTAATCTCATCAACTCTGCGAAAAGTTTTGACTCGAAATTCTTCCCTTGGTCGGTATGAACCTCTAAAGGTACTCCATGTCTGGAAACAAACTGGCCTACAAAAATCTCTGCTACCGTTTTTGCTCTCATATTCTTTAAGGGGAAGGCTTCCACCCATTTCGTGAAGCAATCCACTATGACGAGAAGAAATCTATTTCCGGATTTCGTTACTTGAAGAGGGCCTAGGATGTCCATCTGAACCCTTTCCAACGGAGTTCCTACGTTATAAACCTGAAGAGGAGACTTCCCTTCCCCGAGGGACCTTTCCTGGCGACACAGACTTTACACGTCTTGCACCAATCTTCTACGTCCTGCTTGCAGGTGGCCAAAAAATAACGTTTTCGGATCTTTTCCAAAGTTTTATTTACCCCAAAATGTCCTCCTGATGGAGAGTCATGCATCTCTTCTAAAATTCCTCTGACAAGTCTCCGGGGAACAATGAGCTGGAGAAAACTGGACTTAAGATTTGGAGCTTCCCACTTTCTGTAAAGTATTCCCTCCTTCAGGACTAAAGCATCCCAGTATGCCCAATAAACTTGAGCGGAAACGTCTTCCGCAGCAATCTCAGCGCGAGGTGGGCGAACTCCAGCTTCCTTTCCACGGAGTATGATCGAAATGCTTGGATCTACTCTCTGCTCCTCTCGCCACTCTTCCAAATTTTCCGCCTCTAATACGATGCGAGCGACTCCCTTTTCCAGACTTTCAGAATTCCTTCTTTCCACCTTGGCGCAGTACCCACAGCCAAACGACTCGCATGTCCGTCTTGACAATCCGTCAGCATTTTTGTGAGAAAGTCCTTTCCTATAAGAAACAACAAACCGATATTGCTGGAGTCTCTCCAGCCAACGAGCCAACTGCCCATCTAAATCTTTAAAAGACATTAACCAACGTAAAGAAACGTGATCCGTACGGATCAAAAACTCTCGTCCCAAAAGGTAATGGCGAAAGAATTTAATTGAATCTACAATCGCTAAAAGTTCTCGTCGAGTTACGCAATAGTTTCGCTCAGCTTTATTGAGAACGCGACTAAAATATGCAATGACCTTCTCCTCCCCCTCCTGTTTTTGTGATAAAACCGCGCCAATTCCAATATTGGAGACGTCAATATCCAAAATAAATTCACCCTCCTTCTTCGGAAACGAAAGTATTGGAGGAGAGGACAACATTTGCTTTAACTTCTCAAAAGCGTTTTCACATTCCTTTTCCCAAATAAATTTCGTTTGATTTCCCGTTAACACATAAAGAGGTTTAGCTAAAGAAGAAAATCCTTTAATAAACTTACGATAATAAGAACAAAACCCAAGAAAACTTCGTAATAAAGTTCTCGTGTGAGGAACCGGCCATCTCTCTACGACAACAACCTTTTCGGGGTCTGTAGAAATACCCTCTGCCGAAATTACATGCCCCAAATACTTTACTTTCTTTCCGAATAAAACACATTTCTTTGGATTTATCTTGAAATTTGCTTCTTGTAACCGTAAAAATACTTTTCTCAGATTTTCTAGCATCTCCACAAAACTCTTCCCAAAAATTATTATATCGTTCCTTTTTCGCTTCTACAAGTTTCTTATTTAGTATAGAAACGTCGGAGCCCGTATCGACCTTGAAAGAACACTTTTTTCCATCAACCTTTCCTTCATAACAGAAATAATTATTATAATGCAACTTAATTTTATTTAAAACATTTTTATTATTATTCGGGGTATTAATAACGCGAGCCGAACCCCCCCCCCCCCCCCCCCCGCTGAGTTTGACTAAGCCGCGTTTCCCTTTTCCTCGGGACATTCGGAACGGAAATGCCCGGTCTTTCCGCATATCCAACATTCTCCGCGGCTGGCGCTAAATTTGCTGCCACGCCAGTTTCCTCTCTGTTCCTTTCTCTCCCTTCCCTTTTGTCCCTTAATTTCTGCTGCTTCCTTTTTTTCATTATTTGAAAAGTCCTTCTGCTCCCCCTTCGAAAAATTCTTTTCAAACTTTCCCTTTTCTCGAGCGTAACCCTCCCCCTGAATTATTTTTAACGCTTTGGCCCTTTCTACGGCCCGATACAAGGAGGTTATCCCTTCCATCTGTAACATCCGCCGGACAAAATGATCCGAGACGGCCGTCACAAATTGCGCACAAGCGATTTTATCTCGTATCTCATAAGGGCACTCGGGGTATGCGAGGCGAGATAGACGCTCAATATCGGAGCCAAGAGCGGCTAGATCCTCCCCAAACTTCTGTCTACGATTCGTCAGCGAGGAGTAACAATTTTGAGAAGAGTACCCTTCCCCAAAACGCAACTCGAGCTTCGTCCTAAGCTCCGCAAAGCTCAACCGATCGACATCCTGCACTGTTTCAAGAATCGAGCGCGCCTTTCCCCTCAAGCTTGAGGCTAACGCGACCGCTTTCGTCGCGTCGCACAGTGGTTCCAATTCCCAAAAAGCTGGCCAAAATATGAAGACGTTCTTCAATTTGAATGAAACTTGGTATACTAAGGTTTTCGAGGTCGCTGATTACGAATCAAAAGTCAAAATTACGAAAAACAAAATGGCGGATCCAATATAGCGGATATGAATGTTAAAAAAGACGTTTAAAGAACGAAAATAGATACATTTTTGTCATGACCGTTAATTATAAATTTGAAATAAAATAAAGTTAACAAATATCAAGAGAATGGAAGAAAAAATTTTATGTTTTAATAATTATAGATAGTTATTTTTTATTTAGTGTAAATTTAAAATTTAGAAAATTATTAGGAGCGCTCAAATAAAAAATAAATGATGTACAATAAATATGCATTTATAAAAATAAATTTAATAATTATTAAATAGAAAATTTATAATAGTAAATTATTAATCAAAGTCTTCATCTGTTAAATCATCATCGGTGTCATAATCAGTTGACTGTGCTGTGGAAACATTGGAGGCCTCATCACTTATTTCAACGGATGGTGGATTTAATAGCTGCACTGCTTCTGGTGACAACGATTTTAATTTTTTTTGTGGCAATTTTCTTAGACTTGATATAAATAGATCTGATGCTACCAAGAGCCGTAAAAAGACATCTTCCATTGTGTTTATTCTACTACTTTTCCTCGAAAAGTCTTCTCGAAAACGTTTAATATATTTGTTCGTAGATTCTTGAGCATCTTCAGCCATTTGTCCGATCGGCAATAAAGAAGAAGATATTATTTCTGTGCCATGAATTAAAACTTTGTGGACTGAAGTTGGCATATAGTACCATGGATACAGTTGTACAAATTTACGAGCTGTTTCTATTGAGTATTCTCGAAATTTAGTTAAATTGATGTCGTGGCCACTTGAAATTGCTTGCAATATTACGTAAAATCGTTTAATTAGATCTTCATCAACTCCTGTTATAGAGGCGGAAATGCTGGAATTTTCAAAGAATCGTCGAGCAGTATTCCCATCGTTTGTAGTACCAAAACCAGGTTTTGGCTGATCGATGATAAGTCCCAGTTGCAAACGAAAACCTTTTTTTACATTGTTTGATCGAGTCTGCATTTTTTCCTTCTCTTCAGCAGTGCGCGCTTGCCATTTCTTTATGTCCAGTTTGTATGACAAATGTATGCAGCATTCTAAAAATCGTATCCATGCACGTAGCGTAGATAATCCAAACTGCAAATTATCTTCTTTCACTTCTTTTTGCAAAATTGCATCAATATCATTAAAATTTTTGGATGTTGTATTACATAAGTAGCAACGTTGAGTAGATGCAGTATGGGTGAGTGCGTTGCAAACTTTACCGTCTATCATTGTTAGAGCAAGCTTATACGATACTGTAATTTCTTTTCCATCCATTATTGTTTCGAAACTGATAAGTTTACTTTCTTGTTCTTTAATGTAATTTGCTTCATTAATGGTGGCTTCAGCATTTTCATGTAAAAATTGTAACCTTATAGGCTTGCAAAATCGAGGAGAAGGTCTCGGATTTTTCCATATTATAATTTCTGCCTTTGTAGTTTCATTAATAGATATGAGTTGTAATGGTACTAGAGAAGTGAAAAAAACGTTTGCATCCGATTTACTTCCGTCATCATCGCTAAATTTTTGTTTGTACATACTTTGGCCAGAGGTGCCATCGCAACCCCACTTACAAATTAAATTTAAATTACGAACATTTTCAGAAGCCAAGCTTTTGATAACATCCATTTGTGTTAATAAAATTCGTTCAGCTGTATGATCTAAAAGAGTCTGTAGTTGTACTTCAGCACTACATTCTGTTACGAAAATGCTTGACTTATGTGGGTAGCATTTATGCTTAGCTTCCAATACTGCCTTATATGATGGATATAACTTGCATTTATTTTCTCTGCTTACAGCTCGTAAACCTTGATATTGGCTTCTTGATAATTTCAGCTCGATCAAAAGCGAAAGAGCAGAATCGGCAGAAAGAATATTTTCTTCAACTAATTCAATAGACCTTCTGTACTTTTTTGCTCTTGATGGGCTACCCATTGTCACATCCTTCATAACATTTGCAGCATCCGTTTTTCCTGCAGCTCGAAGACAGTTCTTCGACACTTGCCTGTGAACGAAGGCTTTCAGTTCTTCTTCGCTTTGTTCTTTCACTCGAACTTGCGAATTCTGAGGCAGGGCGACCTAAATCTGATTTTTTTGGCGTTTCTACAATTTTTTTATCTTCTTCGAGAGAAACAAAAACATTTAAATAATTATCAAAAATGTTAAGAAATCTTTGTTCCATCCTCTTAGCTTGCTGCCACTTCGTTTTAAAATCAAAAATTAATTTGCGTATAATTGGTTTCACAGATTCTGGTAATGTAAAAGAGGTTTGTAATTTCTCTGACATGATGTTTTCAATTTTTGTATATGCTATAGTTACATTTTTGTTTAAATGATCCTTCAATAAAAGAAAAATCTCCTTTCTCAATAAACCAATTTTTTCGGTATTATCTGCAGATTCTGAAATATTAAAATATATACTGCTATTAATATAAATTTAATATTTATATTAATATTTAATATAAATTTAATATTTATATTAATATTAATATAAATTTAATAGTTATATTAATATAAATATAAATTAATATAAATTAATATAAATTTAATATTTATATTAATATTAATATAAATTTAATATTTTTCATTAATATTTTATTCTATTAAAAATAAAATATTTATGAGAAACTTTTTAGAACATTAAAATGTCTAATCTCTAAGGTATTTGTATTTTTTATCACAAAAACTTGCAAAAAAACCGGACGGGCAGCTATGGGCAGCTAGTTTTTGTTTATTTTATTAAATAACAGTATAAACTACAATCCACAATAAGTTTTTTTGCAGTACTCTGCAGAACTCATAACTTTTTCTCTAAATTTCTATAAGTTTCTCATGTAATTTCAGATAAATTTTAACAAATTACATGTATAATATCCTAATTTATATATTATTAATAAAATATTTGAAATACATGTTCATATTCTACTTACTTTCAAATGATGGATCCATTTTATAAAATTAAAATCGGTGAAACGTGCAAATTTTGGTATACTTTTAAACACAACGTTACTTTCTCCTTGCGTGCGTGCGAGATGCTACTCGTTCGAAAGTCACTTTTGTGCTGGCTGTATAAAAGCAAATATAAACAATTCTTCCTACCTAACTTCGGTTAATGACATTTCAACCTTCCCTCTACCCAACTTAACAGTCAAAATCCCCTACATTTAAACTTTATTTTTCGACTTTTGGCCAGCTTTTTGGGATTTGGAACCACTGTGCGTCGTCCCAGTGATTCGCCCGCGCGATCAAACTTAATTGTGAAAAATATTCTTGTAACGGAGTCGTTCCGTCGTACGTATCCGGTTTAAGCTTATAACCAAGCCCGACACTCGCGTCCACGGCACCGTCACTCGCGTGCACAACACTTTCCCCCGCGCGCACGGTACGCACCCCCGTGCCGCTCAGAGCTGCGTCCCAGCCACCCGTATGCACGTCTCGCGCTTCCGCGCCGCGCGCGACCGCCATCCTCTCGCTCGCGTTCGCAACCCGCGTCTCCGCGCCACCCGCGACCGCGATCCTCTCGCTCGCGTTCGCAACCCGCGTCTCCGCGCCACCCGCGACCGCGATCCTCTCGCTCGCGTGCGCGACCCGCGTCTCCGCATCACTCGCAACTCGCGCCCCCGAGTCCCCGGAAGCTCTGTTATTAGAATGATTTAGCTGAATATTGGAGTCGCCGGAGATCGTCCCACGAAGACGGCGGAGCTCCTCCTCCTGTTGGCGGAACGTCGCCGCAAACTCCCTCTCCCTCCGCGCCTGTTCCTCGCGCAGGAGTCGCACCTCCTGGATCACTGCTAGAAGAGTCGCCGTAATCGTCGTCTCCTTCGGAGCATCTGTCTGGGGAGTCGCCGCCCGAGCTCGCTTCCTCGAGGAAGGCGCCGCTGAAGCCATCGGGGTAACGGGGGGAATTCTCGTCGTCGCTCGTCAGATCCCGGCTGAGCCCCCAAAAATGTTGCGCTCGTCGCGCGTTCGCCGCACTCGCACAGTCACTCTCACCACACTCGCGAACGCGCCGCGCTTCCCCGTCACCGGGAATAAAGATACTCTCTGTATTACAAAAGATCGGATTTATTAAGCTCGGATACAATAGGACACGTCTGTCCAGTTCGAGATCCAGAGCAAAATCTGACGACCGGCTGTCTGTAAACAACGTCGTCAAGCAACCCGTTGCCCGGTTGCGATATTCTTCTGCCTCCTAACGGGCGATACGGCACGAGCGCCCAGCGAGCACACAGCACGGGCGTAACAATACTTACCTATCCCTACATATCACCCGGCGAGTATCCTGAAAGGCGAGTCCAGCGACAGTCCAGCAGTCCAGCGGCAATCCCTGGCAAGGCGTTGACGAGTCCAGTGGGCAGCGACATTCATCCGGCATTCGACGTAGAGGAACCTGAAACAGAAAATGGGAAATTAGGAGCGACCTTCAAAAAGGTTTGTCTATTTACGTAACCTCGGTAGGATGAGGTCAAACCGAGTGGAGACAATCATATAATTCGTGTCTACATGAGTGAGTCGTGTGTAAATCCTCTCCAAGGTCGGTCAAGTCAGGAAATAATTAATTTTCAATATCGACGGATTTCGATTCTAGACCTTCATCCGGTCACAACTTTGCAGCCGATGGTTCCGACTGCATCGGCGTCCCCGGAACGTGCGAGGGAGGCAATATCCGTGACAACGGCGGTGCCTAGGATCACCGAGGACCGACCCCTGTACGACCCAAAGGCCCGCATTGCCCGTGTGGACCGAGATACAGGATCGCTTCTCCGAGCGACAGTCAACGATTCGACGACGTCTATTGAGCAACAGGTAGACGGAACAACCAGCCCAGCAGAGTGCAAGGCCGGGAAAACGGTCGAAAAATCGTGCTCGAGCGACGAGACGCGATAGCCATGACGAGCAAAGAGAAGAAAAACTATGTACAGTAGAGAATAAGTTATAGTTATAAGAGTAGGGATACTATGGCGCTTCTGCTCCGGGTGCTCCGAGGGGGGGTGCGGGGCGAGGGGGTATTCGAGGGGCGAGGGGGCTGACGTCACGCGAGGAGGGAGAATTTTGATTTGTCACGGTCAAGGGGTTCGGAGGGGGGGGGGGGTGATTTGGAAGGCGAGGGGGCTGCCGTCACGCAGGGAGGGGGAATTTTGATTCGTCATGGTCAAGGGGTTCGGAATGGGGGTAATTTGGAAAGCGAGGGGGCTGACGTCACGCGGGGAGAGGTGTATGGCTCGCGTAGGGTTCGCGGGGAAGGAGTACCGCGTTAGGGCTGCGTAGTGTCCGCGCGGGGGAGGGGTACCGCGTTAGGACTGCGTAGGGTCCGTGCAGGGGAGGGTTACCGCGTTAGGGCCGCGTAGGGTCCGCGGGGAGAGGGGTACCGGGTTAGGGCCGCGTAGGGTCCGCGGGGATAGGGGTACCGCGTTAGAGGTAGGGCCCGCCCGCGCCGCCGCACCGCGCCGCCAGCGTCGCCGTTCGCGCTATCTAACAAAGCCCGCTCGCGTCTTCTTGCTCACTCGCTCGCTCGTTCGTGAAGTTAAGAATAAATAAATAAACGTTAAGGCACTTACGAAATTAGGATCAATGTACAACCCTCCGACCGGTGGTGACATCCAGGGTCACTTCAAATAGTACCAGGGGGTAAACCTGTCCGTGCCGGGAGATCAACCGTGGACGCAATTAGGCGCGTCCTCTCCCGCATGGAGGCCGAAATTGAGGAAGGGGGAGTGGTGTTGGGGGTATCGTTTGACGTGACGAATGCCTTTAACTGCCTCCCTTGGGAGGTAATAGGGAGGGCGCTAGTGCGGTTCTGCGTCCCTCCCTACCTAATCAGGGTCATCGGAGACTACTCCTGGGACAGGGGGCTGTTATACACGGACCGGGACGGGGTCCTGAGGATCAGGCTCGTTGCGGTGTTCCGCAGGGGTCGGTGTTGGGACCCCTGCTATGGATCATCGCCTACGACCTGATCCTCGGGGTAGCCCAGAGGATGCTGTCTCACGGGATATGCGGATGACATATTCCTGGGGGTCAGCAGGGAGGGCTGGCAGGAGGCCATCAGGCTGGCCAACGTGGCGGCCGCCAGCGTAGTGCGCGCCATGCGGGCGCTGGGCCTGAAGGTGGCCCCCCAGAAAACGTAGGCGACGTTGTTATACGATCGTCCTGGGGGGGGGGGGGCAACCGCCGAGGAAGCTCAGAATTCGGGTGGACGGAACGGAGGTCCCGATCACTCCCAACCTCCTATACTTGGGGGTTTGGATCGATCGGAAAAGGAGCTTCGGCGACCACGTTGCCCGCGTGATCCCGAGAGCGAGGGCTATGGCCAACAGCCTGGCCAGGCTATTGCCAAACATTGGCGGGGCCAGCGGGCACGTGCGTCGCCTCTACGTGGCATTCGGTCCATTCGGTACTGCTTTATGCAGCACCGGTTTGGGCGGAAAAGGTGGGCAATAATGCCCGCCTTGGTAAGCAGCTGGCGGCAGCCCAACGGCTGGTTGCCAACAGGGCCGCCAGGGCCTACCGGACCGTGTCCCATGTGGGGGCGACTACCCTCGCCGGGATCCCCCCGATCCACCTGATCGCCGAGTCACACGCCCGCGTGTACACACGGACCTAGGCGATCAGGGACGGGGGGGGGGGGCGTCATAACGGCGAGGGTCAAGAGGGCGCTGAGGCTCCAGGCCAAAGCGACTCTCCTGCGCGAGTGGGAGGTTTTCCTCGCGGACCCCCAATTGGGGGGCAGGAGGGTCAGGGAGACCATCCGGCCGGTCCTTGGGGAGTGGGTGGAGCGCAAGGGGAGAGGCCTTACGTTCCACACGGCGCAGGTGATCACCGGGCATGGGTGCTTCGGTGATTACCTGTGCCGGATCAGGAAGGAGCGCACCACGCGCTGCCACCATTGCCCGGAGGAGGCAGACACGGCGCAGCATACGCTGGAAGATTGCCCAGCATGGGAGGAGCAGCGCCGTGTCCTCCGGGCAGGTGTAGGAGAAAACCTCGCCCTCCCGGCCATCATCGCCGCGGCGGTGACAGGCGGAGAGGCGGGCGAGGTTTGTTGGAGGGCGTTCGTCTCCTTCTGCGGCGCAGTCATGTCGCAGAAGGAGGCAGCCGAACGCGTCAAAAGGGGGGAAGCGCCCCCTCCTGATGACAGCGAAGGGAGCGACGGGGCGGGTCAGGGCCGCAGACCGCCGTCGCCGCCACGGCGGCGACGACGTCGCAGGCCCAGGAGCGGCCCCCCCATCGCGGTTTCGGCCCAGGAGGGAGATGGCACGTAGCAGTGCCGGGGGAGAGGGGCGCCGCTGTTGAAGGTTTGGGACGGCGTGCGCAGGAGGTTTCGCTCTCCCCCCCCCCCCCCTTCGGAACGAGAGGGTGACTGTCGCCGCCGGCGACGACGGTCGGCGGCGACGGCGGTCGACGGCCGCGCACGAGTCCCCTTCTCCCCATAAGGGGGGACCGCGGGGGTGGGGCGGGCGTGCGGGCGGGGTTTACTGCGCGCCCGCAGCCACCCCTGCTCGAGGGGCGGCGGGTTTAGGCGGATGTCCCCCCATCCCGCCGCAGTGTGTTAAGGGGCAGCTCTGGGAGCAGGGGAGACGGCCCCCGGAATAATCAGCGCGTTTCCCGGGGTCCCCCACACAACAAGCGCCGTGAGGGACATCCGCAGGAGTTTTAGTGGGTAGGGTATGCATGCAGAATCGTGAGCGATGTGCATGCTATACAATCCCACACTCCCCTGTCCTCTCCCCGAAGGCGGGGTTCTTCCCCGAAAGGGGCTACTGGGCAAACCTGGGACTCTCGAACCCCAGGGATCCCAGTAGTGGAAGATTTCTCCTGCGTTACGAAAAAAGGGGGGGGGGTACACCTGAGGCGCCTCGTACCGGGGAGGGTGTGTCAGAGACTTAACGGCCTCCACATACCGCGGCGGTGGCGATCGCGGTCCTTCCATTGCGAAAATATTTGCACCCCTTCGCGCAGGACGCAACCAATACGTGCGCATGCACGAGTCACACGTCGACGGCACAAAATACAAATTACACGCCTGACACCTCATTCTCGCATTTTTAATAGAAATTCGACAGATTTGCACATGTATGAGGTGCCATTTGACAATAATCCTGCAAAAAATTAATCATACAGAATATAATAGCTCAGATTTGCCATGGCAAACCTAAGCTATTCAAATCTTAATGATTCATTTTTTGCACCTTGTAACAATCCGCTATCACACCCCTCGGCACATACGCACTAATCACAAAAACTAATTAAAAAAAAAAAACTGGCACCGCGAACGACTGTATACGACCGGCGAGCGACAGTTGCAGACTGAAGCGAAACTGCGGCAAGAAACCCGCTAGAGCGTTCGCTCGCTCTGTGAATACGAGACACCATAACCGAATGGCGCCGTGATTCTTTTTATTGTTACGTCCGGCGCGGTTCGCACCTGCCTTCACGATTTTTCGGCCCGTTCGGAAATTGACAAACCGGCGCGATTCTCAGAATTTCTAGAGGCTTCGTTTATCGATTTTCCCCGACGCGTTTTTCTCCCTATAGGCCATCTCAATGCCTCGATCGCGTCGCCGACGATTTTCCCCTTTTATATAAACCAAACTTATATGTATCGCGAATCAATTAAAGGACTATTATAAAAATGTTTAATCTCGCTAACTTTGTAAAGCATACCGATTAAAATTAACCAACATTTATTCAGCGTTGAGCCGCTTCGCGGCTAACCGACCGCCCGCTAAATTGCGCAATTCGCCTTTGCGAAACGTACCGCCGAAGCGATTAATCATACTCAATTTTATAAACTAAGAAAAACACTAACATCTTTTAATAAACTTGATTACAAATGCTAATGTAATTCATAATCTAGTCCAAACATAATTAAGCAATAAAGCGTTCTGATCGATCCCGAGACAAACTCGCGGCTGCTCTCCGAGAAGTTGCGCAACCGCGAGCTTGACGGCCGCTGGCCCGCGCGATCCGCAAAGCGCGTCATTTAAAACAACGTTAAATCGATTGAAATTATAAGCGGAGGATATAATTTAAATTGTATAACGCTAAAGATAATTCCTCGCAGGTTGTTATTCGGGTACCGAGATGTTTGCGCACTCAGGAATGCGAATAACAACCTAAGAAACGCGATCGATAAGTTCTAGTACGCGATCGAAGTACCGCGAGCAAATCCGCGTTTATAAAAACTAGATCGTTAATTGAGACAGAAGGAGACATTTAATTAAATCGTGAATATTAAAATATTAATGTAAATTTAAATCGTAACTTAGCGAGTAAGTTTCAACTCAATACCTTTGTTAATTAACAAATTAGCTGACAGCTCGATGATTTACGATCATCATTCCCCTCCCGCTTGGGGCCATCGAGCTGAGAGTATATAAAGGGCCCGCGCCGAGGGCCGCGCGTATTCGATTTCGGAGTTTGACAGCGTTATCAGTGGCATCAATTCGAGAATAGACTCGCGGTATTAGAGCTTAGCCGAAATCCGAGTGTTCGAGACTTAGTCTCCATATAGTGAAGTGCAAGACATAGCCTCCGAGGCCCTTGTCGTGCGAGATCAAGGTTTCCGTGCAGTTTCGGTGGGTCAGACCGGTGGAGCGTCCTTGAACGGCGATCATCGGGGTGGCTTCCGGGCGTGCCGGGAACTGAGGTTCCGCGATCGGATCGCTTCTCGTCTTTATAATTTTATATATATATATATACATATATATATATAAGACGAAAAATCCTCCTCAAGGATTTTTCTTTTCTGCGTGCTATATTGATTCAGGCCACTGATTGCAGTCGGAATTCCCGGATCGAATATCGCAACGATATTCTGTGTCAAAATTTTCTTTTCTTTTCTTTCCGTGCGTGTCACTCTAATTATTAAACGTTTTAGCGTATATCCCGTTCCGCTGTACGCGACACGTCGCCTTTCGATAGTTGATCGATAATTTCGACTGCGTCATTCGAAATAAATTAAAGTTTTGTGAACCTGCTTTTGTCCGAACGGACTTAACAGACTGAATAAACAGTATCGTGAATATAGTGTTTAAATACGGTAAGTGCAACCGATTTATTTCCGCCGCCCGACGTTTTGTGCATAAGTGCCTGTGACTCGTGTAAGTGTCTCCCCGTCCGCCAAAATACGTGTTCGCGATCGTTCCTCATAAAAATCTCCCCCTAACCCCCCGAGCAGCGCGCCCCTCACAGAGGGCGAGGCACGGGTCCCTCCGACTCTAAACCCCTCTCCGTTAAGCGCCCTGCAGAGCGGCGATTCTCGACTGAGGTTCCTGCGTTGCCTGTCACAAGATTTCCTCTATAAAATATCCTGCCTATTTTCCGCCCGCAAAGGAAAAGGGCTTCCCTGTCTAAATCGTCTTTCCCTAAACGTCGTTAATTTACACAAAAAAATCAATAGTTATCCGCGTGAAACTTATAAAGCCTATCTCCTCTAAATGTCACGAGTTTCCGCTCGGCCCGTGACTATAAAATCTATTCAAGTTTACCGAAGTTACCGAAGTTTAATTCTCGACCTTTCGGTACAAATTACGTCCGCCGGTCGACTGCTCGCGTAATCGCGCCACTCAAAAACCCCGGACGTAACACTATGAAGAGTCAAATATCATAGTTTAGGACGGGCATGTCGAGTCATCTTTCACGCCCGTAAACAAATCGCGTCTCGCACTACAGAAGCGAGCGCCGATGTTCAGGCGAACGTCGCGTATATCGCTCGGGTGGAAAATAAATTACGTCGTGACTTGAAAAAGATTATTTTATTTTTCTTTTACGTATATATTCATGCAAAGTGGATGGGAAAGGAGATATAAAATAAAACGTTGTAACGTACATATATGTATAATTTATTTATTTATTTATTTATGTTAACCCACTACAGAATATCCCCGTCTTGTCACTGCATCACGCATAAGTTCATCCACAGCAAAAGCTAGTAGCTCGCAATCTATGACGGAGGTTTTGTCATACGCATCGCGCAAGATTTTAACTGCGTCGTCTCTCGAGGATACAGTAAACCACTTGCCTTGCAAACTATAAACAAGTTGATTGAATCTCTTATTTACCTCTTGCGTGTTCTGGCACAGCTTGAAATATTCATGCTCGACACAATGTTCGAGCTCGAATAAAAACAGTATAGTTGACGGCTTCATGTACAAACATGTATTTTTTAACGTAAGTTTTGCAATATTTTCGCTGCGTATTTTAAGGTGGTTCTTGCAATACTTTAAAGTCACAAAAACAACTATTGTTACTAGTAATAAATATGAATAATTTAGTATGTAAAAATCAGCATACATTTAAATTAATTATTTCGTAAGGTTTTTTCTCATTTAACCGTCGCTATAAACTGAAAATATCAGAGCAAAGTCACAAATTTGACTAGTTGGAACCATACATTTGACAACGTCGCGATTTTGACAGCCGCCTGAGCGTCTGCCGCTTGGTGTCATAACCAAACTTTCAGTGTTTCTGTCAGTGCGTAAACATGAGCGAACAGCCTCGACGCAAAGGTCGTTTCAAAACGAAACGAAAATTTCAATGGAAAGATAATGTCATCGCGGGAGTCAAGCGGAGAAAATTAACTCGCGAAGAGCACGATAAGCCAAAAATCAACGGTCAGCGAATTGTTAACATCACGAAAGTTGCAGAGGATATGTGGTGTCGGTCGTGTAACGCATCATTTTCGTTTCGACACATAGAAAATGAAACCGTATTAGGCTTGGCAAACATTTTTCATGTACGGTGTCAGAATTGCCACATGATCAACCGAGTTGATACCTCAAATCAGGAAAGAGACGTTGCCGATAATCGCAAACGTAAATTTGACATTAACTACAAAGCTGCCTTAGGTAAGTAAATGGTCTCAAATTCCCTCTTATTCCCTTGTTAATAATCCACAAATTTGTAGGAGTTATTGATGGAGGCATTGGGATTACGCAGTTAAACACTGTGCTCTCAACAATGAACATTCCAACGATTTATGCTACGTTGCTGAAACGATACGAACGTTCCGTCGGAGTAGCAATTGAGTCAGCTGCGAAAGAGAGTTGCGTTGAAGCGATAAAAGTAGAAAAAGAGCTTTCTCGTGCTATGGATACGTGAGTAATAATATTGTGTGACTCGTACTCGACCATCGCTGCGATACACTGTATACAGTTAGTAAAGAGAATATTGATTACAGGTCGAGGGGAGTACAAAGTGAAGATCCGGTATTAATCGCAGCTTCCTACGATGCTGCTTGGCCAAAACAATGAAATGGTCATACGTATGACAGTTTAGCAGGTATTTCGAATAGGGGAGACCGGGGCGAAAACGTCTTCGGGGTGAAATCGTCAAATCAAATATCTCGGAACCTGTATATTGTGCGAACTCGCTATTAACATTGTAAACGCTGCTTATGGTACCCATGTGACCAACGAAGTTTCGGCAGGTTACCTGCCGTGTTATGATTTTTACGAGGGCAAACGTGTTTTCGGAAGGTGAAAGTGAAATTTTCTGCGCGTGGAAATTTTGTAATATCTGCAATAATATTTGCTCTCCAAATCTCGAGGTACGTGATTATAAAGAGTAATGCATGCTGAACACGAATCCAGTGTAGTTTTTTTATTATCGTTGATGTCTAATATTTCGTGGGCGATCAAACTTGAAACTTGTGTTTGGGGCTAATCCGTCAGTAAGCACCCGGGGTGGACTTTTATAATATTGGCAAATTTTCTAATTTTATTATATTTTTCAGTCTTTCTACCCCTATTTCATATATAATTCTTTAATATTTGGTTAATTAGTTCTTGAGTTATAGAATCCATACACACACACAAAAACACAAAATGATGAAACATTTTTACACTTTAATTAATAAATGTTTACATTTTTTTATTAACAAATAATTAATCAAATGTATCCTATCAGTTTTCATAATCGGAATTATGTATTCATGGAGTGACGACTCTGCCCGGCATTTTTGAGATTTCAATTTTTCCACCGTTGTCGTTTTTGCTCTATACCTGTTAAACAAAGCGACGTAGGCAAAAAATTCCTACATAAATTTTGTAACTAAAGGTTCACTCTTCACAACGGTATACTACATTTAACTAAAATTATTTATTTTGTTGTTAGAAATCGGCACCGAAAAAAAACTGTCGATCTCGCCCCGGTCTCCCCTACCTAGGGTAAAAGTGGTGAATATGGATCATCGTTTTATAATGGCTTTTTCATGTAAAATTGGACCGCCATTTTCACCACTTTTATCATAATTTCCGTAGTGTTTATATATGTACAGACGGCGTCAATAACGCCTTCCCAGCCAAAATTGCTATGCGCATCGCATCTAGGTATTTGTGCATCATGACTGTTGGTTCTTAGAGAACCGGCAACGTCTCGGAGAGCTGTCAGTGGCTGTCAGTGTTAACTCAGTGCGGAAGAAAGGTTATGAAGCACGATTTCCACATGGAAATTGTGGTTCATAACCTTCCATCGTCTGGAAATATAAGGAGAGGTAAGAAATACATATTAACTATTTGCAATAAATATATTTTATATATTTTAAATAAAAATATTTGCAGATTAGCGGAAGTCGGCAAACTGGAAACGCCAAAGTTACAGGGGAAATACAAGGGGTAAGTATTTATAGTTATTTATAATTATACAGATAAATATAGCTGCTTTTTTCATATATAAATATTATTATGCAGATAATCAGTGCATTTAATTACAGAAAGAATAACAGCCAATGTTGATGAGAAAGAAGTAAAAGGCAGGACGCACACGTTTTGACAAGTTTTGATTGATCAACGTGATTGTCCTTACATAGTAAGCATTGTCCAGAAAAACTCTGTTGTTACAGTGATTAACACGCAAAGTAATATTTATATGCTGCTTGCAGCGTGCTCAAACAGAGGCAGTTACTTTCCTGGGCAATCATGAAAGCAGTCGCAGCTTATACGCTATTCCAGGATTGGATTATGTCGCTCATAAGAACGTATTGCTGTATACCACGAATGAGAAAGCGGCACTGCAACACGAGCTGTTCGATAAGTTTCTGACCTATCATCCGGACAAGTATACTGGGTGAGTCGGTAACAAAGTAAAATGTTTTATTCCATTTAGAAAAGAGACTGACATAAGATTGAATGAAACGTTAATTCTTTGTTATATCTTTTATAGCGTTCTTATATCCGTTATTGCAGTTGAGCGTGCAGTTGCGCGAAAGGCACTGAAGAATATTCAGCCTGTCGGGTACGTTGGAAACTGTCAGAGGAAGAGGCGTAGTGGGTCAAGAACCCGTGTTATCGAAAGCCTAACTAGTTTCAATATAGTTGTGATGTGAGTTTGCAAGCTCCTAGCGACCATACAGGGTGGCCCATTGAACGAAACAAACGTGTCTTTTAACATATAACCTTAGTATGGCATTTGACCTAAGCTTGTTTCGTTTTCGGTGGGCCATCCTGTATGTGTGGTAAGCACGATTACTTAATTTCTTGTCAATAAAAAAAGGTATTATTTACTGTAATTGTTTCCTCAACAACTCTATTTTCAGAGAACGTTTAGGATGAAAAGGAAACATGGATATGCGCTCGATTGCAGAATACCATGTAGAAAAGAAAGGATAGACAACTTATTTAGGTGAAGAAGATCTTAATAGAGGTCCATAAATGTATTACTGTCATTTATTCTTTGAATATTATACTTCGAACACTATTGCATACACATGCGATTACTTAAATTTTATTAGATATTTTTCTCTTATATATTGTTAGCATAACAATATAATCTGTACTGAATAAAGTGTTTGTTTATATTAAATAAAGTATTTATTATAATTTGTATTAAATAAGATCTGCCACAAGTTATTTCTTATACTTCTCGTTAAACATTTGCATATTTCGAGTGTACCGCGCAAATATTGATTATTGAAGATCTAGCGGCCGATATTCATTTTTTATTCTTTTTTTTTTAAATATTTAGCGGCCGATATGCATTTGTTAAAACAAATAATCATGGTCGGACATACACGGTCGGGTAATCATGCAGCGCAATATTTACGCAAATTTATCTCAAGCAGACAGGGGATGCATTATCGGAATGCATGAATCGGGAATGGATAAACAAGCTATCGCACAATCAATTGGATGCAGTAAGAAGACAGTGTCATTATGGATACGGAAATATGAAGAAGGAGGTTTTGATGCTCTAAAAGATCACAGAAAAAATAATGCAAGATCAAGAAAAACTTATACAGTTCGCCAAGATAAAGAAATCGTCCAGTTGGTTAATGCGAATCCCTTTAATCCTGCAGCAACAGTTTTACACAACAATAATTATCCAATCTCGGTAAGCACAGTGAGACGTCGCTTGAAATCGGCTAAAGTTCGTTCCCATCCACCAGCGAAAAAAATTGCACTCACAGAAATTCATCGAAATCGAAGAGTGCAATTTTCGTTACAGTATTTAAATACTCCTCAAGAAGAATGGGATACGGTAATATGGTTGGACGAAAAAGTATTTTCTTCGAGTGAAGATGGAAGATACAGAGTGTGGCGACCGGACGGACAAAAACTCAATCCAAAATACGTGCTCCCCTCTCAACAGAGTGGAAGAATTACATTAGGATATTGGGGAAGCATGACATCCTTAGGATTAATGGATATTGTAGAAACATCACCACACATGAATGCAGAAGAATATGTGGACATTTTGGAGGAAGTCTTGAAACCTAGTGCTAGGCAAATATATCCTGAAGAACAATACCCGATAATTAAGATCGCACAAGACAACAGTGCTGTACACACTTCAAGAAGAGTCCGAGCATGGTTTGAAGCAAATCCTGATTTTAAACTACTACCATGGCAAAATCACCCGACCTGAATCCAATCGAGAACGTTTGGGGCAGAATGCAAAAATCATGGATAGCTGGTGAATTAAGAACTAGAGAAGCATTGAGAAATCATGTTCATCAAGTATGGAACGAGTTGGCATTGGATAATGATTATACACATAATTTAGTAAATTCAATGCCAAGACGACTGCAAATGGTCATCGATAATGATGGATTCTGGATTCCATACTGGTAAGTATAAATTTTATAACGTGTTGAAAATGTGTGATAATAATAATTCAATAATAACAATTAGAATTCTTTCTCTTTTTCAGAAATTATGTAAGAATTAAGTTCTTAAAGAATTAAGTTCTTAAGTTCTTAAGTTACTATTGGTCGATCATGGAAAAACCACTCTGACAGAAGCTATCAATCACCAAATTAAAAGTATTTATTCTGTTTACAAAATGACTAATTACCTTGCAAATAAAAGCTAATTGACTACTTTGAATTAATGGAACATTTTGTTGTAAATAGTATTGTCCGAGAAGCAATTAGCAAAAGAGCTAAAGGATACAGCGAGATTGATGGCGCTATGCTGATCATCCACGGATCTGTTACGGATGGCACAATGCCACAAACACAGCAATTGCTCCTTGCTAAACAGATTGGTATTAAGCACATCACTTCTTTAAATTGTATAGAATCCAGAATTCATCATTTTCAATGACCAATTGCAGTCTCGACATTGAGTTCAATTTTACGTATAATCGACATTCAATGCCAACACGTTCCATATACTTAATGAACGTGATTATACTTAATGCTTCTCTAGTTCTTAATTCACCATCTATCCATGATTTTTGCATTCTGGCCCAAACTTTCTCGATTAGATTTAGATCGAGTGATTTTGCAGGCCAAGGTAGTTGCTCAAAATCGAGATTTGCTTCAAACCATACTGTGACCATTCTTGAAGTGTGTACAGCACTATTGTCTTGTGCGATCTTAATTATCGGGTATTGTTCTTCGGGATATATTTGCTTAACACTAGGTTTCAGGACTTCCTACAAAAATTTAACATATTTTTCTGCATTTATGTGTAGTGATGTTTCTACAATATTCATTAATTCTAAGGATGTCATACTCCCCCAAAATCCTAATGTAATTCTTCCACTATTTTAAGAGGGGAGCACGTATTTTGGATTGAGTTTTTGTCCGTCAAGTCGCCACACTCTGTATCTTCCATCTTCACTCGAAGAAAATACTTTTTCGTCCAACCATATTACCGTATCTCATTCTTCTTGATGAGTATTTAAATACTGTAATGCAAATTGCTCTCTTCGATTTTGACGAATTTCTGTGAGTGCAATTTTTTTCGCTGATGAATGCGAATAAACTTTAACCGATTTCAAGCCACGTCTCACTGTGCTTACCGAGATTAGATAATTATTGTTGTTTGTGTAAAACTGGTGCAACAGGATTAAAGGGATTCGCATCAACCAACTGGACGATTTCTTTATCTTGGCGAACTGTATAAGTTTTTCTTGATCTTGCATTATTTTTTCTGTGTATTCTTTTAATGAACCAAAATCTCCTTCTTCATATTTTCGTATCCACAATGACACTTTCTTCTTACTGCATTCGATTGATTGTGCGATAACCGTTTCATTCCCGATTTGTAAAACCCAATAATATATGTAATGTATATATAATATAAAATGTTAAAATTTCAAATTTTACTAATAAAGTTATATTACGTATCTTATTACTAATATTCACATATCCCCTTTCCCACACAGAGACAGAAAAAGAGGGAGGGAAAAAGAGAGGGAGGGAAAAAGAGAGAGAGAAAACTTAAGATTGATATAATGTAAACAAATTAAATTTTTAATGCTATCTGATACGAGAATACATACCCTATATATATTTCTCCCTCGTAAACTAATGATGAATAATAGACTGTAAAATCATACCTCTCAAAGATATAACTTGTTACATTTTTTGTGACAATTAAGGATATCATTACAGATTATAAAAAGTATGTAGGTTTTTAATAATCAACATTTGCGCGGTACAAAAATATTAAAATGTATAACGAGAAGTATAAGAAGTAACTTGTGGCCAGATATTATGTAATCAGATTATAATAAATACTTTATTTAATACAAATATTTTATTTAATACAGATTATATTGTTATGCTAGCAATGTATAAAAGAAAAATATCGAATAAAATTTAAGTAATCGCATGTGTATACAATAGTGTTCAATGAATAAATTAAAAAAATAAATAACAGTAATACATTTATGGATCTCTATTAAGATCTTCTTTACCCAAATAAGTTGACTATCCTTTCTTTTCTGAAATAAAACGCATATCCTTGTTCCCTTTCCATCCTAAACGTTCCCTGAAAACAGAGTTGTTGAGGAAACAATTACAGTAAATAATACCTTTTCTCATTGATAAGAAATTAAGTAATCGTGCTTACCACACATGTGGCCGCTATGAACTTGCAAGCTCACATGACTATTATATTGAAAAGCTAGTTAGGCTTTCGATAACACGGGTTCTTGACCCACTGCGCCTCTTCCTCTGACAGTTTCCAACGTACCCGACAGGCTGAATATTCTTCAGTGCCTTTCGCGCAACTGCACGCTCAACTGCAATAACGGATATAAGAACGCTAGAAAAGATATAACAAAGAATTAACGTTTCATTCAATCTTATGTCAGTCTCTTTTCTAAATGGAATAAAACATTTTACTTTGTTACCGACTCACCCAGTATACTTGTCCGGATGATAGGTCAGAAACTTATCGAACAGCTCGTGTTGCAGTGCCGCTTTCTCATTCGTGGTATACAGCAATACGTTCTTATGAGCGACATAATTCAATCCTGGAATAGCGTATAAGCTGCGACTGCTTTCATGATTGCCCAGGAAAGTAACTGCCTCTGTTTGAGCACGCTGCAAGCAGCATATAAATATTACTTTGCGTGTTAATCACTGTAACAACAGAGTTTTTCTGGACAATGCTTACTATGTAAGGACAATCACGTTGATCAATCAAAACTTGTCAAAACGTGCGTCATGCCTTTTACTTCTTTCTCATCAACATTGGCTGTTATTCTTTCTGTAATTAAATGCACTGATTATCTGCATAATAATATTTATATATGAAAAAAGCAGCTATATTTATCTGTATAATTATAAATAACTATAAATACTTACCCCTTGTATTTCCCCTGTAACTTTGGCGTTTCCAGTTTGCCGACTTCTGCTAATCTGCAAATATTTTTATTTAAAATATATAAAATATATTTATTGCAAATAATTAATATGTATTTCTTACCTCTCCTTATATTTCCAGACGATGGAAGGTTATGAACCACGATTTCCATGTGGAAATCATACTTCATAACCTTTCTTCCGCACTGAGTTAACACTGACAGCCACTGACAGCTCTCCGAGACGTTGCCGGTTCTCTAAGAACCAACAGTCATGATGCACAAATACCTAGATGCGTTGCGCGTAGCAATTTTGGCTGGGAAGGCATTATTGACGCCGTCTGTACATGCGTGTCATCATTTGATCTGTATAATTTTACCAGCATCGAAAAAATCATTATTATCAGAATGGATACGATTAAGTTTCACGTCAAGTCTAGTACCATTTCTTGTACTTTCCTATACTTCAATCATGATTCGTAAATCTATTTATACTTTTATACACTTATTTAATTATATCCAGGCTGTTTATATTAGACTAATATTTCTAATTTTTTATTGTATAAAGTATTTTTATCATTTTAATCTTTGTTTCGGTTGTCATAAAAATAAATATGCTCATTAATAAAGCGTCTATTTGTTACGATCTCAATCCAACACGTGTCCTATTTCCGATCCAACTGAATCCAACGTTAGTTCTTATTCCTCGTTTCATTACAGCTGTTGGATCTCTTATCGGCGCCAAATCAGGGATGGTAATCGGATATGGAACTCGAGTAAAGCACTGTCGACTGTGCCAAGCGGGGCATAGCCCAGACGATCACGATTGCCGGCTCAACTGGACCGGGAGTGCGAAGGCGATGGAGCCAGATATCGCCATAGAAATTATTGCTAAAAATAAGGACTTTGAGGAGCACAACGTAAAATTAGGCACACTTATTGGTGATGACGATAGCTCCACAATCGCTGCTGTTCGTCGTGAATGCAGTCATCCGGTAGCCAAGTGGTCTGATCTACATCACGCTACGAAGAAACTGAGTAAAGCATTGTGGGCACAAAAAATACCGAGAGACGTCATAGAGTATCTGAAATACTGCTTCGACTGTGCTCTAAAGAAAAACAATGGTAACGTAGAGGAGACAGAAAATGCGATAAAAAATATTATCCCTCATGCGTTTGATGAACACGCAAAGTGTGGCGAATGGTGCAGATATGCCGAAGACCCAGAGAATTACACGCACAACGGGCTACCAGGAGGTAAAGGACTTACCGGACAGACGATGAGACAAACACTTACAGCTATCTTTGACGTGTTTTGGAAAAACGCAGACAAGCTCGCCCCATGTGGCTTTAGTCAACCGAACGAGGCATTCAATTCAAGCGTGTCGGCGAAAAGTTGTAAAGCCCATCACTACGCGGGTTCGGAATCGTTCGATTTTCGAGTTGCTGCCACCGTTTGTGAAAAGAACATCGGTACCAAATATATCGTCGATTTAAATAAGTAGCTTGGACTGTCTCCCGGAAAAGTAACGGAAGAATTTCGGAAAAAGAAAGACTACCAGCGTGCAAAGCGACGAGAATGAGCCAGCAAGCCCGAAACCAAGAAAAGACGTCTTTTCATGCAGGAGCAGCGGTCCAATAAAAAGAATAGGGCTGAGAGAAAAGAAGGAATCACATATTCGACTGAATGTGGACTTGACGGAATAACGGAACTCATTGATAGTCCTGTAGTAAGCCCAACTGCACCTCAAGACAGTCCTCTAGTTTATTTTGACCTCGAAACGACTGGTCTTTCCGTCAAATATTCGGAAATTTGCCAAATTGCAGCCAGATACGAAGATAAGGAGTTCAGCGCTTACATGGTGCCTCTGCGATCCATTGCAAAAAACGCTGCAGACGTAACTGGCTTATCAGTCTGCGCAGGTGAAATGTTTCTCCACGGAGAGAAGGTTGAAACAACTCCATTCCATACTGCCCTGCAGAACATTTTGCAATTTCTAAGTAATATAGGCAAAGACATCACGTTGGTTGCTCACAATGGATTCACGTTCGACGCACGATTTCTAATCAGAGATATACGCGCTAGTAGGTATACTAGGGGGGTTCTGGATCACATACCTAGGGGATCTGAGGGGGGGGGGGGGGTGAGGGGCGAGGGGGTAACCGAGGGCGAGGGGGATGACGTCACGCGAGGGGGGGGAATATGATGCATCCGGGCAAAGGGGGGGGTGGATGTTTTACAAGCGGCGTCTCGTATTACAAAGGAGGGCGAGGGTGTTGACATCATGCGGGGGAGGGGTGCCGCGTTAGGGTCGCGTAGGGTCCGCGCGGGGGAGGGGTGCCGCGTTAGGGCCGCGTAGGGTCCGCGCGGGGAGGGGTGCCGCGTTAGGGCCGCGTAGGGTCCGCGCGGGGGAGGGGTACCGCGTTAGGGCCCGCCGCGCCAGGCGCCACCGCCGCGCCGCCCGCGCCGCCCGAGCCGCCCGCGCCGCCGCCGCCGCCGCCGCCGCCCGCGTTCGCGTTCGCGTTCGCGTTCGCGTTCGCGTTCGCGTTCGCGTTCGCGTTCGCGTTCGCGTTCGCGTTCGCGTTCGCGTTCGCGTTCGCGTTCGCGTTCGCGTTCGCGTTCGCGTTCGCGTTCGCGTTCGCGTTCGCGTTCGCGTTCGCGTTCGCGTTCGCGTTCGCGTTCGCGTTCGCGTTCGCGTTCGCGTTCGCGTTCGCGCTCGCGTTCGCGCTCGCGTTCGCGTTCGCTCTTACCTTAATTTAGGGGACGCCCGTGTCCGCGCCCGACGATGCCCGAGCTGCAATCGTAATCGCTTATGTCCAGACTCTGTATAGAGGGTCACTATGTGTGACTAAGCAGTGGTAAGTCGGTCAGTAGGTCAGTTATTGTAATCTGAGAGTTACGATATCGCATCTCTTCGCGTTCTCTCTACCCATCCCATTCGCTTTCTTTCGTTCGCGCATCATACGCTCGGTATTTAAATTTTAATATTCTAATAAGGAACAGATGAGGAGGATGTGGAAGGAAAATTAAATAAGTAAAAAAATATTTTAGATATATGTTATACATTTATTCATGTTGATCTAATACAACAAAAGATTTCTCTCTCGATGTAGCATACATAATGTCATCCATAGCATACGCTATGAGTTCACAATCTACAATTGACGTTAGGTCGTGATAGTGATTGCTGTGCAAGAAACTAACGGCGTCGCATTTTTTGTAATACGATTTGCTCGTAGAAGACTTCCAAACTCGATGAGGCTCTTATCTACCTCTCTCGAATACTCATATAGCTGGAGGTATACCAACTCGACGCAGTGTTCGAGTTCGAATAAAAAGAATATAGTTGCAGGCTTCATGTACAAAGAAGTATTGCGCGATGACAATTTTACAAGTTTATCGTCACGCATTTGTACAACTTCGAATATTATGTCTCCGTCAATAGTCGGAATAGTCAGCGACTGGCCGACAGCTGACCGCACGAGTCGCTCGATATCCGTGCGTCTATAGATGAGCTTCCTCCACGTGTAATGAAGCATCGCGATTTTATTTCCTCGGTTGTCGCCAAGGACCAATTCGACAAAGGAGGATTTGTGTTGAGGGTTCAGACTGACGCTGACCCCAATTTCCAAATATTTGTAAGCTGTAGGTGTCAATGCGTATCGTCTGTTGAATAGACGCACCGCACGACGCTCCAACGAAGTGCTGTAGAAAAAAAGAACAAGATGAGTCTTAAAATAAGAAAATTGAAAAAATTATAAAATAGGAGACTCTATAAATGAAACGAAACTTACTTGTTCGCATTCGATGGAGTTGCAGCTTCGGGAATCGGCACGTAATAATTCATGCTTGCACCACCACCACTGTTGCTTCCCGCAGCGGAGTACATTTTTCACTCTCGGTTATGGCAAGTCGACCGTTTGTACAAGACTGACCGTTCGCATAAAATTAACGGAGCGTATACGCGGCAACACCCTACCCCTTTTTTTAAAATTATGACGTGGTGGGGGATTAATGCTTCTAGAACGTATTCTGAGAAAAGGTGGTTATCAAGGTTTTGAACGAACGTGTTGGGACATGTTTCACTGCATCACTCGGTTAATGCGAAGCGAACGCATTGTTCAGGCGGATTAAATATGTAAACAATATCCACGATTAAATATCGGTGATAAAAAATGTTTGTCTCGATGAAAATGATTTAACCGTCGCGGTGTCGCGGTCATGATCATCATTTTTTCTACGAAGACCTGTTTATCGGAGGGGTTTCGGTAAACGTGTCGGGACATGTTTCGCGGCGTCACTCGGTTATAACGGCGCGATGTCCTTTGGTGTCCTCTTTATCACTTTTTTCTAGGAAGAATTGTTTATCAGGGTTGCGTGTCAGGACAAGTTTCGCGACGTTGCTCGGTTATAAAGTCGCGATGTCCTCTGGTGTCCTCTTTATTGTTTATCGGGGTATATTTCGCGACGCCATTCGGTTACGGCGTCGCGCGTTACAAAGCGAGTGCCGAGATCAGGCTGCTAGAATTTGTAAACAAAAAGTGCGTAAGCAGAACTCACCGTCCAAGGGATATTACCTTTCTGTAACGCATATAATGAACAATAGATCTGATGACACTATGCAGTAGATCCATTCGGTTATAGCGGCGCGTATGACAAAGCGAGCGCCGAGATCAGGCTGCTAGACGTTGTGGACAAAATAGCGCGTAAGCAGAACGCAACGTCCAAGGCATATTACCTTTCTGTAACGCATATGAAGAACAATAGTTCTGATGACACTATGCAGTAGATAGAAGAAGAAACGATACGTGATGCTCCAGTTGGAAGGAGAGAAAAGAATAATAGATGAAATATATAACGATGAATGAAGCGCGTCAGAGCCACAGTATATGATTTGGAAGTCTGCGCGTCAGTATAGTTCGCTTGAAAAAATTAAAGTGGGTACTCGATGGTTTGTTTTTATGTGTGTACAAAGTGTTCGGTGTAGAAAATTATTTTTTATGAGAATGTACAAAAATGGAAATAGAGACAATAGACTTGGCTGAGTCGTCCGACGACAAGCGAATGGAAATAGAGACAATAGACATAGCCGAATCGTCCGACGAAGAGCAGGTGCAGCAAATAGAGATAGTACGAAACCTACGAGTAGAATTAAATGAGTTGCCCAACGAAGAATTACTGGAAATTATAGACGAAGAGTAAATGGAATTCGAGGCAATAGTAGACGAATCATCTGACGAAGAACACGCGTTGTCGGATGACAGTGACTACATCAGTGACCTTTCAGGAGAAGATCTTGTTGAAACCACTGAAAAAATAGTGTCGCACTCAGAAATTTGCTCGCTAAATGGACGCACCAAGTTTTGCGCGATATATTGTTACTACACCACGGGTGGCAGTTTGTTGCATGTGCATCGTGCATGGTAAGAATAGCGGACACAGATTACGGATATATGTATGCTGTGCGAAAACATGTGATTGAGCTGTACGACGCGATAGAAGGTCGGTCTTGCTCTAATTGCAGACTTCCGGTATATCAAATCTTTCCATGCAATATGTGCCCAATTTGTGTACACTGAAAAAAAGACATTACCGTGAATAAGTGCGCACCTTTACTCGAGCAACATGCTGAGAAGACGTTACTTACGTAGCCATGACAAGTACTATAGGAAGTGCTCCAAACGCATAGGGGATGAGTTTTACGATATATTTTATATTTTATGGCAGCTCGCGCTGGATCGGCAAAGAGAACCGGAAGTACAACGAGCATCACCGGTGCAGTGTAGCAATCATGAACGTGATATATGGGAAACCATTGAACGCATACGCAAACCGCAAGTCAATAGATACGCAATTACGCCTCCTTTTTGGTGGCCTTATCGCGTGAGACGCAAAGTGTATACACGACTGCGGAATGAGTGTATAGAAGACGATCACGACTTTTACAGTGCAAAGGACATATATGTATAAATGGACAATACAAATTTATAACAAGATCAAGCGTGGACACGCAGAGAATTTATTCATTGACATTGATGCAGGTATTGGGACGTGCATCAAATTGGTGGTGACGGATACCTCGCGATCTTTAACCTGTGCGTGTTTGAACGATCCTAGCCATACAAAAACGTTTTATAAAGGTTATGATGAGCGTCATAATTTTGATATCTTGCTGGAGACTTATAAAAATGTTACACGCTTCGATCCTCATCAGTTAACGTGTATGCGCTATCACATTCAAGAGTACAAACGATCGTGTGTACGGTGCGGTCGAGTCGCGTGCAAGTGCTCCGTAGAAGTGTGACGTGATTTAAAATACATTACTATAAAACTCAAAAACATGGAACATCTCAATAAAATTGCGCGCGAACTGTTGGAGCAGTTGCGCCAAGTCGCTATCTTGAGCGAGTATTTCACGTGGGCACAGCGATGCGAGGAAACTGTTGAACAGCTCGAAGAGCACTGTCGCGCCAAGCGTCCACGGCTCTGGCCTGGAGATAGACATTTATTGGTGTCGAATGTCAGACTACTCGAGGGTGCGAGAATTCAATTAGACAGACGTTTTATACACAGCGGTGGTGATTTGGTGGTTGCGGGCACCAGTAGTGGCGGCGGCAATAACGCGGAAAGACTCGTTTGGCGAGAGATCGATGCCGCGTTCGAAAACCGTATACGGACCGGTGCGGTGATTAACACAGACTATATCGAACCGCGACAATTTATGGTGGACGCTGCTAGTGTAGTGCTCGAGAAAGTGCAAGACGCTATAAACAGACACAACAGCGTGAAAGTGAACACCGTGTTCAACGGTGAGTTTGTGACAGGCGATAAACGTGACAATAAGAGTATGAACACGAATAACTATGCTCTCTTTCGTACATCCGATATGCGCGAGTGGAACGAGCGACACGTTATCGAACCCACACTGGCGAAACTCGAAGAGTTCCAGGAGCGAGATAGCGGGTGGGCGTTATCGCGTATCCTCGATCTTACAATTAATATCAACAGATAATGATCCTATGCGCGCGGGATGTCACCTGGAATTACCGCAAGGGATATTGACGAAGAAAGCGGTGATTAACGTCCGGTCCATGGACAATGCGTGTTTCGCGTGGTCGGTGGTCGCCGCGCTGTATCCAGTCGAAACGAATGTGAATCGGAAATTTTCGTACCTGCATTATACAACCGTGTTAAATGTACAAGACATTGAGATTCCTATGTCTCTGAAAGGAATTAGTACATTTGAACGACTCAACGACGTGTCGATAAATGTCTACACCATCGAGGGACATGAAACACTAACCGTTCTACCGATACGGCTCACCGACCGGAAGAGAGAAAAGCACGTCAATCTGCTGTACGTGCAAGACTCGCGAGACTACAACGTGGGACATTTCGCGTGGATAAAGAACCTGTCCCGCCTCGTAAGCTCGCAAGTAAGCAAGAAAAAAAATAAAAAAATACTTTTGCGATCGGTGAGTAATACATTGAAAAATCAAAGTATACGATATATCATATTTTTTTATTTAAAAAATTACACAATTTGTAAAAATTTTTTTGCAGATGTCTACACTATTTCCACACGAGCGACAAGTTGCAATCGCACACGGTAGACTGCAGTGAGATGAACGACTGCGCCATCCGACTACCGAGCGATGACGACAAATGGCTGAGCTTCCGCAACTACAACAGGAAGGAGCGGCTTCCGTTCGTCGTGTACGCCGATCTCGAATGCACCCTGGAGAAGATGGACGCGGATGAGAGAACGTCGACGTACGCATATCAACACCACGAGGTATTTAGCATAGGATACTACGTGCAGTGCTCTTACGACGAATCGTTATGTACGTATCGGTTTCGCCGCGATAAGGATTGCGTCGCGTGGTTCGCCAACGAACTCGAAGAAATAGCGCATCGCGTAAAGGGTATTTTATCCGCCAATGTCCCCATGGAAACGCTCTCGAAAGAACAGTGGCATGCGTTTCACAGCGCGACGCACTGCCACATTTGCGAAAAACCGTTCACACTAAACGACGATGAGGAGCGAGTACGCGATCATTGCCATCTGACCGGCCGTTACAGAGGTCCCGCGCATTCAAATTGCAATCTCAACTATAAAGACTCATATTTCATTCCCATAGTTTTTCACAATTTATCTGGCTATGACGCACATTTTATCATAAAAGAAATTGCTGCCGCGTTCGAAGGTTCGATCGATGTATTACCGTAAACTAAAGAAAAATATATCTCGTTCACGAAACACGTTAAAGACACCGCCGATAAATCAGATTCGCGAAACAATATAAAGTTACGGTTCATCGATTCGTTAAAATTTCTCAACACTAGTCTCGAGAAATTGGCATCCTTCCTCGATAAGGACAAATTAAAAATTGTACGTTCAAAATTTTCCGAATTATCAGTCCACGATTTAGAACTACTGACGCGAATAGGCGTCTTTCCTTACGAATACGTGGATTGCGTGGACAAGTTGCAGGACACGCGTTTACCACCACGCAAATCATTTTACAGTTCATTGGTCGGTGACATTGTATCCGAGAGTGATTACGCGCACGCCGTGAACGTTTGGCAGCGGTTCTCCGTTCGAACCTTGGGAGAATACAGCGATCTGTATTTAAAAACAGATGTCTTGTTATTGGCCGACGTTTTCGAAAATTTCTGTGACAGTTGCATCAAAAGTTACGGACTAGACCCCGCTTATTACTACACATTGCCAGGTTTCACATGGGACGCCATGTTGAAGCATACTCGAGTAAATTTCGAACTGCTAACCGATATAGATATGGTTATGTTTATCGAACGCGGTATTCGCGGTGGAATGAGTCAATGTTCAGGCAGATACGCGCGAGACAATAACAGGTACATGCAGTCGTACGATCCATCGAAACCATCGTCGTACCTAATGTATTTCGACGTAAACAACTTGTACGGTTGAGCAATGTGCCAACCACTACCGTACGCCGATTTTCGATGGATCGAAGACGTTTCGAATTTTGATTTTAGCGCGATCGATACGAATTCGCCCACAGGTTATATTCTCGAGGTCGACCTGGAGTACCCACAAAATAAACACGACGCGCACGCCGACCTACCGTTCTGTCCGACGCGCGATAAGCCGCCAGGCGCGCGGCAGGTCAAGCTCCTTGCAACTGTGTGCGATAAGAAGCGCTACGTCATACACTATCGCAACCTTCAGCAATGCACGCGCCATGGCCTTCGAGTTACAATTGCAATACATCGCGTATTGCAATTTGCTCAATCTCCATGGCTCCGCGATTACATCGAATTAAACACCTGATTTAGAACGCGCGCGACAAACGATTTCGAAAAGAATTTATATAAACTGATGAATAACGCAGTTTTCGGGAAAACGATGGAGAATGTGCGTAATCATGTAGACGTAAAATTATTGACTCATTGGGAGGGTAGATACGGCGCGGAGGCAATGATTGCTAAACCAAATTTTCATAGTAGAAGTATATTTTCGGAAAATTTGGTTGCAATAGAAATGCGCAAACTCGAGGTGAAATTTAACAAACCGATCTACGTAGGCATGTGCATCCTCGACATATCAAAGATATGTTTGTATGAATTTCATCACGAGTACATGTCTCCTCTGTATAGCGACAAATGTAAAATTATGTACACCGACACTGACAGTTTGATCTACCATATAGAGTGCGAGGATGTGTACGAGAACGTGAAACGTGATATCGCTAGGTTTGATACGAGCGATTACCCGGTCGACAACGCGTACGGTATACCGCTTGAGAACAAGAAAGTGCCGGGCTTGATGAAAGACGAAAATAACGGCGCGATCATGACCGAATTCGTCGGACTCAGGGCGAAAATGTACGCCTTGCGAGTCAATGGTAAAAAAGACACTAAGAAAGCAAAAGGTGTCAAGAGTAACGTCGTAGCGCGTACTATAACGTTCGACGACTACACGCGGTGTCTGAACGACGAGATTGAAATGACTCATCGCCAGTGGTGTATAAGATCAAAACTGCACCAAGTGCGTACAGTGCCCGAGACGAAAATCGCTCTGAGTCGACAACAAGCGGTACATGTTACCGGATTCGACCGATACGTTACCGTGGGGACATTAGCGAATACCCTTGTAACATAATGTATATACCGTATATAATGTATGTATGTATGTATGTATGTAATATAATGTATAACGTAATGTATAACGTAATGTATAACGTATAACGTAATGTATGTATGTAATATAACGTATAACGTATAACGTATAACGTATAACGTATAACGTATAATGTATAACGTAACATATAACGTAATGTATAACGTAATGTATAACGTATAACGTAAAGTATAATGTATGTAATATAACGTATAACGTAATGTAAGTATGTATGTATGTATGTATGTATGTATGTATGCAATGTATGTATGTATGCAATGTATGGAATATAATGTTTTATATTGGACATGATGTTAATAAAGATATTATATCAGATGGGATAATAATAATAAAAAAATGATTTAATATTTCATATTATATACTTATGTATTTCATATTTTATTTTCTACATATTTTTTTCTTAAATGTATTTTAAATTTTATACTTATATATCATATTTCATATTTCGTTTTATACATATTTTTTTACTTATATTTTACACTTGTACGTAATACATATTTTTATGTTCTACATATTTTTATACAGTGAAAATAAATGTCTCTATATATTAAATCACGTTGTCCTTGTGTATCCATGAATTGTGCGATCCGTCGAATCCCAGCTATTTCACATAAACCTCGTCACCTCTCCTATGAAGTACTTTCTCCACGAGATACACGTCTGGATAGACCGCGCGATGCAGCTCGTGCTCGTAGAATCCTCCGGTGACAGATTTTCCTCGATAGTCTTCGAGTAGATAGGTAACGGGATTAGTACGCTGCACTTTAACAATTTTAAAAACCTCGGTCGTCCAATTCGGCGTGTAACCTTTCTCGAAAATTGTCTTGTACTTGCTGACGCGTACCGGGTCGCCTACTTTGAACTTTGCCGGACCCGCGATCTTTATCTCGCTGTACACCGTATTCAAGAGTCTTTCGGCGATCGCGGGAGTAACGTCGACGGGCCGCACGCCGATCGTTCGATGCTTGCGCGCGTTGTAATCCGACACGAGTCGCGATAACGCGTCGACCCACTTGTAAGTCCCATTGAGCGTAAACATCTTCCACAAATCGTTCTTCAACGTGCGATTGAATCGCTCGACGACCGATGCTTTCATCACCGAATATGTAGAATAATGATTGATGTCGTGTTTTCTCATGAGACGTTGCACGTCGGCGTTGTAAAATTCCTTCCCCATATCAGTTTGTAAGTTTTTCGGGCACCTCTTGCTGTCTCGAATTATCTTAGCGATAACGTCAGCTGTCTCGCTTCCGCCTTTACTCTTGAGTGGCACGGCCCACGCGTACTTACTCAACACATCAATGACGGTAAGTATGTAGTGGTAGCCTCTATTGAAACGCGAGTACGGACGCATCTCGACGATGTCAGCCTGCCACAGGTCATCGTACCCACGCACGATGACGCGTCTTCGGGGAAAATTTCTTCTCGCCGGTGCGTGCAATTCCTCGTCGAGTCGTCGCTTCTCGATATTTTTACGTCCATCGGATTTCAACGATGCCATGTTTTTTTAACGGTGCGTAATAATACGTGCAAGGAAATTATATCTCAAACTTTTTTTCTTTCTTTAACCAATGACATTCAATCAGCTATTTATTTATTTATTTCCGTTCATCATCGCTCAATAGCGGTTTTTTCAGTTCTTTCAGCTCTTCGTCGTCGTCGTTGGCTTGTCGTCTATTTCTACTCATTAACCTTTCAGAGCTGTTTCTGAACCATTCGTAACTGCTTCTGGCCCGTTCGTTGGTCTGTTGATAGCTGCTGCTGCTGCTTGATGACCGTTCCTGAATCGCCCGTTGCCCTTCGTCGTCATCGTCATTCGACAGCCTTTTGTAACCTTTCTCGGATCGTTTGCCGCTTGCCATCGTTACTCAGGTTTCATCGATCGAAAGATATGTGCATCGAGCGCTTCTCGGTTCGCGTCCAACATGGATTGCGTATCTCGTTTGAGCGCGATCAGATTCGTTTCGATTTCCTCTAACTGATCTCTCAAAATTTTAACGCTATCTCTCAGAAGTCTAAGATTCGTTTCGAATTCAGTCTCCAATCGCGTTTTACGATGCTTCTCGAATTCCGCTTCGTCTCTCACACTCTTAACGCTCTGTTCCACGTACAGTTTATTAACCGCGTCGTCGTCAGCCTCCGGTTGCGCCACGCGACGAATCTTGCGCGACTTTGCGTCAAAGTCCGTAGCGGTGCGACACAGAGCTTTATCGCGCACAAAATGTCTCATTAATCCGCTCCACTGATGATACGATACGGCGTTCGACGCGTCTCTGCTCTGCTCGAATATACCAAATTTGTTGATCGGCATTTCACCGCTGATTGAAGGGCTCGTTGCCGCGCGGTTCAATTTATAATAAGACCGGCTTCGCGAAGTTCCTCGATGATCGACAGGATCTCGTTGTCGTGGGCATTGTTACCAGCGTGGCGCGAAGCGTCGAGCAATCGTAGACGATCCACCAGCTCGTTGGGATCGTCCCAGTGCACGTAATCGATCTTATTGTCGGTCAGCGTCATCGCGCGAGGCGCGAATAATCCTTTTCCGGATTGTTTCTTCATGGATGCAGACGGTATCAATTTCTTGATTATATTCGTGTACTTGTATCCCCTGTTGGACTTTACTCGCCCGAGAGGATCGTGATTGGCTCTATGAGTGCTCGTCTCGAACAGTATATTCATGTACTTTTGCATATCCTCCTCCGTGTACATGTTTTCATTAGGCTTGTTTTTAAAGATCAACTCGTAAATACCGGGTGTGCCGATGTAACTTACGTCACCGATATGTATGTTATCCACGCTGTCCACCTTGAAACGGTTATTCCCGAGCATCATTCCATCGTTGCCGAGATAAACACCGTACACGGTATCTATATCGCTCTTTGGTTTGGCGCTCATAAGAGCACCGATGTACTCTTGGCCCAATTGTCCCAAGGTATCGTGCAACGCTTTTCGCCCCTCAGGCGTTTCCAACTCCTTTCGAATAGACGTCGCGAGCTCCGAGTCGTCCGTGAGTTCGAAAAAAGGCATGTTTGCGGGTAATTCGAACTTTATTGTAGGCTGCATTTTTCTCGCCGTTACGTATGGCAGAGATGATATCGGTGGAGATGAGGTTATCGGTGAAGAGGTTATCGGTGGTTGCACATCCAGTGAAGCTTTAGATCGTTTCGATTGGCTCGATTTACGCGGTGCCGGCGGGTGATCCGACCATTTTCTCTTTCTCGGCGTCGCATCCTCGGAAAACGTTTCGATCTCAGCGTCGCTCTCCGGCTCCTCTTTCTTCACCGCGATCGATTTGTCAGCGATCTTTTGCAACGGCTCGATGAGAGGCTTAAAGTGCATGTCCAACTAAATGTCCTTCTCGATCTTACCGGTCTTCATAGCGCGAAGTTTCATGCGAATCGATTCGCTCGTTTTCGCAATCTTCTTCGCAGCCTTCTCGCGCTCGCGGATATCCATGCTCTTGTCGATCGCAGCCATCGCGGAAATACGTAAAGTGACGCTCTCTCCGACGTTTTACCTCGACGAGGTACCGACGACGACTGACCGCTTTTGTGGTATCGCGAACATGTTAAAGCCTTTTCTGTATCGACCATTGTTGAGCGGGCTGTCCTTGTCTATCACTACGAATCCGTACTTGCGCTGCCAACATTCGCTGCACAGCGCGCTGAATTCATCGTACGACATGTCGGTATTCACGTGATCGTTGTACACGTGTTTCAGATTGATTCCATCCTGTTTGAACAGGATCAGCAGGTTCGCGTTGTCGCGTATCAGATGTTTAGGTATTCTCGTGTACGTCTGACAGAAATAAAAACAATCGATGTTCGAATGCCTACCCATTGAAAAGTACTCTCTCACGGCGTCTTGCTTGTCGCATGCCACGTCATCGAAGACGAATATCGAGTTTGGACACGCATCGCTCGGTGGAATGACGTCACTGTTGTTTGAGAACGTAAAGTAGCCGATTTCGTCGATCGACGTCAATAAATTCTCCAGATATCGATATTTCGGTTGCTGGAGCGACTTTGAGTACACGTACACGTTCTCGAAACGCACACCGTGCGGACTTTCCAACAAGCTTATCAGAACGTTGGTTTTACCGCAATTCGAGGGGCCGCAAATGATGGCGCGTATAGTGGCCGGTAACATCGTACCGTGCCTGCGCTTCTCCGCGTTACCCGCCATCGACCGTGATCTGTCGTCGCAGTTTGTCACGCGAATCCCCAGCGGTTGTCGCACGAATCTCATTTTTTTCGCATTGCTGACCGGAGGGCTGGATCGAACGCCTATTTATAGGTGCGCGAATCCGCGAATAGCTCAGTAGCGGAAAAATGTTCGTCCTGTTATCAAGACCTTCCGATATTCGCAATTGCAGCGCCGAGCAGCTACAATTTGTACCGAAGGCTGTTCTGTTGCAAATGTGTGGCGATCACGTCCACGACGTGTGGGACAAGCTTCCGGAACATATAAAGGCGGATTCGGAGGTTCAGCAATATCGTCGGTGCTTAAAACATTATAATTTACCGCATCATCGAACGCACATCGACGGTCCGGCACCGTTGATAAAAAATTGCGGCGAATGCCAGCGAAAAAATTAGGCAAAGGCCTGTTCAACAGCGCGATAAGCTCACTTCCGTTCGAATTGCACATTCCCGGCTATCAGTTTTGCGGTCCGGGCACTCGGCTGAAGGAGCGATTAGCCAGAGGTGATCCGGGTGTAAATCCACTGGACGCGGCGTGTCGCGAGCACGACATAGCGTATTCGTGTAACAAAGATCTCACCGGGAGACACGCGGCGGACAAGGTACTCGCCGAGCAGGCGCTAGGACGTGTCATCGCGAGAGATTCAGCTCTCGGAGAGAGAGCTGCCGCTACAGCCGTCTGGACGGCCATGAATGCCAAACGGAAATTAGGAATAGGTTTGCGAACCGTGAAAAAGAAGAGGAGGAGAGCGTCGAAAAAACGGATACTTCCGGCGGCGAAACAAGGCGGCCTATTGCCGCTTCTACCGTTGCTGGGAGTTCTCGGTTCCCTGGCCGGCGGGGCGGCCGGGGTCGCAACGGCCGTGAACGCTAGCAAAACCGCGCGACGTCAGCTGGAAGAGATGCAACGTCACAATCGCGCCATGGAAGGCCACGGACTTTATCTCGCTCCGTACAAACGCCGACAGGGAGTTGCGTCGAAGAAAAAGAAGAGAGAGAATAAGAAAAAAAAAACGTCAAAGAGACGTTGAAAATGCCCACGGGTATTAGGACTAACGCGCAATTGAATCGACTGGCGAAACACATGCGCGTACCGTTCTTCAGGGGTGTTTTCATGCGTGACTCGTTACCGATCGGTGGTATACGTCGAAACGAGAGCGGTATTGTAAATTTGGACGATGCAGCGGGCCCCGGTACTCACTGGGTAGCGTACGCAAAGAGGGGAAACCGCGCGATGTATTTCGACAGTTTCGGTAATCTTCGACCGCCGAAAGAGTTGACGCGATAATTCGGACCGAGCGTGACGAAGGTGGAGTACAATCACACGCCTGTTCAGACTTACGATCAGATTATTTGCGGACAAGCGTGCCTGCGATTTCTCCTGACGATCGACGACGATCGGCGTGAATTTAAAGCCTGACGACGCGCCGTGGAGACTCAGTGTTAGTCGAACAGTTTTCCCGACATGTCTATGACATTCACGCTGACCGGGAACAGCAGCATCCTCGCGGTGCACTACTTTCCCGCCGTAGATTTGAGCGATGGTGACTACGAACTCGGTCTATCGGTTTTTGAGACTTATCACACGATACCGAACGTTAATTCTTCGAATAATAAATTCTACTTTGACGAGGATGACACGGAAATCACGATACCCGAGGGATCGTACGAGATACGAGCAATACACGAGTTTTTGAAACGCGCTGTTTCACGGAAACGCCCACGACGCGACCGACGCGTAGCTCGTTCCATCAGCGACAATCGTACATCGGTCGCGGATATCGCGCGAGAGGAGACCGCTCGCGCGAACGGTGACAATGACGATGACGACGACGACAACGCGGAGTACGAGAACGACGAGGCTGTAAAATATCCGCTAGTGCTCCGTGCCAATTACAACACGATGAAGAGCGAGATTAATTGCGCTTTCAGAGTAAACTTTAGCCGACCAAACAACATTGGATCGCTACTGGGATTCTCGTCGAAGCGTATGTTGCAGCCGGGAAAATGGCACCGATCGGACCTACCGATTAATACCATCAACATAAACATTATCCGCCTAGAGTGTAACGTGACCGCGGGTGCGTACAGCAACGGCAAACCCGTTCACACGATACACGAATTTTCTCCAAGCGTGCCACCAGGATATAAGATATCGGAAACACCGGCGCAGATCATTTACCTGCCGATCATCGCACGGAGCATTACGGATCTAACGGTACGCATCGTGGATCAGGACGGACGATTGCTCGATTTTCGAGGCGAAGAAATCACCGTCAGATTGCACGTACGACGGCGACAGCGATAACGCGCGTGAGTGTGCACGACATATATGAGATGCTCGTGTTGACGGACTCGGAGCACGCGAAAGATAACACTATCTACACTACGGTAGCGACCGACGATATCGTCCGATCATTTGCATCACCAGCGTTAGGCTACGCTAAAAATACGAGAAAGAAGCTCACAGCGTCGAACGTTGAATTCTTACAATCTTTGGGATTCGCGGTGCGAAATATCTGAGGGAAACATGACCGATATCCTTAACATCGGAAGCGAGCCGGTCTTTGAAGATCGCATCGTCAAGATCGAGACTCACACGTACAATGCGTACGCCAACACAACGTTCGAGTATAGCGATGAGATACGAATACCTATACAACAGCAGGATCTGTATACGTTGCCGTGCGAAAGTTTTCTCTACGTCGAAGGAATATTGACGGTGAACAGAGTAGACGGTGAACCCGATAACGTGGTATTGGCGAATAATTCCGTCGCGTTTATATTCGATGAAATTCGATACGAACTCGACGACGTGGAGATTGATCGCAACAGAAACGTAGGAACAACAACAACGCTCAAGAACTACGCGTCGGTGTCTTTGGGCGCGAGTACGATTCTGAAAAACGCCGGCTGGGATATGTTCAATAACGCGGACATCACTTCTACGCGAAGAAACTTTACTTTTCACGTACCGCTCAGCATGTTACTGGGATTTTGCGAGGATTACAAACGCGTGGTGATCAACGCGCGTCATGAATTGATCTTGATACGATCGCGCAACGATAACAATTCCATGGTGGGAAATCCGGCGTTGACTCCTGCTATCAACGTACTCAAGATACAATGGCGAATGCCTCACGTGTTGCTGAACGAGATCAACAAACTGTCGATGCTGCGGGCCTTGGAAAACGGACGATATCTGAGTATGAATTTCCGATCGTGGGATCTGTACGAGTATCCTCTGTTGCAGAACACGACCAAGCACTCGTGGGCCATCAAGACCGCGACTCAGCTCGAAAAACCGCGATACGTCAAATTTGCTCTGCAGACGGGCCGGAAGAACGTTATGAGCAGAGAAGTAACAACGTTCGATCATTGCAAATTGACCAACGTAAAACTCTATGTAAACTCTGAATTCTATCCGTACGACGACATGAATTTGGACTTTGGTAGACACAGATGGGCGATTCTGTACGATATGTACACGCGTTTCAGTAGAGCGTATTACGGACGCGAGAACGTTCAGCCGTGTCTCGATGTCCCAAATTTTCTACTGTACGCTCCAATAGTGGTCATCGATTGCTCTCGACAAAACGAATCTGTCAAAACTGCCACCGTGGATGTCAGAATAGAATTTGATTGCATGGAGAATGTACCGCCGAATACCTCAGCGTACTGTCTCATCATACACGATCGCGTTATTCAGTACAACCCGTTGACCAACGTGGTGCGCAAAATTGTCTAAGCGTTCGCGGCAACGTCGACAAACAACTATTAATACAGAGAGGGGGAAGGGGAGCAGGGTATAAATCAGAAGTGTCGCGAGACGTTTGCATATTTGCGCGTCATTCTTCTCGAGTAACGCATCGAAGAGAGAGAAATCTCATGTCCGTACCAACGTTCGTGGACCTGCAAGGTTTCCTCGTCGGAATGAAGTTTGTCGTGAAGGAGGTGGCGGTGCTGCGAAAGGGAACCGTTCTGGCGCATTACATCTTTGAACGCCCCATGCCGTGGAATCTCCTCATGAATTCCGACAAATCATGCGCTACCTGGTTGATCAAAATTCATCACGGGTTACGATGGAACGACGGAAACGTGCCGTACAGCATGGTGAAACGTCTCATTACATTGGCCGTGTTTGGTATGGAAGAGGATGATGATGACGACGAAACGCCACCAACTCTCGTGTACGTCAAGGGAATCCAGAAACGCGAATGGCTGGTGGATCTGCTCGAAGATTTTGCGAAAAAGAAAATGATCGTCGAGACTCTGGATGTGGATTACGAAGACATCGACTCTTTGAACAATATGGATGCCGCTAATACTGTGCGATGCGGACAACATACGAAGAATTGCGCGTTACAAAACGTATTTAAAATATTTAACTGGTGGTCGAAACACGAGAAAGGAGTGGAATCTTTTTATAAAACTTATAAAAATAAATAAATTATACGTATATGTACGTTACAACGTTTTATTTCTTATCTCCTTTCCTCTCCACTACGCATGACTAAATACGTAAAAGAAAAATAAAAAGTCTTTTTCAGGTCTGAATCACGACGTACTTTATTTTCCACTCGAGCGATATACGCGTTACGTTCGCCACAACGTCGGCGCTCGCTTCTGTAGTGTGAGACGCTGTTTGTTTACATGCGTGAAAAATGTCGCAACGCGCTCGTTGAAACATGTAACGACGCGCTCGCTGAAACCTTGACAAAAAAACAAGTCTTCCTATAAAGAAAATGATGATCATGACCGCGACACCGCGATCGATTAAAAACAATGGCATTTCACCGATCGCTATTTTGTATTCTACCAATAACAACCATCTTCTACGACGGTATGTTTCGCTACACTATTCGGTTATGGCGTTGCGCGTTACAGAGCGTCAAGGTTCGGCGGCTCGTCTTTGTAACACGAGATATAATCATCCTTTTCGCTAGAAGCGACTACTTATCAGTTTTTAAACTGTCCTTACTTCACCTCTAGCGGGTTTCTTGCCGCAGTTCCGCTTCAGTCTGTACCTGTCGCTCGCCGGTTGTATACAGTCGTTCACAGATATTAGTAACGTCGTTCGCGGTGCCAGTTTTTGCTAGTTTTTGTGTGTAAGTGTGTATGTGAGTGTGATAGTGTGTCGGGGGTCTAAGCCGTGGGTGTTCCGTACGTAGTTACTAGTCCTATAAAGTATAGTTTCTTGATCGTGTTGCGATACGATTAGGAACAGGTACTTTATAGGAGAGGTAATTACGTAGTACCCGCTGGAGTACCCGGCGCCGAATATTATTATCGGGAGAGGTTGTCGCGGCCGGTACCTAAGCCGAGGGGGTCTCAGTCCTGTACGTAATTACATCTTTAATTAAGTATGACTTTTCTGTTGTATCGCATCTTCTGCGATACAATAAAGAAGTTATATTTATTTTATCGCAGAAGATGCGATACTATATAAAAGTCGTATTTAATTGAATTTGTAATTACGTAGTACCCGCTGGAGTACACTTTTTGAACGTAATGGCTCCGCCTGGCTCAGATTTGCCAGACGTAGCACAACCTCTCAAACTTGAGGAGGCTGCGGAAGGGGTGTGTGCTGCGCCTGTCACCAATTTTGACTTTCGTGACCGAGCCGAACGATACGTTCGCCAATTGGAGCAAGAGGACGTAAGACGTCCGGGTCGCAATAACTTTATCGCGAGGTTGCGAGCGCTAGGTAGGGAGGCAGGTGGTCGAGGCCGCGCTGAGGAGATGCGACACCTAATACAAATATTGCAGCTCGGCATCGTCTCGTCGGGCGCGGACACGGGCGTCCGCTAAATTAAGGTAAGAGCGAGCGCGAACGCGAACGCGGGCGGGCGGCGGCGCGGGCGGCGGCGGCGCGGCGGCGCGGCCTATATAGGCTTTAATTCACAATTTTCATTTGTGAATTGCATCGGCTTTAATTTATAATTAAAATTTGACTTGTGACTTATATACGCTTTAATTCTGCACAAATCAATTTTTACTTGCAAATTGCATCGGCTTTAATTTATAATTAAAATTTGATTTCTGAATTACACAGGCTTTAATTCAGATACTATAAATAAGATACTATCCTATTCCTCACAGCTAAGAAGTTTCACTTCTGCCGCGCGTGGAGGCCACACGTAATTTTTTTTTTACTTTTTGCGACGGATTTTCATAACGCGAACGCGTAACGCGACGCTCCGGATCACTCCCGTATATGTTTCGACTTTTCGTGACGGACTTCCATAACGCGAACGCGTAACGCGACGCACCGAATCGCTCTCGTAGAAGGTTTGACTTTTCGTGACGGACTTCCATAACGTGAACGCGTAACGCGACACATCGAATCACTCTCGTAGAAGGTTTGACTTTTCGTGACGGACTTCCATAACGCGAACACGTAACGCGACGCTCCGAATCACTCCCGTAGAAGGTTCGACTTTTCGTGACGGACTTCCATAACGCGAACGCGTAACGCGACGCTCCGAATCACTCCCGTACAAGGTTCGACTTTTCGTGACGGACTTCCATAACGCGAACGCTTAACGCGACGAATCGAATCACTCCCGTAGAAGGTTCGACTTTTCGTGACGGACTTCCATAACGCAAACGCGTAACGCGACGAATCGAATCACTTCCGTAGAAGGTTCGACTTTTCGTGACGGACTTCCATAACGCGACTTCCGTAACGCTTCCGGTTCGAATCACCCCCCGTGCCCTAAGAAGTTTCACTTCAAAAATTATATTTTTAATAGTAGAGAAGGTTAATCGTCAGTATGGAGTAACGGAAATACGACATAATTTGTTTGTACATAAGGCAAACGTATTAACTTTTGACAAATATCAGATGTTCGCCACCATATCCTCTTAGACAATGTATCAACTTTATATATGCCAAGTAAAGACGATGAACATGGAATTTTAAAAAAATCATCCTTTTTTTCATATTCTTTCCCAACAATAACAAATTCATTTATTGCAGTATTGAAGGCAATGTTTTCAACAAATACGATATTTCCCTGTCGTAACTCACAACTATTTGCTTGATCGTTAGATCGTAATACATATTCCTTAAACACAATTTCTTTATATTGCGGATCTACGCAGCCATCAACAAGAATGCCATTTGTGTGTAAATTACGTACTTTCGGTGTAATAATGCGTTGTTTTTCTTTTGTACAAGGTGCATGTAAAATATTATTTAATTCCGCATAGCGGTGGTTTAACTGTTGTAAAGGTTTATGTGATTTTCGTACAAGTTTTTTTAAATATTGCATAAAATTTTCGAATTTAAATGCACTGAAGGAGTCAAGTACACCAAAGTTTTTAACGTCATCAGGCATATGAATAAGATTATGCACGTTATGCGAAACTTTATGTTCGCCATATAGTATTTCAAAAGTGTGCACGAAATGGTTCAATAGCTGTTGTGCATAGTCTATATATTGCTTAGATAAGTTTGGGCTACACATGATTCTGATAGCAACGCTAAGACTTACGAAATGGTAATAAAAACTCGAGCTAAGTACTGATTAAAGCACAACAGGGCCAGTATATAATAAAAATTAGCGAAATTCTGTACCCTTCCATTGAGCAAGATATTTTAGTGACCTTGGTTTTCTGACAAATTCTACGGATATACTCGGTCTGAGTTCAATCAAATGATGAGATATTTGTTCAACTATAACGTGAGGAAGACGAACCTGTAATTCGCCACTAACTAGGTCATTTAGCATTTTTCGCACTGTACCGAGACAGATTACATGTAGATAATCCAACACTACATTTGTTACTAAACCTAAATTAGGAATATCTGCTAAGATGCTACGTCCTAAATGATAACGATCATCCGTTTGATTTACAAAGTCTTCATCTGTTCGCCTTCTTGAATCGTTTTCCAGAAAACATACTCTATTTTTCCTAAAATTACCCTCTACACAGCACTTGGTACAACTCGAGTATCCTGAAAAAGTTTTTACATTTAGAATGAATGCCTTTGCTGGAGCATCACAAATTATTTGTTTGATGATAACTTTATATGTTTTCCCATTATGGACCAAACCATCTCGAATAATATCAATAGCTTCTATGATAAAATCTTTTAAAAATGCGGCAGCATCGCTCGGTTTAGAATTACCGTGATATGCGCCTATTAAAAAAACGATACTATAATCAATCAGACAACCCAATATTGGCCACAGTGCACTGGTTGAAGACCTTGACAATGGTAACCCGTCGACATTAATGGACAAAGAAATAGTATTTTCAAAATGAACAAAAATTGTAGAATTCTGTTCAATAAAGTCTATTAAACTGCGACCTAAACCGTAATGCCAGTAAAATCCTGGTGCCATTTTTTTAATTTCTGTACGTCTTGGAGTCCGTAATAATGTCCGCGGATCGGTTGGTAAATCCGAATTATGGGGGTCGGTTTTCAATACTTGCAGAAGCGCTGATAAATCAGAATGTGAAATATTCCTTTCTACAGCCCACTTAGAAAGACCGGCTTTTAATTTGACTTTCTGTATAAACTGCTGATAAATTACAGCTTTATTTTCTTGATATTGAGTATTAATTTGAAATGCATTATTGGAATTATTTTCTTCCAAACTATTATTGTTACTTGAGCAAGGAGACACCTCTTCAATGTTCACTTCATTAACATATGCATCAAATATTTGTTCGTTTGAATATTCAAGTGGAGACGGTAAATTTAAAGTTATGTTGGAAGCTATCGGATTTTTTTCTTCATTGTCTATAGATCTTTGCTCATCTAAAAAGTGTTGGTGGCGAATCGAAGCCTCTTTATTTATCAACCTTCTTACGTGTCGAATTGATACCGTGTTTATTGGTTTCCTTTTTGGCATGATTATTGTACCTATAATGTAATGTATATAGATTGTAGACAAACAAGAGGATATAATAACTGTTGAGGTCAAAAGAAGATCAGATTGTAGTTATCTTATTAAAAATCTTAGGAAACATTTATTTTCGTCCACATTTTTACAACTTTGACAGTCGAGAAAAAAGAATTAAAATTTATGAAAAAAATTAGTTTATTTTAATACTTATACTTTTCGATGATAGTTTATTTATGAAAATAATTCATTTCTGTTGTTAAACAAACTTGTTAGCTAAAAATTGCTATTTTTCTCTTTTTACATATTAAGAAAAACTTAGAATTTGTTTAGAAAACAAAGTGATCTTTGCGAAACCGTGTATTGAAGGGTATTTTGACAATAATCAATAATTAAAAGAAACGCCAAATTCGGTCGGGACTGGATATTGGTTGTCCAATAAATTCGTGAATTTTTAAGTACAAATCATCACTCTAGTAAACCACGCGCCGTTACTTACGGTCTTAAACGTAGCCACAACTAAAGCTAGAAAGAGTACCTATTCTCACACAATTAAATTGAAAATTAATTTAATTGTCTACTAACACTCGTTAGTATATTCGAAAAAGGACGGGATATGTATAGAAGGATATAGGGTAATAAAGAAAATGTTGCGAAAAAATATCACCCCAGCCAGGATTCGAACCTGGACCTCCCTGCTTTCCGGGCGGGCGTCTCACCTATTCGACCACTGAGGCATGTGGTGATATTTATCGCAACAAACTATTTAACAGAGGAAGAACGTCTTTTTCCGGCGACGTATATAACAATAAGCAAACTTTTTATACCAATAAGCATTTGCTTATTGGTATTTTGATAGTTACTAACAATTTCGTGTACAACATGCATATTTTACAAATAGTAGTAAAAAATAGCATTCCAGTGTTTCATACACGTAGACCTATTTAAATAATTGTACTCTAAACTTTGAGACATACACTAAACTTTATGTATAAAAAACTTTACAATATATATTCACATTTCGTGAAATTTATTGCATATTGTACATATTTCTTACTTTGCCCAAGTGCATAGGTTGCAGTCTACTTAATTAAGGGGTCATCTCACTTTGAACGCTCAAAAAATTCGCTATTTTTATGAATTTTTTTTGGCAATACTAATGCAGATAATTGAATGAATGTTTTTAGTACTTATTACGCATGCTTTAAACAACAAAACATATTTTTTGTAGAATTTTTAGTCAAGTTTATTTCATGGAAAATACAACAATGCGAAGAAGTAAAAAAAAAAGGTTGGTCCACGGCGGACATTGTAACTCCTTTTATAATCATCTGAAACAAAAAAACCAAAAAGATTCTTGATTAGTATGAGTGTCGCTATAGCATGAACCTCCAGAAATAATTTATGTTTGAAAATAAAAAAATGGTAGAGGTTTAAAGAAAAAACATGCATAAAAGCCAATTTTTCGTCATGTTTTTTGACTTTTAAACTATGATAATTTTAATATTTTGACTTGATCGTGGTTCATGCTAGAGGTATTAGTGTTTTCAATAAGCCATACAAATTTCAGACCGATTCATCAAGTAGTTTTTTTTTTATCGTGTCCGCCGATCACGAAAAACGTGTTTTGAGATAAACGCGTTTAAAGTTCAGCGTAAACAGTTCAGATTCTATCGATTTGGTCGGTTGAACCTCTTTGTCCAAAGCAGGGGGGGGGGGTGATGAAACGAATCTAGAGTTCCAGCTGCTTCGTTTTCTAGTCGATACGCCAGGTCAATTGAGCATTTTTGTCCACGTTGATGGCTAAAGTTAATGGTTTTTTATGTTTTTTGGGTCATTTTGTTTGTCGTGAAAAAAGGAACAAATTTTCTCTTGCTCATTTTTTTATAGGATGTATAGTTTGATCGTTAGGGCAATTTAAACAAATAAATTGTTAATAACTTTTTATTGCATCGACTTACGAAAAAACTATTTACAGATTCTTGTTCTACGACCCAAAAAACATAAAAAAACATTAACGTTAGCCATCAACCTGGATAAAAGTGCTCAATCGACCTGGCGTATGGACTATTTCGCTCCGAACTCAGGTAGAAAAAGGCTCGTAGAATCTCAAATACTTCTAGGATCTTTACGAAATTTTCACACAAATTTCTCAAGGGTATATACTATCGAAATATGTAAAAAAAAAAATCTATTTTTCAAATCGGTCAAAGTGAGATGACCCCTTAACACTACAAATTCTTTGAAGCATTCTTCTTCTCTTTTTTAATAAAGAAAAAAGAAAAACGCTTTAAAGCATTTGTAGCAACAAATAAACTGCAACTGTAAAATCTAGTATCAATATACACATTAAGCATTTATCAATTAAAACTTGTTTTTATATACTACACTATAAAGACCATGGAATACAAATAAGTGTTGCGATATATAATGCCAAATTTATAATGCATTACAGTACGTGAGACAACTACCGTACATGAGTTATCTGGGATTGACATACCCAGATATGAGGTACTAAAATACTTAATTGTCACTGGATGTGGCAATTAGATGTCAAATGGATATGTCAAATTGTATTCTTAACATTTTGCATAAATAATTTAAGTGTACGGATCATCAAAGTATATCGTGTCTTTTTGAAGGTTATGTGGTGATCATCGTATATAAATTATTTATGCGAAATGTTAAGAATACAATTTACACATGAAATTACAGATTATACTATACAAAATGACAATATACATATAAATAAAATTTACTTACCTGAAAAGAAGTCGTCGATCCAGCACAAGATATGAGTCCGCACGAGACACGATCGACACACGAGAATCACAGGCGCGGGAATGGACGGAAGCCGGAAGGCAAAATACGCGGGAAATAAACTGCACGGAGCGCCAATATAACGGAAACCGCCATTTCACATACATTCAGGAAGTGTGACAGATTAGGCTGATATTTCATGTATCGTATTATTAATTGATTACAAGATATTAAATAGAGAATTTCTATTAGAAAGTCTCGAATTTCTCTATCCTGCAGCTAATTAACAGGCTTACAAAAAACTTATTGGCGTGCAACACAAAAAGTATTAGCAATATATAAGCTGTTCTTCTTGACTCATTTTTAAAAAAAATTGCACTTAATGTAGAGTACACTTTTCACAAAAATGTAAATATTTTTTATCGAATCGATAATTGATTTGGGTTCCCCCGACAGCACACGATATCCTATGGACATCCATTGGAGTCCATTTGAAGTTCCTGGACCTTCGTGCGAGAACTAGCTGATGTATCCTGCTGTTCTAAATTTTTGTTCTAACCCCGACAGCACACGATATCCTATGGACGTTCATTGGAGTCCATTTGAAGTTCCTGGACTTCAAATGGACTCCAATGAACGTCCATAGGATATCGTGTGCTGTCGGGGTTAGAACAAAAATTTAGAACAGCAGGATACATCAGCTAGTTCTCGCACGCGCCGAGAAATAGATTTATTGTAAAATATTCGATAAAATTTGTGTGTCAATCGCATATGTCACAGATAGATTTGTTAACGTAAAACGAATGTAATTTGGATCCATTAAATATCCTGCAGCGGGCGTCCGATGGACGTCCCAAATAGGACGTACGGTGTATGTCCATAATTTGTCCACAGAAGTCGGATAGAAAACGGATATGTTTTGGATATCCAGAGGACGTCCTTTAATAAACGTCTAATGGATATCCATAAACGGACGTCGATAGGACGTTCGTAACATATCCACGGACGTTCCGACATAAAACGGGCATAATTTGGATGTCTTGTGCTGTGTGGGTGGAGACTCAGTGTTAGTCGAACGGTTTTCCCGATATGTCTATGACATTCACGCTGACCGGGAAGAGCAGCATCCTCGCGGTGCCCTACTTTCCCGCCGTAGATTTGAGCGACGGTGACTACGAGCTCGGTCTAACGGTTTTTCAGACATATCACACGATACCAAACGTGAATTCTTCGAATAATAAATTTTACTTCGACGAGGATGACACGGAAATTACGATACCCGAGGGATCGTACGAGATAGGAGCAATACATGAGTTTTTAAAACGCGCTGTTTCACGGAAACGCCCGCGACGCGGCCGACGCGTAGCTCCTTCTATCAGCAATAATCGTACATCGGTCGCGGATATCGCGCGAGAGGAAACCGCTCGTGCGAACGGTGACGAGGACGATGACGACAACGCGGAGTACGATGACGATGAGGCTGTAAAATATCCGATAGTGCTCCGTGCTAATTACAATACGATGAAAAGCGAGATCAATTGCGCTTTCAGAGTAAACTTTAGCAAACCAAACAATATTGGATCGCTGCTGGGATTCTCGTCGAAGCGTATATTGCAGCCTGGAAAATGTCACCGATCGGACCTACCGATTAATATCATCAATATAAACATTATCCGCGTAGAGTGTAACGTGACCGCGGGTGCGTACAGCAACGGCAAACCCGTTCACACGATACACGAATTTTCTCCGAGCGTGCCGCCAGGATATAAGATATCGGAAACACCGGCGCAGATCATTTACCTGCCGATCATCGCACGGAGCATTACGGATCTAACGGTACGCATCGTGGATTAGGACGGACGATTGCTCGATTTTCGATGTGAAGAGATCACCGTCAGATTGCACGTACGACGGCGACAGCGATAACGCGCGTTAGTGTGCGCGACATATATAAGATGCTCGTGTTGAACGACTCGGAGCACAGGAGAGATAACACTATTTACACTACGGTAGCGGCCAACGATATCGTTCGATCATCATCATCACCAGCGTTAGGCTACGCTAAGAAGACGAGAAAGAAGCTCATTGCGTCGAACGTTGAATTCTTACTATCTTTGGGATTCGCGGTGCGAAATATCTGAGGAAACATGATCGATATCCTTAACATCGGAAGCGAGCTGGTCTTTGAGGATCGCATCGTCAAGATCGAGACTCACACGTACAACGCGTACGCCAACACAACGTTCGAGTATAGCGATGAGATACGAATACCCATACAACAGCAGGATCTGTATACGTTGCCGTGCGAAAGTTTTCTCTACGTCGAATGAATATTGACGGTGAACAGAGTAGATGGCGAACCCGATAACGTGGTATTGGCGAATAATGCCGTCGCATTCTTGTTCGATGAGATTCGATACGAACTCTACGGTGTGGAGATTGATCGCAACAGAAACGTAGGAATAACAACAACGCTCAAGAACTACGCGTCGCTCTCTTTGGGCGCGAGTACGATTTTTAAAAACGCCAGCTGGGATATGCTTAATAACGCGGGCATCACTTCTACGCGAAGAAACTTCACTTTTCACGTACCGCTCAGTATGTTACTGGGATTTTGCGAGGATTACAAACGCGTGGTGATCAACGCGCGTCACGAATTGATTTTGATACGATCGCGCAACGATCACAATTCCCTGGTGGGAAATCCGACGTTGAATCCTGCTATCAACGTACTCAAGATACAATGGCGAATGCCTCACTGTGTTGCTGAACGAGATCAACGAACTGTCGATGCTGCGCGCCTTGGAAAACAGACGATATCTGAGTTTCCGTTTGTGGGATCTGTACGAGTGGTGGCGGTCGCGGTCGCGGTCGGCGTCGTCGTCGTCGTCGAGGCCGCGCTGAGGGGATGCGGCAATTAATACAAAGAATGCAGCTCGAGCAACGTTTCGGGCGCTGACACGGGCGTCCAATCCCATAAACCAAGGTAAAAAAACCGCGTTTTTGTGTTTTTTCCGGCGTTTTTTGGCGTGAAATTCGGATTTCCCCGCGATTCGGAGACACGCGAGCGGGAGGGCGGACGGGCAGGCGAGCGAGAGAGAGCGCGAACGGCGACGCTGGCGGGCGGGCGGCGACGGCGGCGGCGGCGCGGCGTCGGCGTCGGCGTCGGCGGTCGGGCCCTACCCCTAACGCGGTACCCTTCTCCCCGCGGACCCTACGCGGCCCTAACGCGGTACCCCTCCCCCGCGCGGACCCTACGCAGCCCTAACGCGGTGCCCCTCCCCCGCGGACCCTACGCGGACCATACACCTCTCCCCGCGTGACGTCAGCCCCCTCGCCCCTCGAATACCCTCTCGCCCCGCACCCTGCCCCCGGAGCACCCGGAGCAGAAGCGCCATAGTATCCCTACTTATAAGGAAAGAATGAAGATTATAGCAATGTAAGTTAGTTATGTAAGATGCGTGCGTTGAGTTATTAAGAATAACGAATGTATGTATGCGTGAGATAGATGCAACATGCGAGATAAGAGAAAACCGCGAATGCACACGTGAATAAACCCAAATGCTATGGTTAAATACACTGATTTGACAATGATAGAACGAAAGACTAATTTTCCAATGTTCCGATTCCGAAACATGTCGCGTGATAAATCAATAAAAGATTATTGCGAAATCTTACCCTATTATCTATATGTGCGTATATTAAAAAGAAAACCTCTCCGTATCCCGATTTATTCGAAACAGCGAACGAGAAAGAAAGCGGAAGAAAGGGAGTGACGCGATTGTTGTTCCGGAAGCGAGCAAGGCATTCATATTGACACACGTGCGTGACGGAGAACGAGAGAGACAATGACGTTACAATCGTGACTCGGGCGCGTGCGACGAAATCTTCTTCATCATGTCATGGAGCGATAGTCATGAGCGATTCGCGACAACGTTAGATAATCGAGTTCGCGAGGTCTGGCGACTTTAAGATAAAAGTACATGTTGTCGCGATGCACATAGCGTTCGGGAGACAGATGAGAATTGCGATTGAAAGAACCGCGAGACCGATGGTGATCGCGTCGGCGGAAACGCGAAAGCGCGACAGCGTTGAGATAAGATCAACACCGCTATGATCACGGACACCCGAAAAGTGCAACCGTGAAGGGCGGAGCGCGATACGTGGGTTCGTTCGCGAAAACGCGAACGACGGATCGGGCGCGTATTACGTCATCGGGGATCGACTCTCGGACACCTCAAAATCACGACCGTTAGGGTCGTAATGCGATACGAAGGTTCGTTTGCAAAAACGCGAACGACTGGTCCGACGCGGATGACGTCATCGTTGATTAAGTCCCGGACACTCGGGTGACATGTCTGTACAGGCGTAGCTCGATACATAGGTTCGTTCGCGAAATCACGCACGACGGGTGGTAAAGGGTTGTCGATGATATCGGATGACCATCCGGCGTCCCGGTGACGCGGTTATTTAATCGGAGACGCGCACGTGACCTTCGTTCCAGATATAGGGAACGTGACGTCATGGGTGAGATTTCCCATCGGAATCATTTTGGGAGTGCCCCTCCGGACACCCATGCGAGATCGCATATGCGTATATGGCGTTGGACGCGAATTCGCGAATCAAGCGACCAAGGCCGCCGGCGGCATAGCGGTAGGCGCTTGGACCACTCGGCATGCATGTATACGAGTCCGCGTAGCGATAGCGGTAGGCGTGCATGCGTTGGCCGATCAACGCGACGGTTGGTCGGAGCTCGAAGCGCAATGGCGCGGAACGTAAGCGAAAGCGCCGAAACGAGAAAATACATCGAACTCGCCAGCATTGTAAGCGTCTAGGCGAAAACGAGTTTCCAAGTTAGGAAAATATTATTTGCGTATAATGGAAACGCTGAGAACTTTCCAATATCTTCGCAGAGCAATGTGTTTACGAAGAAACGAACACGCTACGTGTTAGTAGTAGGGAATTTGTTTACGCGTGAACGCGACCAACGAACAAAGAAGTGAGATCGGTATGCGGCCTAGAGTGGGGCGATCGTGAGACAAACAACCGACGGTCGCGGACAGGAATCCAGGTCTTTTGCCTTGGGGAGTCAACGAGTGCGGACGTATCGTGCCGACTCCCCGTAAAACCGGCTTTGAACCCGCGAGCGACGCGTAATTCGTCTAAGTAAAGTGATTGCTGATAATTATCACAATTAATAGCTAATGCGAATATAGGCTCGAATAAGTGACAGTCATTATATTTCGCGAATAATCTTTGCGGCAAGAAGATATCTTCCGTAAGAGACATACGAGCGCGCGTGTAAATTACGTGATAGCTACTCGAGTCGAATAACTGTAACGCGATATAACGAGCGATCCGTATAATACGCAATTGATCGAATTAATTACGCGAGATTTGTGACGCGACCGGGAACATTGAATTCCACTTGTACAATTCGATGCTCGTACCGAAAACCAGCCCTCATCCGCAAACCGAGTGCGTTAATCGAGATCCAGTGTTCGAACGCGATTACGTAAATCAATGCGAGAATAAAAAATTATATTCCGCGATTCCGTGCAATGGAACGTCTCAAGCGCCATAGTCACGCATAAGTATGGCGTTAACATCTTCTGTAACCATGACGTATCCGTGTGTTTGAATCGATCTGAAATAAAATCAGTGATAATAATTAAAAGCAGAGCACCGTGAATGTTTATTGCGAAAGCTAACTTACCCTGTGTGTTATCCTTCCTCGAATCCTAACTCTTGGTTGCGACGGTGATCTTCGGACATCCTGTTCCAACGACGTGACGGCGATCCAGCGGACGGCTGAGACAGAGGCGGCGACGATCCAGTGGGCAGCGAGATCCATCCGGGAATCCAACGGGGAGCCTGAAACAGAAAGAAAAGGGGAATTAGCGGCGACCTACGAAAGGTTTGTCACTTACGTTACCTTCTCGGTGAGTTAATAGGTCAAACCGAGTGGCGACCATCTTAAACGGTTGTTCTTGATTGAGTGAGTCGTGCGTGATACACCTATCCAACCGGTAAAAGTCCAAAATAATTAATTTCCATTTTCGAAGGATTATCATTCCTAGAGGCTGTCCGGTCACAACTTTGAAACCGACGGTGTCGTCTTCATCGGCGTCTACGGGGCCAACGGAGAGTGGGACGACGACAGCGGCATCGGTGCCGAGGATCATCGACGAGCGCGTGTTGGCGGATACACGGGTGATGATAACCCGAGTGGGCCAGCACCCGATGCTGAGCGACGGTGCGGTAGCGGCGGTGACGAGCGAAGGACGAGCCGGCGAAGCGGGGCGAAGCGACGTTCCGGAGAGCGACGGCGCGAGGGGCGCAGCCGACGGCGGACCGCGGGCAACCTGACCGGATGACACCGTGGCCCAAACCAACGCCATTTCTCACCCCTTTGTTTCGATAATATGTATAGAGTTCCCATTCCCTTTCGTTACGATGCTACATGTAAATGAAAAGAAAGACTTTGATTAGAGATATAAGTTGCGTGCGATTTTAGAGATTGATAAAGTCGCGTAAGTTAGTATATATATGAACATAGAAATAGGAATAGATATAGCGATCGACGACACGCACACACATACACGCACACACATGCGAAAAAACACAGATCTGCGGGACATAGAGATAACCGAATAAATTGTTTGTGGGCGAAGAACAGTTTTGGTATGAAGAAGTCGCGTGAATAAAAATATATAAATCAATTTCCTGTACAACGGAGATGAATTTTCCCTCCCCCAAGTAACTTTCCTACCGTCTTGCGAGATCCGTATGGAAAAGACGAATATGGCATATCGAGTCACGCGATTCTTCCGGTCGATTCGGACGATAGTCTATCGTTGGCGATCGATATTCGCTCAGAGTAATGACAATAGGGAGATCTCAGTCGTGGCGCGAATACACCTGAGTAATCGTTTTCAGTCATGCTTCGTGCGGGAAAGCGCGAACGGGAGATGTTATAAAAGATTTAGATGCTCGCATCGCGATCGCGGGCATTCTGGAGACGCGACGCGGGGATCGTGACGTCATCGTGCAGTTTCGTTCGGGGGATCGCGAACGAGGGGTCTGACGCGTGACGTGCCGATAACAATCGAGTCCCGGACACCCATACAACGTGTCAGTGGGGACATAGCGCGATATCGAGGCTTCGTTCGGTAGAACACGAACGACGGACGAATAAGGAATGTAATCGCGATCGATTGATTGTCCAGCGCTACCATAACGCGGCCATAGCGAGAACGGATGTGCCTGTGCGTCGGAGCCCGGATACGAGAACGAGATTTCGTTCGACCGAAATCTCATGACGGGAATACTCGGAAGGGTCCTTGGAGGCGCCCGAGAGGTATCCCATGCACGAGCGTATCATCGGAAGCGAGATTGCCACCCAAAGATTCGCGACGGCTAGCGGCGGTGCGAATAGGCGTTGCGGCAGCCCGGCATACCTGCGCGTGGGTACCGTGTTGCATAGCGGCAGGCGCGAGCGAGATTGCCGACCAACACAGCGGTTGGTCGTAAAGCGGTGCGGAGCGACTCGACGCACAAGCGGAAGCGCTAGAACATTAAAGAAACATGATTTCACTGAATATGTGAACGTTCGGGCGAGAACGGGTCCCAAACGTCGATAAATTTGAAATATTACATTATATTGTATGTTCGCTGACCGTGAAAAGTTCATCGAGAAATTTATACGTCTAGCGAGATCGGAATGTGTTTACGAGTTTGGAACACGCCATGTCATAATGGTGGGGGACCTGTTTACGCGTGAGCGTGTCGGGCGAACAAAAGCCAGCGAAATCGGAATGCAGCTAATGGTGGGGCGATCGCGAGACAAACAACCAACGATCGCGTAGAGGAACCGAGGTCTTTGGTCGTGAAGAGTCGACGAGTGCGGACGTGTCGTACCGACTCTCTGAAAAACCGACATTGAACCCGCGTACGGCGCGTTAACCGATCAAAGTGAAGTCAATCAACGATAATCGACGCGAATTATTATCGCGATTGATATCGAACGGAGATTATTAGTTTCCGGGAGAGGCAAAACTGTGCGAGTGTGTCGTATCGACTTTCCGTATATCGAAACATACAATCCGCGAGCGGCGCGTAATCCGTCAAAGTAAAGTCGTTAGTAATTAACGCAAAGAGTGAGAACACTCAAAGCTGAATAACTGTAACGCAGGAGTAACGAGCGATCCGTATCGATACGCAGCGAATCGGGTTAAATACGCGAGTTTGGTGACGAGACCAGGAACATTGAATTACATTGGCGCAATTCGATGCTCGTTTCGACAACCGGCCCTCATCCGCAGTCCGAGTGCGTTTACCGAGATCCAGTGTTCGAAAGCGATTACGATAAGCGAAGCGAATAGCAGAAATTATATTCCGCGATTCGAGTTCCGTGCAAAGGAACATGTCGATAGCAGTGGCCACGTAGAAGGCATCACGCGGCCGATATCATCTTCTGTAACCACGACGTATCCGTGTGTGTTTGGAATCGATCTGAAATAAATTCAGTGTTAAACAAAATCAAAAGCAGAGCACAATGAGTGATTATTGCGAAAGCTAACTTACCCTGGGTGTTATCCTTCCTCGAATCCTTAAGACTTGGTTGCGACGGCGATCTACGAAATATCCTGTTCCAACGACGTGACGGCGATCCAGCGGACGGCTGAGACAGAGGCGTGGACGATCCAGTGGGCAGCGAGATCAATCCGGGCGTCCAACGGGGAATCTGAAACAGAGAAAAAAGGGGAATTAGCAAGGACCTACAAAAGGTTGGTCACTTACGTTACCTTCTCGGTGGGTTAATAGGTCAAACCGAGTGGCGACCATATCGATCGGTTGTTCTATAGAGAGTGAGTCGTGCGCGAAATCCAACTCCGACCGGTAGAGGCTGAAAATAATTATTTTCCAATTATCGTGGATTATCGTTCCTATAGGCTGTCCGGTCACAACTTAACCCCCCTTCCGACCTCACTCCACACTGTCCTCTCCTCCTCCTCTTCTTCGTCTTTCCTTTCTTCCGCCGACTCCTTCGGTCTGTTCGCCGCTCCTTCTGCCATGCTACCCTTTATCTCTCCTTCCTCTCGTGTCCCCTTCTCTACGTCTCCCGACTTTGCTCTATCTCCGTCCATCAATCCCTCCTTGATCTCCTTCAACTCCTCCTTTATTCCTCCCAGCTCTCTCAGCTCGCACCTGATCCCTCTCAGATTCTTTAATAATTGCACCGTCCACTCCGTCTCCCCTCTTCCCCGTTCCCTCTTCTCCGTCCCCTCTTGACTTCCTTCTCTCTGTCCTCGACGCATCGCGACACCCTCAGTACACATCCCGTTCCCTACGCCATTTTCTCCCCCTTCTTTCACTTTCTCCTGACTTCCTTTCTTGCCCCCCTTCATGTTCTCTCACCTACATTTCACCCGTTCACTCCTGTCCGCCTTCATCCCTTCGGACCCTCCTCCGACTCTCCTGCTCACCACCCTCGATCTTCCGTGCACCTTTCTCTCACCCCTACCTCTTTCCGCTTGCGCACTTCACTCTGTTTACCGCTCCATCTACTTTGCACCAAACTCTTCCCGCGCCTCACAAATTCTCTATAGTCCTTTCTCCTCTTCTGATCTCACGACTAGCTTCTTTCCAGCAGCCGTTTTCCCTCGCCTCAAGTCAGCCGCTCCCATCCTTTCTTCCTTCCGGTTCGGCCTCTCACTCTTTTCACCTTTTTCTTTCCAAACTCCTTCCTCCGTCTGCGCTCTATTTCGCTTTCTACGATTCCTGTTCACCTTCGCTTCTTCCTCTTTATCTTCCACGTGTCAAGGAATTTCGCGGCGCACTACGGTCTCTCCTCTGGACCACGTGCAGCTACGCGCGTTTCTAAGACCATTGCTTCAACGTCCCGCAGTGGTGCCAACCCACCCAGCAGTCGGCACCCAGCGCAGTCTCGGCCACACCGCCACTTCCGTCGCGCCGCTCTCTCACCGGCCGTCCAACTGCGCGCGCCGGACACCATCTTGACTCGAGACAGTCCGTGGTACACCGCCGCTCCCCGCCTTCCATGTTCTCCCCTCGCACGTCACCGACTCCTCGCCGTCCTTATCCGCTTCCTAACCTCCAATTTAGCCTTGCCGACTTTCCACTTTCACTCTTCACACACACTTCACACAAGTTAAACAATGAGCACCAAATTCCGGATTTGCATATCTTAAAAGCACATAATTTTAGCGTTATTTCAGTACCAAAGTCGACCCCGCAACTAATTGCATGAATGTAGTTTACTCTTGTCGTGACGCCAGCACCGCCACTCCATTTATGGATTTTATTACGTTAAACAATGAGCTCCAAATTCCGGATTTGCATATCTTAAAAGCACATAATTTTAGCATTGTTTCTGTACCAAAGTCGACCCAGCAACTAATTGCATTAATGTAGTTTACTCTTGTCGTGACCCCAGCACTGCCACCCTATTTATGGATTTTATTACGTTAAACAATGAGCACCAAATTCCGGATTTGCATATCTTAAAAGCACATGATTTTAGCGTTATTTCAGTATCAAAGTCGACCCAGTAATTAATTTCTTTAATGTGTTTTACTCTTGTCGTGATGACACTGATGACGCTAGCACCGTAACACATTTTATGGATTTTATTATGTTAAACAACGAGCAACAAATTCAGCAATAAAAGCACCAAATTCCGAATTTGCATATCTTAGAAGCATATAATTTAGTATTATTTTAGTACCAAAGTCTACCCAGTAATTAATTTCTTTAATGTGCTATACTCTTGTCGTAATGACACTGATGACGCTAGCACCGTAACACATTTTATGGATTTTATTATGTTAAAACGAGCAACAAATTCCGGTTGTTTAGGAGTGGGGGTGCTAGCTTAACGTGAAGCCAGCACCCCCACTTTTGTTATTAATTTCCTGCGAACGCGGGTAAGAGCACAAAATTTAAGACTAGAGCAATAAATTAGCACAAAAATAGAACAAAATTATGCCGTAGACCAGTTTTTTTTAGTGGTGGGGGTGCTAGGTTCACAAAGGTGACTTGTGTTGGTCCTTGATTGAGGACGACGATGTTAAACTGTCGCGAGCTAAGAAAAAAAATAATTTTCAACTATTTAATTGCAAAATGTAATTGATATTATTTCATTACTTTAAAATAAAAGTGTTCAAAACCGCTAATTCACTTTTGTTATTTTAAAATAAAGCCGGATTTTGCTCTCAAAATGGCTCAAAGTGGCCAACCTTCAAATTTTAATTTTAAAAAATTGATGTAATGGAGGAACGGTTGGTACTGGTGCACTACGGAGGCATCCACCTATCATAATCCACTAACAAAACTCAATAATTATTTTTGCTGTTGCACATACTGTGTTAATTATAAAGTTTTAATGATAATGTTTTTGTGTGCATAAATGTATTGTACGAAAATTAAACAGGCAAAACATGGACTTCAAATACAATCAGATTAATGAAAAAAAATGCCAATAATAAAAAAATTGTTCAAAATCGTTTTCGATACTTTTTACTATATTTTATTGATTATAATGTGCATATGTTGCAGCCCTATTGCAAAATCAGCCTTTTCGCAAAAAGCCTAGCCTTTTTGCAAAAGGCCGCCCTTTTGTGAAGCACTGATCGTTTACCAATAAGACTGAACGCACCTTAAGCTTTTTGGCACACATGGGCTGGTGCTAAGCTAGGCACTTTGCAAAAAGTCTAAAAAACGTCATTCTTATTAAAGAAACGATCAATTGCTTTCGCAAAGGGGCTAGCCTTTTTGCAAAGAGGCTGATTTTGCAATAGGGCTGCGACACATATATTAATACATTAAATCCAGCGCATTCAAAAACAAATAAATTATTATTGTTACTTTAAAACTGAATATAATCCCCTTTGGCACACAGCAAATGCCGCAAATGTTAGAAAATTGTAAGAAAGTTGGCATTAAAAATAGACATTCTTAAAAATTCATAATGCATAATTAGCATATGTAGTAAAATTATTATCAATTAAGAAAACAAAATTATTTTTGATGACATTACATAATTGACTAACGATAAGAATACTAACACTGACATAATTTAAAGCAAATAATTTAAATCAATAATTAGCATTGCTTAGGTGAACATACCTTACATAAAGAGAACGTATTATCGCTCGTTAAAAGCAAAAGCTAAGTAGTAGAATACGGCCGATCTTCCGAGCAATATTAGGGTGTTGTTAAAAAAAATATATGAGTATTTAAAATAAATTTAATTATCAAGCCAACGTTTCGACCTTACTTGGTCTTCCTCAGGGCATAAGATAGAAATACATCCAAAGAATTAAATAATAATAAAAGAATAAAAATAACTTGGAGTTCTTATCCTGTTTGGCGTATCGCCTTGCATATGTAGTTTGTAGTTGTTAATAATTAATTACTCTTTCTTTTGCTTTCGTCTAGTTCTATATTTTCGATATTTTGTCGTAGTTGCTCGATTAAACTCGTATCAATTAGTATCACATATAGATTTAGTTAGATTTAGTTTATATAATTGTTCTTATTCGCGCGAAACGTCGGTGGATCGCGATCGGTAACAATTTTCAATATGTGCGACTCACCAATCGGGGCGGTGCTGTCATCGTTCATCCACCGACGGGAGCAATTACCCAAAAGGGAGCAAACTACTCGCTCGCGGAATTCGTTACATGACCGCGAGCTCACTCACCAACAAGTCTCGAACGAGTGCACACACACTCTCACCAGCTAGTCACCGGCAAGTGCACACTCAAGTCGTCCTCGCTTACAACGGGGATACTTGTATCGCAAAATCGTCTTCGAGGATAGATCGAAGAGTCTCGCGCGTCTATCGCGAATTCTCTCATCATTTCGCGAGTGCACCACTTGCCGCCAAGAAGTCTTAGAACGCGCATCTAAACTTTCGGAACGCCCGACCGCGCTCTCACCCCCCTCAGGGACCGAACACGATCTCTCGCCTGCCTTGCCTGCCTTTGTGCCTGCTTTTGTGCCTGATTGCTATTCTACGGATCTCGCTGCATCTGTGCTACTGCATGCCGGACCAGCCGAATCTGACCGCCACGAGACAGGACGAGAATCGGCGGACTTCCAGGAGACGACGGGCGCAACGAACGGTGAGTCGCTTTGCTTTCGCTCGTTGCATACGCACACTCGCTTTTCGTATATTACAAAACTTAGTCGTGAGAGGATTTTAATTACCCCCCTCTGGTCCTTCGAGCAATTTAGTACATTTCGCCTCCAAGGAACTGACACCCCCCCCCCCCCCGTACACATCCGAAGCATTAAAAAAAAAACAGATCGTCGAAAAACAAATGTAACACGATAAAGAAAACAATTTACAATGGTCAAAGTCATATTCAAATTTCACGTTGTCACAGAGCTCATAATTACCGATTACAATAAAAGTGATCAGAGTCGCAGTTAACGGACGAATATGCTGATTTTTTATGTGATTTCTGCATATCAGGAACAGTAGTCCTCAATAGAATTCAATTGTATAAACCCTGGTGGTAACCATGCTCAACGTCGGAGATCACCGGTGTAAGTCCGTGGTTAAGTGGAAGCAGAGACCGATGTTTTTTAATCGAGAAAATGTTAGTGACCATCCTTAGTGGCAACTATATGTCAAAACGGAAATATTTTAAATAATCCACTGTATATGCAATTTTTACTTATTAAAAAGAAGGACTTACATAAGTGGTCGCAATAAAAATTCTGTGTTGTGAACTTGTAAAGAGCATAGCTAAAACCCTTTTTTAACACCCTAATATTGCTCGGAAGATCGGCCGTATTCTACTACTTATACCTTACATACATCCTAGAATGAAACACGCGGGACTGTGATGCTCTGAAGAATGGCAATTGCGGCTGCGTGACTTATGTACGAAAGAAGTCCGCCTACGAACTTTCCTCCGTGAGAAAAAAACATCTGTTAAATTGCGTTTAGTGTAAAATCAATTGTTTATTCATGAACTTCTTCCCAAAAAAATTTCTTAAATTACGGAGGTCTAATCTTTTAGTAGTATTTTATATTGTTTTACACTATACTAGAAATAAATAAGGAAATTTAAGAAAAAATTTGAGGTGGCAGAAAAAAGTCACAATTAACGAAGAGTAGAGCCTCTAGGAGAGAGAGGCGACACGGGGGTCATGTGACCAACCACTCTGTGATTGGCTGGCAACAGCAGTAGTGAGGTGGACGTTGCGAGATTGCGACGCCAATGCAGGCGCAGCCGCAGAAGAGCGCGGACCGCAGATTAGTGACAGTGGCTAACACAAGTGGTGACAACAGGTTATACGAAGGAACGGTAAGTTTTTATTTATTAAATAATTGAAATAGTTGAAAATGATTTAAAGAAAATTATTAAAATGTTACTTACGTGCTATAATAGTGTCACTATTAGGAGCTATATGCGAAATCCGTTGCACGGAGCAGAAGTGTCATAATTTTTTTTAACCGATTATATTGCAGTTTTCTAAATAAATAGTGTTAAAAAAAAAGTAAATGTTACAGTATCTGTTAATTTGACGACGTAGAATAATTTGTCAGGTAATTTATTGTCCTTGTATTACAGGCAACATTCTTGTATTATCATCATCGAGATGCCATCGAGATGTACTGCTTTGAAGTGCTCAAATAACAGCGATGACGGCTATACATTAGTCAGATATCCGCGTGATGAGCTGCTAAAGCAACAGTGGATTGCTGCGGTGGGAAGAGGGAAAAATTGGTAACCTACTAAACGCACGCGTTCTTTATTAAAAAATTATTAACAAAAGAAGTTTCATAATGTAATTTTTGCATGAGTGCAATTTTTATGCAAAAAGCGAAGTCCACTTATCCCGCCCGGTGCTTAAAGTACGAAGCGAGATCTATCAGTGTACGGTTTACGTGGAAAATTGAAAACCCATGTGAAACCGTACAATAATAGACCTCTTGCACTGTATGCATAGGGCGATGTGAGGCTGACCTTACTTTGTGTGAAAAGTTTGAAATTCATGTAGAGCCATTTTAATGATATGTGTGTTGAAATGTGCATTTCTGAGATGGGTGTGCCGGGGATGTAAAAGAAAAGAAAAATACAATTTTGCCTCAGCAAAATGTAAATTCCTTCTTAAATGTATATGGTTGGCGTATCGCCTTGTATGTATATAGTTGTGATATTGATAATTAATTTCCTCTTTTTTTCTTTTGCTTTTGTTTAGTTATAGATTATTACGGTTGCTTGATTTAACTCGCTTAGTATTAGTTGGTGTTATTTAGCATGAATTAGTTAGATTTGGTTTATCATTTGCTCGTATTCACGCGAAACGTCGGTGGATCGCGATCGGTAGAAATTTACAAATTTATGCAACTCACCAATTGGTGCTGCCATCGTTCATCCGCCGACGGCAGCAATTACCCCAAAAGGGAGTAAACTACTCGCTCGCGGCGCACATTACAGGACCGCGAGCTCAATTGCCGCCATGAAGCTCTAGTACGCGCAACTAAGCTTTCGGGACGCCCGACCGCGCTCTCATCCCCCTTGGGGACCGATCTCTCGCCTGCCTTGCTTTGCCTGCTTCCCAGATAACATTTTGACGTCATAAAGACGTCTAAAAGACGTCATAAAAATCCCTAGACGTCTTAAAAAGATTTAAGAAAGACGTAGTTTAAACGTCTTTGGGACGTCTTATGTCACTATTTATGACGTCTTTAATACAATGCATTAGGACGTAGATTAGACATTACTTTAAGACGTTTTTTAGACTTTTTTATAGACTGTCACGGTTTTTTGCACGCGGACGCAAGCCGGATCAAAAGGGGACGGTAGAGAGTCAGGTGTCAGGCCTCTCAAATTGGTCCCTCGCACGAAATCTCTTGACTCGCGATATAAACTATTGGGCGCCAGACGCGGCAGATCGCGTCCACTAAATGCAACGATTCTCTAAGTATTTGTCACGACAACTCAAATGCTTCGATTCGCAAAATTCGTCAAAACGCAAGTAATGATTCGCGAAAGCTCCAACTTGATTATTCGTGCGAAGGCCGACCAGCTCGACCTAACGGTAGAGGGGCAGGGCAAGGCAGGGCAGTGCAAGAGGACGACGGAATGACGGCCAAATAATTCGTTACACAGTAGAATATAATAAAATAACTGATAGTTTATTGCTAGTATCGGATAATGAAAAGGGTGGAACCAGTTGTTTAATAAAGGTAATTTTTAATAACAATAGTTAAATTAATCCGAGGAATAATAACAAAGTTAACTGAGGCAATCGCCCCCGCCTATCGAACTGTAATCAAGTTCGTTTACAAAAACTAAAGAAAAACGCGAAGTAATATCAAGCGCGAGCGTACGCGGTGAATAATACGCGACAACGAGTAACGTAGTCAGACGGAAAATATATTGGAAGTTATGAAACTGCTGAGTGATTAAATTGGAACGATCTCTGGGTCGTTACGGAACAAACAAAGAACTAAGCTATGAGATCTAAATAACATTCGCGATATCTCTCGCAATCAAAACGTAATTCGGTAAATAATACAAATAATAACGCCACAAACGTCGATGATCAAGTATAATTTCTGCGTGCGCCAACGGGGCGCGACAACGTACTCTCGCGAGATTACAACTCGCCCACGAAACAGATAATCACGCTGTGATCGCAATAAATCGATATCAATTAGGCTCGGAGATTCAACTCCGGTCGACTTGGTTCTGTTCTGTCGTCAGTGGTTTTTACGCCGTTTCGGCGTGAGCTCTTCGCACGCGCGACGCAATCACGGGCGCAATAGAGCACGCAAATCAGCAAAATTTCCCGTCACTTAACAATAACGCGAGAAAAGATTCGGGATAACGTGAACGGCAGTTGAAATAACGCGAATAATCAGGGTAACGCAAGATTAATATTCTGACTCAGAACATGCCAATGAATAATATCCGGACGCGAATCTAATACAAAATATCAAACGCGAATAATAACGCAAAACTAATACGCGGCAGCAAACAACGCAAACATAATATCGTTAATATCGCAATTAATAATTATCGCCATTAAGATCGCTAATAATAATACTAAATAAGGTCGCAAATAATAACACAATGATATTGGAAATAATCCAAAGTACGCGAGATAGTATTCGGACTTGACTCTAACACTCAAGAATATCGAACGCGAATAATAGAGCAAAACAAATACGCGGCAGCGAGGAACGCAAGAAACTAGGCAAACGGTACAAATAGTAACGCGAAAGAGTATCGCAAGTAATAACGCGAAGAAAAATCACGAATAATAACGCGAAAGCAGATCGCGAATAATAACGCGAGAGAAGATCGCGAAATACGATCGCAAACAATAACGTCAAATATTGACAACTAATAACGCGAGGTCCTATTACGAATAATAACGTCGAACTTTATCGCGAATCGTAGCGCCAACTAATATCGTTAACAATTACGCCAAATAATATCATAATTAATAACGCCGAATCATAGCGGTGAATCAAGCGAAAGAATATCACAAAGAGTAACGCGAAATAGTATCGCAACTAATAACGCAAAATAATAACACAAATAGGTAACGCAAAATAGTAGCACAAATAATAACGCGGAATAATATCGCGACTAATAACGCAAGATAATAACGCGAAATAATATCGCGACGAATAACGCAAAATAATAACAAATAATAATGCGAGAAAATGTCGCGACGAATAATATCGCGAAACGATACCGCAAGTAATACGACGGGGCAGCGTCGCAAACAATATCTCCTGAGGATATTGGGAATGATAGATCCCGGGCGACGCAGCTAACAAGACCCCGGAACGCGACACGGAAATAATACGCGGCAAAAAAAAACATGCACAAACACGCAGTATGCGGGCGCGACGTGACTCGCACGCTGGGGCGCGGCGGCGGAGGCGCGAGCGCGAACGCGGGTACGACTCGGGACGGCACTACGCAATCGAAAACGCCAAAAAGGGTCGAACTCTAACGGAACGCGAGCAGATACGAGTCCACGTCACACTCAACGCGCACTCGAAGTCGGTCGTAAGAACGCCGGACTTCACACGGTACGCGAGCAGATACGAAGTTACGCCACACTCAACGCGAACCCGAGGACGTACACCGTACACGAATCTAATACGCGGCCACTCCCGTATGCCGTCCGCGCGAACGCGAGGCCTCGTCCTTCGACCCCGCCGAAGGTCGCCGCACACGCCCGCGATCACGATCTCCAAGGGGGTCGTTACGCGACGCGAATCCGCGATGCCCTAATCCCGCACACATAAAGCTCGCGCGATCGCCAAGGGGGCCCTCCGCGCTCGATGCCGATCGCTACCGCGAAATCACCAATATGCTACGCCGTGCACGGCGAGCTAACACCAAATTCACTAATTACCCACGCGAGTCGGCAACGAAACGCGAACGCGACCCGACGGCTTTCCCGTGGCTGTACACAAAACTATACTCTGGCAACCTCACCGGCACTCGCCTCGGCTTCCTCGACTTCCGAATCCTCCGCGGGACGTCTTCCGGGCTCCTCACGCTCCTACAATTTTCACACGGCAAGCGCACTACTTATCTCGGCGAGGGGGCGAACCGAAAGAGATCGTCCCTTCGGTCGCTCGACTGCGGATCGACGACGCGCCCCACCCCGGGGGTGCGTACGTCTGTGGCGCGATAGCGCGTGCCAATCGGGATCGATCCCGCAAGTACGCCGCGACACTTCGCGTAACGTAATCTCGCGTGATCCGTCGCGGGGTGCCTCGCGACTCCGCGATAGTCAATCGATGGGGTGATCAGTGAAAGCGGGTCGGATGCCCCGGTCCGCCTCACGGCATCTCCGCCGTGGGGACGTTTTTCCCCGTGACTTCCAGGTCGGAGTCGTAACCGTCTTAGCGATTACGCCGCTTCACGACGTGAACGCTGTCGCGGTGGGGTCGTTCCGCCCTCCCGCATCCAGAGCGCCGGGACTGCTCCCGTCTTCACGCCGGGATCACGCGGTCGAGTCTCCCTCCGCGATCCCCCCGTGCGTGGCCCGCGACGATCCTTCATCTCCGCACTGCTGAATTCCGGAGCGTCCTTCGCCCCTCGCACTGCTCCTCTTCCCTGATGCCCGCAAGGTCGCTGCCGATGATGTTCTCGCCGGTGGATTCCGGCGAGGTGCCGCGATTACAGAATATAATAAAATAAACAAAAAAAGATAATTAATGCGCTATCAGTTAACGACGAGGCCCCCTGGAGATTTCGCGCTGCTCTTCCGGCTCGCCCCCGAGCACAATTCCGCGCCCCGTGGCGGCGGCGGAGACGCTGCAACGTGCAGCGGAGCTGCCACGTCACAAGACATTTAAGACGTTTTTTAAACTTTTTTTATGGACAAGCATGTTGTCTGGCTATAATTAAGAAAAATACGAAAGAAGAGCTAGCGTTGTACTTGTAGTAATTAATATACTATTATATGAAATCCAAAAGTATATATGTATATGCCACTTTATTATAAGAGAGTATAGACTTCACGATATAACTGATACAAATTGTGCCGTACTTATATACCATCGCTCATCGTATTTTTCTTACGAGAAACGGATCTCATCAAAAGCCATCTATCGGTCGGATGATGCGATCGAAAATACGCCGTTCTAGCAAAGTCTTAAAACCATTTTTTCTAAGACGTCATACAGACGTATTTCTAACAAAGTCTGAAAGACGTTTTTTCTAAAACGTCATATAGACGTATTTCTAACAAAGTCATAGAGACGTCTCTTTTAAGACTTCGTTACAACGTCATTAAGACATGCGTGTTGTGTGGGTTTCTTGTGCCTGCTTGTGCCCTTGCTATCCTGCGGATCTCGCTTCTACCTGTGTGATGCTGTGCCTGAATGCTGCATGCCGGATCAGACGAGACGAGAATTTAGCGGCCACGAGACAGGACGAGGATCGGCGGACTTCACCAGGAGATGACGGGCGGACCGAACGGTGAGTGGCTTAACCTTTTTCGCTCGTTGCATGCGCACTTTCGCTACTCGTTTTCTCGCATATTTTACACAAACTTAGTCGTGAGGGGATTTTAATTACCCCCCTCTGGTCCTGGTCCTTCGAGCAATTAGAAAATTTTGCCACCGGGGAACTGACACCCCCCCGTTCAGTATATGTTATCAGAAAATTACGTTTTATTTATTAAAATTGTTTTGCTAATAATTTCTTAATAAAAAACGAGCAATGGCTAAAATCTTCTGAAGGTTACTCAGGAGGGTGACCTTTATAATATACAGGGTTTACCAAAAGTATGGAAACTCCTAAATATTTCGAAAACTACGCATTTTAGAAAAAAATGTTTTAGACAAAAGTTGTAAGGTTTCAAGTAACGCATTAAGTAGTAATATTAGTGTGACTGCAAATAACTTTGTTAATGCCAGGTAAAAATAACTTTAAAATTTTTAAATGGAAACCCCTATTTTTAATTGCATATTCTTATAGCTTACCTCGAGAGCTTTTCAAAACACTATAATAAAGTATTTTTTTATTAACTATTTTTCAAGTTATGGAGCTTGAAAGCTACGATACTGCCGGCATCAGCGTTACCCAAGATGTACCGCGTGGAGGTTGCACGGTCGGATTTACACTAGCAGAGTTGTAAATAACAATACTTTTGTGATTGAAGTTCTTAATTACTAATTATATTACATAATTTTAATTTAAATTGAGTTTAAGTACAAATGTTTTTTGGAATTGTAATTAAAGTCGTTCAATTACAAATAGGTACATTTTGAAATTGTAATTAAACTCGAATTTTATTACAATTAAAAAAGTAAAAAGAATAATTATTATTTACATTTTCCTAAATTACAAATTTTACAATCTTAATTCACATTTTTTTTGTGTGTTTGAGTGTTTTAGAGTAAATTCTGAAAGTGGTTTCCATGGACTTCTTGACACTATGCCAATCTTTGATAGAACGCAGAAATAGCTCTACGATTTGATTCAGCAGGTATCAAGGCTGCTTCTGTGTACGGACATGGGAGCAATGTCGTGAGCTTGAGCTGCTCTATTAACAGATGTATGGGGATTTTCAATAAAAGTCTGCAGAACATCAAGTTGTTTGTCGTTATTAGTTGCAGATGATGGCCTGCCAGACCTAATGCGACTTTTTACACTACCAGTTTCTTGAAAACGTCGTACAGTTTTCAAAACAGTGGATTTACTAATTTGACGATTCGGATACGTGGTATTAAATAATCGAACGACATCAGTGAACGATCGTTCATTATCACCCCATCCGCGCATCATTAGGATAGTGATTCTTTCACGCTCCGATAATTCATTAGCCATTTTTAGCCAAACGTTTAATTTTTAATTTATTAATTTGCGAATTAAAAAGAGAAAAGTCCTCGGCAGAAGCAGAGAGCGCTCTAGGACGCTATCACCCTACCTACGTGATTATTCGCGAGAAAAAAACACTGAACATCTTGGCGCTTGTATTTTATACCCTCTCGGAGTGTCGATCCAGTGGGAGAGGGTCAGCGCGAGGGTGGGGGAGGGAGAGGGCGATTAGGCCATTGGAGGATCCCAATGGACTCTTCCTAAGAGGGTCATCTCCAATGACTCAATCGCCTTTTCCCTCTCCCTCCCCTCGCGCTGACCCTCTCCCACTCCCTCTTTCCCCATAGGATAGGAAGACCCAAGGAGGAACCAAAATGAGGGGAGAGGATTGGCCATAACTTTTTTAATTGTAATAAAATTCGAGTTTAATTACAATTTCAAAATGTACCTATTTGTAATTGAACGACTTTAATTACAATTCCAAAAAACATTTGTACTTAAACTCAATTTAAATTAAAATTATGTAATATAATTAGTAATTAAAAACTTCAATCACAAAAGTATTGTTATTTACAACTCTGCTAGTGTAAATCCGACCGTGCAACCTTCACGCGGTACATCTTGGGTAACGCTGATGCCGGCAGTATCGTAGCTTTCAAGCTCCATAACTTGAAAATTAGTTAATAAAAAAATACTTTATTATAGTGTTTTGAAAAGCTCTCGAGGTAAGCTATGAGAATATGCAATTAAAAATAGGAGTTTTCATTTAAAAATTTTAAAGTTATTTTTACCTGGCATTAACAAAGTTATTTGCAGTCACACTAATATTACTATTTAATGCGTTACTTGAAACCCTACAACTTTTGTCTAAAACATTTTTTTCTAAAATGCGTAGTTTTCGAAATATTTAGGGGTTTCCATACTTTTGGTAAACCCTGTATGTCAAGGTTAAGGTCATAGGAGGTGGATCCCCTATTCGGTATATGTATCAAAGAAATAGCATAAAATATTATTAACAGGTAAAAAATTTGCTGGAGCGACTTCAAAATGTGTGCAACGAGCTAAGAGATGAGAACGAAATTGCTATTATAGAAAAGTATGGAATCAAGGCAAAATGTTATACAACTGCACTTATACGTAAGACAATGGTAGTCGAGTTTTCCATATGTTTCAAAATTAGATTAAACGTAATCACATAAACATATTTTTTTCAAAACAAATATAAAATAAGGCTCTGACAATAACAAAATTAAACAAAATAACGCGCTATAAGAGCGGGCTATAGTAATATGCGAAAAAATGTATTTTCAACAATTCGATAGTAAATATATTAAAAATGTATTGACTATCGAAAAATGTATTGTAATTTTTGTGTAACTTTTGGTATTCAGCAATGACGACTCTGAACGCATGAATGAATATTAATAGAAGAATTATCAGGATATCCGCGCAACTGATTTTTCTCAAAAACTGTGGACTTTATAATATCCTTCCGCAGCATTTAAATTGTTTATTTTTGAACGATACAGTATTGAGCCACCAACGCTCTTTCGCCAGACACGACCACAACAAGAGATTGTTTCTGAGAAAAACATTGAATTTAGAAATTATGGATGCACACTATATTCTGCGAGACTTGCGGTATTCTTTGATTCACAAGATACACGAAATTACGAACTTGCTACGACTCAATATATGGGAAAGATATCGCCTGACTCAAGAGAGAGTCCTCGCCGCCTTTTCGGTTCGCTAGAATCGTAGGCTATTCGGGAAGTTAGATTTTTTGTATTCTGAGAAATTATATGATTCCTTACGTGGCATCAAGCGCGTCAAATATGTTTGGATTGAAAATATCGAGAACCGGGGTAACGTTCGTGTTGGACTTAGGTCGGGCACACACAGAAATCTCTCTAACACGACCTTGAAATACTCTTTCAATCCAACTATATATACAACGTCTAACAAGAATGGGGAGGTTTTTTTAGACCCTACTTCCTTCTTAGAGAACATCTCCACGTCTCCTTTAGGTACAAAATTGGTTTGTGAACTTAACTAACATTTTGATCTCTCTCGCCGTTCAGGGCTTACTCTAACTCGGCGACGGTTTCAGCCTTCCTTTTTTTGAACAAAGAAAAGATGTTTTGAGTTTGTTAAGAGAGTGGAGAGTAGTATTTTTAGATTACCGGTCACTAAGAAAGCGGGTTTGAGGAACTACACTTCCGCACTGTGAACAAGTTCTTTGATTCTAGCTTTTCTTTGGATTTCAATGAGTTGGAGTTAAAATTAGCCTTGAAACAAACCAAGAACTTTATTAATAACCACCCCGAGATTATTTTTACAAGGGCAGAAAAAGGCAACACCACAGTGGCCATGCTAAAATCTGATTATTTGGATGAGTGCCTTATTAGGAGACGATACCATTTATTCCATTATTGACAAAAATCCTACTAGAAAGATTATTTTAACGTTTGTTTCCTTTCTCACGCGGTGGAAAAATAAAAAGTTTATTACACTACTCGAGTATTGTTCACTATATGTTAGTGACGGCATCTTGCCCAGGGCTTATGGTTTACCAAAAATTCACAAATCAGGTTGCCCATTCAGAATCATTGTGTCCTCCATTAATACTCCTCTGTATGATTTAGCTTCCTTCTTACACAATATGAATATCATACGTAACAGTCTGCCTGTAAGTGAATCCAGTATCAAAGACAGCTTTATACTTGTAGATAAATTGAACAACAAAGAATTTTCCACCGGATTTATTCTATTCTCTTTAGATGTCATTCGCTTTTTACGAACGTACCGACTGAACTAGTTATTGACAGCACAAGCAGACGATGGAATCTCATCCTATCTTAAAATTGCCGTGTTAAGTCGATAGTCGAATTTATTGTTGCCTCTTTTCCGCGATGGTGATTGGTAATCTCGCTGCGCTTACTTCGTGAACAACTGTCATCGCGTATTTTGATAGTTGCCTGAATAAAGGTTATTAGTGTAATAAAGTAATATGTTAATAGAAGAGAAAGAAGAAAAGAAGGAAGAAGATGAAGAGTATAGGAAGGATATCTTAACAATCTTTGAAAGATTGTAAAAGTATAACTGATCAAGGAGTGCGCAGTTTGAAAAATCTCAAGTAACCATATTTTATATTATATAAAGAATATATTATTTTCAATGTTTGTTTTAATGTTTATAAGCACTTTAAGTATTGAATTCTTTCTATATTTTACAGATATACTTTTGTGTATCCCGCTCCACGTACATTTATTATTTTAAATCAGGATATTCGGACTATGAAATACATTTTTGCTTTGTAGAGGGTGATTACGTGGCTGTATATTGGAGCGACAAATGAGTTAGAGGATACATTGAACATCCAGATCCATCGGGGGTGAGAAGCGTAGTACGATTACTCGATTACGGTGGTTACTGGCAATTTAGCAATTCGCAATGTAGGCCATTGATATATAATTATTTGAGCCTACCCTTCCAAGCGATCAAAATCTTTTTAGCAAATATTCAGCCAAAGAACGGTAACTATGTATTTACTTACGTTATGTATACTCTTTTTCCAGATTATACATCTCTACTAATTCAGAATTATTTAACTTTAGATATAAAATTATACTTTGATGTTACTCTTTTGCAGGTAAATGGTCGACAGAAGCTTACAATGTGGCACAAAATTGTTCCTCAAAGGGGGTTGCTCAAGCACAGATTGAAGGTCGCATTCAAACTAATATTTATGCAAATATTTATTTTATTCTACAAAATTACGGAGTAAGTAATTTTTATCCGACGTCCGAGAATCTTTTTGCAGGTGTACAAATTAATTGAAATTAATTGATTTTTTTTTTAAAGCTAATTTCTCTTACTGAAAAACTGGTAATGAACGGACATGCTGAACAAGTAGCATGGGAGCAGATGAAGCCAGAAACACTTGAATCCATCTGTACATAAGAGTTGTAAAAAACTCTACAATTTTTAGGTTTCCTACCGAATTATTCACGCACAATTCACGGTTCTTACAATTAGTCAGTATGGACTAGAGTTTAGTACAATCGCCATTGATAATCCCCTTTAATCGCGTCAAAATTGATTTCGCGCTTTTTTACTTTTTTACTCATATGCTTCCTCGTAACGCGACTGAAATCGCTGTGAATACTCTGACATACATATTTCCTAATGGTTGGTTATTTACATAGAGATATAGTAAATAACTCAGTATATATATCATTCTAACAATGAACAATGACTATATTTCGCTGTACAGAAGACATACAGATATTTTGATAGCGTTTAAGTAGCATTTATAGTACTCCATTAAACATTGCTCAGAAAGAACGCACTTCTGTAAGCACAAAACTTGTTTCAAACGAGTTCTGACAAGTACAAAAGATTTGATTTAGTCCTAACGTAAGAACCTTTTTTACAATACTTCTCCGAATTCTATTGGCTGCGATATTTTTTCTGAGAAACTAAATTCTTATCGATAATGTGCGAGACAATTCTTTCAGATAATTTCATATAATCATTCATAAAACTGCTTTCATTGTAAGCGCCTTGAGACTGTCGTAAAGAAAATGCAACCGTGCTTAACCCTTCTACGTCTTTATTATACTTTTGTATATATTGTGAAATAGTTTTCCGATTGTAGAATATTTATATTTAGAAAAAGAAAGAAATTTATGAACATTTGCTATCATATGGATCGTAGAGTAGAAAATAATATTTTTACCTTTTACAAAGTAGTATCACATCTAAACTAGAATGTTGTATCGAATAACTCAGACGAATTAGGAAATTCGTTTCTACGTGACTCATCTATTTCTGATTGGGGACGATTCGAGAACTTATTGAAATAATTTCTTTTCACGTTTAAGTTTAGGTCATCGTAGATTAAACTTGTTACCGTAGTAGTTGTTGTTAAATGTCGCATTTCATTTAACGTCCCGCGTTATTTTTTCAAACTATTTAAAGGTTACTAATTCACTTAAAGATTTGTCTTTCAAACATTATTTTTCAGTAACTTGTAACTGTTCTGCACAACTTCACTATAGCATAAATTTACTTTATGCTTGCTAATTATTTTTTTAATTTTACCTTACCGCAAGTTTTCTTACACATCTTTTATACGCTTTGTGTAAAATATAGCATACTTAGTACAGCAAAGAGAACAGTTGTGCTAAGATTTAAGCCATTGTTTTGTATTGTAGAACAGGAATAAAGATGTTTGTAAATAGCCAAATTGTCGCGTAAAAATTTTCTCACCCGTATTTTGCTAATTTTTAAAATGAACAGGTGTTTTTTCGGTATTGTGTTTTCCAGATTTTATTTAGCAATTTCCCGATCGAGCATATCGTGTCTGAATATCTATGTATCGTTACTGTTGATTAAGAAATCCAAAGAACTACATTTTTCTCAATTTAGTACAAATAATAGTACGTATAATCTTGTCAACTTTTTACTCTTTTTTTTTAAATTTTTTAAATGTCAAACTATCGAATTCCAGTCCAAAACGCACAATACATTTCATATATAATCTCCTTTACACATGTTCATGTGTTTAGTAAAATTTATTTCTATATACATATGTAGATATTTCTACATACAGAAGTGTTATGTTTACACACTTTTTATATTCAAAATGAAACGGGTATATAATTAATTGGAAGCGTCAGACAGAAGAAGAGGAAAGGCCGAATTTACAGTAAGCGGCGCGACCGAAGTCGCTTAACCTATGTAAAAATAATCCTCTAACCTCTGAGATCGCCAGACTTAACGCTTCTTAATTTTTATTTATGGGGAATTTTAAAAAATAAGGTTCACAGAGTACAGAAATGACTTTGCGCGAAGGTTTCATGCAACAAATTAATAATTCAATTATTATTGAGATCATGCAACAAAATTCTCAGGAAGTGTGTATTGTAATAAGTTTCCGTATTACATGGATGTCAAGGTGGTATTATCACGCAAGGACGATATTTTGAAATGCATTACTAATTGTGTCATTTTATTCATATTTTGTACAATGACAAATCCTTTGTTATCTATACCTATTTCATGTTCCATTTTAATATTTGTTGGTAAGGAGGTTCGCCTATTATCACTTCTGTCCTACTGTAAATCTTATTTTTTAAAGTTTCCCACAAGTAAAAATAAAAAAATCAACATTTTTTTCTTATTTTTATTTGTAGAATATACTCTCGCAGTTTGTTGGTTAAATCCTGGGACACCCTGTATATGTATATAATATTAATTGTATAATACATATATTGTACAGGGTAAGTCACTTAACAATAAGACCGACCACCCTAATAACTCCCACAGTTTTGGAGATAGAAAGATGTACTTTAAGTAAAAGTTGTGTGGCATCAAGGAGGACATCTTGTGGAGATAAACATTTTTTCCCAGGTGGAGGTGCTTAGAAGATTTGAAAGTCATTTATTTTTATTAATGGTACTATGCATTTTCAAACTCCTATGACTACTTCAGTCATACTTTTCCAAGCCAGTTTCAATGGTCATGAATATTCAAGGTCATGGACATGAGAAAAGTTGAAAAAAGGAATCCTGAATGTTTCCGAAACATTCAGAATACTCGCTTCCGAATACTCGCTGTTTTATTAATTCAATCAAACCGAAATGTTATTATTTATGTTTAATGCGTGATCGTAATCTGTGTTACTTTATTTAAGCTCCAAAGGTACTAATAATTCAAAACTACAGATGTTCAAAATGGTGACCAGTTGCCATCCACAACAAGACTGTCTAAATCGATCACCCACAGACTGCGTTATACGTTAAATTGTCCTGGACAATTGTAGTACAAGCTCGTTGTATGCGTTCTTTCATGTCTTCTTTCGTAGTCGATGCGTCACGATATATACCTACATCTGCTTTTAATTTCCCCCATAAAAAGAAATTGGTAATTATGCATTTTAGGGGATGCACCTCCGATGACCTTGACATACGTTGTCAAGGTCACCCTTCTGAGTGACCTTTAGAAGGTTTTAGCCGTCGCTCGTTTTTTATTAAAAAGTTATTAACAAAGAAAGTTTGAAAAATTTAGCAGTTATTTTGAGTATTGAAAGGCATAAACGACTAATATGTATGTGAAAATAGTACATGTATGAACAAAGGAAACTTATTTAAAGCAGCGAATTGTTAGTATATTGAATAGTTTTTTTGTTAAAGCAGAGAATAGTTGGTATAGAAAAGTATATATACAATTTTATATGTTAGAAAGTACAAATATAATGTATTCTCTGCTTTAATTTAATCAAAAGCATAAACTGTTATCTGCTTTATATGAAGCAGTGAATCGCTGATATACTGAACAGACTTTTTGTTAAAGCAGGGAATAGTTGGTATAAAACTGTACGTACAATTAAAGATAGTTTACAATTATAATCATACAATTATTGTTAGAGCAGAGAATACTTTATATTTGTGCTTTCTAAGACATAAAATTGTATATATACCTTCTTATACCAACAATTCTCTGCTTTAACAAAAAGATTGTTCAATATATCAGCGATTCACACTGCTTTAAATAAAGCAGATAACAGTTTATGCTTTTGATTAAATTAAAGCAGAGAATACATTATATTTGTGCTTTCTGACACATAAAATTTAACAAAGACTGTTTAATACATCAACGATTCACTGCTTTAAATGACTTTCCTTCGTTCGTATGTACATGTAGGTACTATTTCCACGTACATATTAGTCGTTTATGCCTTTCAATACTCAAAATAACTGCTATATTTTTCAAACTTTTTTGTTAATAACTTTTTAATAAAAAACGAGCGACGGCTAAAACCTTCTGAAAATCACTCAGGAGAGTGACCTTGACAACATATGTCAAGATCAAGGTCATCCGAGGTGCATCCCCTAAAATGCATAATTACCAAGAAATTTAATGGCGTGTAACGCAGTCTGCGGGTAATCGATTTAGACAGTGTCTTGCTGTGGACAGTCACTGTTTTAAAAATTTGTAGTTTTGAATTATTAAATAACCTTTGAAGCTTAAATAAAGTAACACACAGATCACGATCACGCATCAAACATAAATAACATTTCGGTTTAATTAAATTATAATAAAACCGCGAGTATTCTGTTTCGGAAACATTCAGGATAACTTTTCCTTTTTCCAACTTTTCTCATGTCCGTGACCTTGAATATCCATGATCATTGAAATTGTCTTGGAAAAAACTTCAGTCGTAGGTGTTTGAAAATTCATGGTCCTATAATTTAAAAAAATTAAGATGACTTTTAAATCTCCTAAGCACCTCCACCTGGGAAAAAATGTATACCTTAACAAGATGTCCCCTTTTACTTGAAGCATTTCTTTCCATCTCCAAAACTGTAGGAGTTATTCGGGTGACCGATCTTAGGTAACTCAACCTGTATGTATTGTATACACATAGTATACATAGAAAACATTATGTATTTTTAATGACAATGTATACATGTTATTAAAAATATATGTTTTAGATTTTAGAATAAATGGCGCGCGCGCAGCGCGCGCGCTTTGTATTAATCTATTATAGGAAAAAAGCTAAATGGCGCGCGCGTAGCGCGCGCTTGTAGTGTTCTAGTATATCAAAATACTAATTTACCACAAGAAGAATTCTTGGCTGCTCTTAAGTTCGTGCTTGATTCTACTTACTTTACTTTTGATAATGGAATTTATAGACAGACACATGGTAGTCCTATGGGTTCTCTTCTGTCCCCTTACTCTGCAGAGATTGTCATGCAGGACTTGAGAGCGTAGCCTTAAAACGACTCAAATACATTCCACCATTTTATTTTCGCTATGTCGACGATGTTGCATCTGCAGCGCCCTTCAGGACACTTTTGACACTTTCAATTCCATTCATAACAGGCTACAGTTCACAATAGAAATTAATGGTGACAACACTCTCAATTTTCTTGATACCACAATAATAGTCGCCAATAAAAGATTGATATTTGATTGGTATCACAAATCGACTTTTTCTGGACGATACCTCAATTTCTCTTCCAGCCATCCTATTAGCCAAAAGAAAGGAGTAGTTATGGGATTAATTGACAGAGCTTTCAGATTATCTCATCCTAGTTTTCACCAAAAAATCTGTCTCTAGCAATTACACTCTTACTTGAAAACGGATATCCGCTGGACTTTGCTTTCGCGGTCCTTTTTGAAAAGCTTAAACTACTTTTTAAAAGATCTCTCTAAGCCTCCCGATCATGATGAGCTAACTAGCCAGTCTTACTTATTGTTAGCTGTTCCGTATGTAAAGAATATTTCTGAAAGGTTTACACATCTCGCAAGTATTTTGGATAGAAAATTGAGTTTGTACGGTTTTAACCGGCTTAATGGTCTTATTAAAGTACATAAAGACTCTGTTGGAAACACTTCTCAGAATAACGTATTGTATCGCATCAATTACTCGGATTGCGATGCATCTTATACAGGACAGACGGGTAGACTGCTGGGTACTCGTATTAAAGAACATATGAAAGTAGACCCTAGAGGACGTTCGGTATTGCAGATGCATAGCGTGGATCATGATCACGAATTTGATTTTGGGAATGCCACGATAAAGTTGCAGATACTATAGGGATAGAGTTCTCGATAGAGAACCGTTCTATGTGAGACGCCTGATTTCTGAAATGTTGCATATCGGTGTGCAAAATAACGGTGCCAATTTGCAGTCAGATACTGCATTTTTGGGTGAATCATATCTTCCGCTAATGAATAAAATAAAACATCGTTCTACAGTTTAAACAAAGCATTTTATTTGATTTCTCTTGTTGTGGCTGTGTATCATTGGCATTTGCTTTGTTTTTTAATTTTGGCATATTTGCGTGTCCTTAAGTATCGCGCTTTGCGTTTCCGAATTGCCATTCGTAGTTTGAATTTCAACAACTACATATCGCTCTCTACCGATGAAAACTGGCTATGGATTCCATTGGATTTATCTAACCACTGTTCGCGTAACACGCAGTAAGTTGACCGCATCTTATTCTCTTACTATTGCTTCTAATAGCTACTGCATTCTGTAGTTCTGTTAACAGTTTGCTCTCATCGCCATCCGCGTAGAGAAGATGACATTGGTTTGCTTGCTGTCGATTGCTGTGCGGATGTGTGTCGGACATACGCGCCTTAATAATGTCATTCTGCATTTTGAGAAATTTGGATTGCGCATATAACGCCCTTTGACTGTATTCATATTAAAAATTTTATGCGATTTTTTTTCTAACATCTGCGTTGCGTCGCTTTGCTTGTTACGATAACATGTATGCGTGCATATTTATTTTATTAAATGCGTATTGACTTAATATCACTGAGGAGGGCCCGATTTAGGGCTGAAACGTTTGGTTTTTCAATGTATTGATTATCGAATTGTTAGAAACACATTTTTTCGCATATCACATTTAGCGTCGGCATTGTCATTGGAACTCCCCTTTTGTCAATATTTACCAAATTTCCTTATCCTTAATAGAGAAAAAAATAAAAAATTAAAAGACAACTGATTGTTTAATTTATATAATTAATTTAACAAAATTTATCAGGGTTTGGCTTATGCGGAAAATGTACTTTAACTGCTATGCATATTTGGCCGAACATTCAACACATTGTTCTGCCTAAAAATGAGTCCCGACCAAATCATTCAGTGTATATTGTGACAGATTACTTTATTGATTAAGACAAATATTCATATTTAATCCTCTTGCATCTAATGGCAGCATTTTACATAGGAATTGTCGCAATGGTAGCGACAGGAACGATGCTCATTGCATATTTTCTACATACCTGCGGGATGTTTAGTATTGCCAGGTAAATAAATAAATGCCAGAATGGATATAACTGTAAGCGATATCTGTTTGATGTCTCAAATAAATTTAGATGAATTAATTATAGGAATAAAATTATTTACAGTAATCGTATCAAACAGACATCAATATTTTACAAAAAGATATCCTAAAGAGTGAAAACAAAGTTTATAAGGAGATAACTTGTGCCGTAGATATTCATCGTAAAGCTATGGAGTTGTTATATATTTGATAAAAAGCATTCAATACTACTGCAAAAACACAAATTTTTTCGTATTTAAAGGTTCACCGATTTTTTAGCATCAAGCTTTAAAGGATCATTCTTCGTCTTGATAACTATCGGCGTAACTTGTCTTAGCCTTAACCTTTTTCGGGTAAAATTCCTGATATTTAATCGTGATTTCATGATATTAGAATTTTATGAAAAAGTCAAGGAAATATTTTTTTATCGTAATATATATAAATTCAAGACAATTTATGTAAATAATTCTCCAAGTATTTTTTTTCATAAAATTAAACCAGCTATGTTGCGCAGGAAATTATAGATCACAATGAATACGTATTTGCCACAGTGTAAGAGATATTTCCATCATTTTGTCATAAAAGAGTACTCGTTTTGACTTTTGTAACTAATAAAAATCTAAGTTATAAATATTACAGTAAGAGTAATATTTTTTCTTACTAATAAGATTCATGGAACAAATATATGTGTTATTTACAAATATTTTTATTTTATTACAATTAATAATTGTTACTGTTTTGTAGATATAACGTTTAGTGGTATGTGGCTTCGTTACACATACAAAAAATAATATTGTTTCTATTGCAAAGAAGCACTGTCTTTTCATATAATTTTTGATGGGATATTTGTGGTGTCCTTACAAAGTGCCACTACGGTAAGAAAAATGTATATCATATATTATAGTTTATAGTAAAATATTTTATTATCTTTAAAAATGTTGTTTAATCAATAATAACATTAACAGTTATTTTGATATATTCGTTATTTTAGAGTCACGCCTCGCATCACATAAATCATGGGAAAACGAACGCAGTTTCACTATAATATTTATATTTACAAAATGCTAACTAACAACTCACAAGGGACATTCGGCAACTCAAAAATTCAAATAAATCTAAAACTTTGCATAATAGTAGAGTAGTAGGACCTAATAACGAAACAATTTTTTGTTGGTGCTAAAAAACGGTTTTAGGAGAGAAACACTGCTTCGAAAAGAATCGGTTTTTCTCTTTCGAGCCGAATATCTTCGAAACTATAAGAGATAAAAAAATGTTCCAAAATGGATTGAAAAGTACTTTGAAATAATAACAAAAAAATTTTTCATTTTATTAATTTTTAAAAATACTCTTACCACTAACCATTTTTTTCCAAAATTTTGAAAATGGTTTATCACCAAATGAAAGGTTATTTTTTCACGAATTCAACCATGTATGATAAAGTTATGTTATGAAAAACAATCTTTGAGAAATAATTATAAACGCCGCTGTAAACAGTCTATCTGTGTCCGTCTATGCGCTCGATTATTCACGCAACACTTTCCGTTCGCTTCTTTCATAGAAGATAAGTACGATAGCAAATACATTTGAAGGACATACTATATGTATATAATTATGAGAGTTTCTATTGCACAATATAAATATATATCATAATAATATAAAAAACGGAATAAGTTTTTGATAAGATTAAAAACTATAATTTTAAACAATTACAATTCTTAAAAAATAGTTTTTGCAAAAAAACAAATATCTTACGCTAGTTACCACATCATGTACACTTATAACATACTTATCACAAATTATATCTATGGAAAACTGCAATACGTTATATAATATAATTTTATCATTTACCATGTGTGTGTGTGTGCCCTCTTGACAAGACCGTTATTTCGGAATCTCTTTATATGTGCTGTTTCGGATAAAACTTTGTACCTGATTCTTTGATAATGTCTTTCTGTGTAATGTTCTCGTTCTCTTGACTATCTGATTTTAATCTAGTAGTCATTTACAAACTAACATCGTTTCTGGATCTTCCAATCATGAAACTCACTTGGGTATAATTGAGAACTTTATCAAATATTAATTTATATCGCTGAAGATGGCTCAATCCTGAGCCGAAACGTACGGATTGAATGTACAATGATTGAATAAATCAGTAATCTGATATTTCAACGCATCAAGAACAGCGTCGACTCTCAGTGCCCTTTACTTGTTTGTTTAATATAATTTTATATACTTTCTTTTCTTGTTTACTTTTACAATTAAATTAATTCTAAAATAAAATAAAATTAATTATTAAAATATTATATTATATTGTTACACTCGCCGGGCGTTAGCCACTCTCTTGCTCTCTTTCACTCTCACTCGCGACGCGCACTCCGGCACTCGCGCAATAAATAGGCTCGTTATTTGTAAAAAGGAACTCGTTTGATCAGGATTCGATATACAGAGCTCGGGACAACACGTCCGAACGTGACGGAAACCCAGAGCGTAATTGATTAATCAATAAATCAATACATGTCAATAACAACGCCGTCGTCAAAATGTTACGCTCGCCGGGCGTTAGCCACTCTCTTGCTCTCTTTCACTCTCACTCGCGACGCGCACTCCGGCACTCGCGCAATAAATAGGCTCGTTATTTGTAAAAAGGAACTCGTTTAATCAGGATTCGATATACAGAGCTCGGGACAACACGTCCGAACGTGACGGAAACCCAGAGCGTAATTGATTAATCAATAAATCAATACATGTCAATAACAACGCCGTCGTCAAGGACGATTCGCAACTTCTACTACGGGCGACCCGCGTGAGCGCACGGCACGGGCGTACAGCACGGGTGTAACACTACCCCCCCTCTTCCAAGATTGTCGCCCCGACAATCCGGGAGGGTAGTTTCTCGCGGTTTCAGCTTCTTTTCCGTGAGCTCCAGGGCACCGGATGCTTGTTCTCCTCGAGCTGCTGCCCAGAGTTACCGAACTCCATCCTTTTCTTGGTCCCCGGTAGCCGCACAACGATCCGAAGAACCTCTTCGGGAGAGAGCTGGCCAGGCTCCCCCCCCCCCCCTCCGACGGTCCCAGGACGTCCACGAAGCTCCGCTTTCCCGGTGTAGTCGCCTCCACCGCCGGCCTCCCACGTCGTCGTTCCGCCAAATCTTCGGACAAAGGGGGGGAAACTTCCCATGGACCCTGCGCCCCGCAGGGCTCCCCGAGTCCCCGCCCGGCATACGCCCTATGGCCCACGGGAAAACCATGGGTCAAAAACCGTGGGCAGGCGGTCTCCTATCCACAAAGAATTTGCTCCCGAAGAAGTCTTCGGCCGTTGTTCTGCCACGGTATCCCACATCTCCTCAAGGATCACCGCCTTCCTCGGACTCCGTTCCACTAAGCAAAAACGAATAAAACACAACAGAAACCAAAAACATTGAACAATAAAATACGGTTACAACACTACATATTAAATTATAACACTCCGCACATTGTCTCATAACTCTTTATTGAACATTACAATACAAGTAGCGCTACCCATTTCTCTTTTTACGAATTTAGACCTATGTTGCTCAATTTCCTTTCTGAATAGACAGCTAACCTATCTGAATGAACCACTTTGCTTCTATGTCGGGGTGATTTCCGTATACAATAAACAACATCGCTAAGTTTCTTAATCACCAAATAAGGACCCTCCCAATTACTCTGCAGTTTTGGAGCCCTATCTCTTACCCTCCGAGGATTAAAAAGCCAGACTCTCTGCCCCTCCTGAAAAAGAATTCGACGAACTCCACGATCGTATCGTGCTTTCATCCGAGAAGATTTCAAATCCAATTGTCCCCGTACACCAGAATGTATCTCTTCTAGTTTGTCTTTTAGATTTCTAACGAAACTTCCAACCAATGGCACCTCTCCATGAAGTCTAGAAGGATTTCCTCGTAATAAATCCGATGGTAATCTAAGATCTCGTGCGAAATATAATTCTGCGGGGGTGATTTCAGTTGTTTCATGCTTCGAGGATCTATATGCCAGGAGGAACATAGGGATCCACCGATCCCAATCTTTTTGGTTTTCAGAGACGTACTTCGCTAAATAATTAGTTATGGTCTGATGTTGGCGTTCGACTTGTCCATCAGATTGAGGATGCAAGGCAGTTGTTCTTGTTTTCCTTATCCCAAGAAGCCCCATCAATTCTGAGAAAAGTCTCGACTCGAAGTTCCTTCCCTGGTCAGTATGAACCTCAGTGGGCACCCCGTGCCTGGAAACAAACTGATTAACAAAAACTTCCGCAACCGTTTTCGCTCTCATGTTTTTTAAAGGAAAAGCTTCCACCCATTTCGTAAAACAGTCCACTAGGACAAGAAGAAACTTATTACCGAGTTTAGTCCTAGGAAGAGGACCGAGGATATCCATCTGAATCCTCTCCAAAGGTGCCCTCACATTATAAATTTGCAGGGGAGATTTCCCCTTACCTAACGGGCCCTTCCTGGCAATGCAGACTTTACACGTTCTGCACCAATCTTCCACATCTTGCTTACAGGTTGCCCAGAAATACCGTTTCCGAATTTTCTCCAGAGTTTTGTTCACTCCGAAATGTCCTCCAGACGGTGAGTCATGTAACTCTTCTAAAATTCCCTTAACGAATTTCCTTGGAACGATGAGTTGAAGAAAACTAGACTTAAGGTTTGGAGCTTCCCATCTCTTATAAAGTACGCCGTCTTCCAGGACCAGGGCATCCCAATATGACCCATAAATCTGTGCGGAGATATCTTCCGAAGCCAACTGAGCTCGTGATGGGCGAATACCGGCCTCCTTTCCACGGAGTATAATTGAAATAATCGGATCTGCTCTCTGTTCAGAACGCCATTCTGACAGATCCTCTGCAGTTAATGTAATCCGAGCGACATGGCCTGCCCTCGTTACAGAGTTCTTTCTTTCCACTTTGGCACAATATTCACAGCCAGACGACTCACACGTACGCCTCGACAACCCGTCGGCATTCCCGTGAGACAGTCCTTTCCTGTAAGCAATTGTAAAATGAAACTGCTGAAGGGTCTCCAACCACCGAGCCAATTGTCCATCCAGATCCCTGAAAGACATAAGCCAACGCAAAGAAATGTGATCCGTACGGATCAAAAATTCACATCCTAATAGATAATGGCGAAAAAACTTTATAGAATCTACAATCGCTAAAAGTTCACGTCGAGTAATACAATAATTCCGCTCAGCTTTATTCAGCACGCGGCTAAAATACGCGATGACCCTCTCTTCCCCGTTTTGTTTTTGAGATAATACTGAGCCAATTCCAATATTGGAGGCATCAGTATCCAAAATAAACTCACCCTCCCCGTTCGGAAAAGAAAGCACTGGAGGAGAGGACAGTACCCGCTTTAACTCATCAAAAGAGTTCTGATGATCTTCGTTCCAGATAAACTTTATCTGGTTCCCCGTTAATTCATAAAGAGGCTTAGCAATCGAAGAAAATCCTTTTATAAATTTGCGATAATATGAGCAGAACCCGAGAAAACTCCGCAATAAAGTCTTTGTGTGAGGAACCGGCCATCCCTCCACGGCAGCGACCTTCTCAGGATCCGTGGCAACTCCCTTAGCCGAAATTATATGCCCCAAATACTTTACTTCTTTTTTAAATAAGACACATTTTTTAGGATTGATTTTTAAATTTACTTTTTGCAACCGCGAAAACACTTTTTCTAAATTTTCCAGCATTTCCTCGAAAGTCTTCCCGAAAATTATTACATCATCTAAATAAACTAAGCAAATTTCAAATAATAATCCTTGCAGAACTTTTTCCATGAGACCATGTTCAAAAGTTGCGGGGGCGTTACATAAACCAAAAGGCATCACCGTGAATTGCCAAAGCCCCCTGCCGAAAGAGAAAGCCGTTTTCTCTCTGTCTTCAGGACGAATTTTTATTTGCCAATAACCACTTTTCAAGTCTAGAGTACAAAACCAAACGTTACCTGCTAGATGATCAAATATTACGTCAATTCTGGGGAGGGGATATGAATCTTTTTCCGTCAATGCGTTTACGACCCGGTAATCCACACAAAATCTTATCGTTCCATCTTTTTTGTGTCTCAATACCACAGGAGAAACCCAGGGACTATTTGATTCCTCGATCACACCGGATGCCTTCATTTCCTCGATAATTTTATCCACCTCTCCTCTTAACCTGAAAGGAATCCGACGAGGTACCTGCTTTTTGGGGAGAGAGTCTTGCATATTTATGACATGTTGAACAATATCGCAATTTCCCGCAACAATATTCTCGGAAAATACATCGGAAAATTTTTCAAGGAATTGAGCAAAGAGTTTTTTTTTGTGAAGAGTCAAGTTCCTGGGAATTATTTCTAAAGAGTTCCTTCAAGGAGACCGAGACTCTGTCTGGATTATTCTCAATTCGAGCTACTCGTATTTCAGAATTCACAGTCCCGAAAACAGAATCGAAAATTTCTTCTAAATTTACCATTTTCAGAAAATTTACTCCCAAAAGACAGTCGTCACTAATATCAGCCACGAGAAAAGGAAACACAACCGAATGACTGCCTATCTCAATTCTAGCTTCTATCTCAAACTTTATTTCAACTTTTTCTCCAGTAGGATATCTCAGATTCAAATTCTTTATTTGGGACTTTTCTTTTCCTGCTTCTACGAATTTACTACTTAATATAGAGACGTCAGAGCCCGTGTCAACCTTGAAAAAAACATTCTTTCCCGTCAACTTTGCCCTTATAGCAAAAATGATTAAAATAAGGCTTAATTCTATTATCATTTGAAATAACTTTATTACACACATTTGAAATAACATTTTTATTGTAAAAATACGGGGTATTGATAACTCTCGCCAAACTCACCCCGCTGAGTTTGACTAAATCGCGTTTCCCCTTTGTTCGGGGCACTCGGATCGGAAATGTCCGGACTTCCCGCACGTCCAACACTCTCCCCGGTTGGCGCCAAATTTGCTGCCACGCCCATTTCCTTTTTGGAAATTTCCCTTCCTGTCTGTCTTCCCTTCCTCTTTCCGTTCCTTGTCGCCCTCTACCTCCCCCTTTTCAGTATTCGCTCCCCCCTTCTGTCCTTCTCTCGCAGTGTTCTTAATAAATTTTTCGCGAGCGAACCCCTCACCCTGAATTATTTTTAGTGCCTTAGCTCTCTCGACAGCCTGACTCAAAGTAGTAATCCCCTCCAACTGTAACGTCCGTCTGATAAAATGATCAGCGACAGCCGTTACGAACTGTGAACACGCGATCTTTTCACGAATCTCATCAGGGCACTCAGGGTATGCGAGGCGCGACAGCCGCTCTATATCAGAACCGAGAGCAGCAAGATCTTCCCCAAATCTCTGTCTACGGTTCGTGAGCGCGGAATAATAATTCTGCGTTAACCGCCCCTCACCGAAACGCAACTCGAGTTTCGATTTTAATTCCGAAAAATTGAGACACTCGATGTCTTGAACTGTCTCGAGAATCGTGCGCGCCTTGCCCCTCAGGCTCGAAGCCAGTGCGACGGTTTTCGTCGCGTCGTCCCAGAAATTCGCTCGGGCAATTAAATTGAACTGCGAAAAATACTCCTGTAGTGGGACTGTCCCGTCGTAAATGTCGGGCTTCAACTTATAACCGAGCCCGACGCTCGCTCCTGTAGCGGCGTCACACGCGCGCGTGGTACGGATCCCAACCTCGTTCGCGCCCCTAGCACTCGAATAACCGTCGAGACCACTCTCAGCGTTCGCTCCCCTGCCTCTCTCAACACGACGCGTGGCGTTTCCGCTCGTGCCGCCCGTATTCGCGCTGCCCGCGTACGCGCCCTCCCCGCACGCGGCCCGCGCCCTCTCGCCGTTCGCGCTTTGTTCACTCGCGGTCGCGCTTCTCTCACACGCGCGTACCCCCTGACCGTTCGCGCTTTGTGCACTCGCGGTCGCGCTTCTCTCACACGCGCGTACCCCCTCACCGTTCGCGCTTTGTACACTCGCGGCTGCGCTTCCCCCGCACGCGCGTACGTCGTTACACTCGCGCCGGCCACAGCCGCGTGCCCCTCGCGTGCGTCCCGCGCTCTTGCGCTACCCACGGCCCGCGTCTCCGCATCCCCGGACGCGCTATTATTAAAGAGACTTAGCTGCGGTATGACTCCGGAGTTCATCCCTCGGAGTCGTCGGAGTTCCTCCTCCTGACGGCGGATCGTCGCCGTAAACTCCTCCTCCCTCCGGGCTTGCTCCACTCGAAGGAGTCGCACCTCCTGGATAACAGCCTGGAGCGTCTCTGTGAGCGTGGTAATCGCGGGCGCTTCGGAGCCATCACGGTGAGGCGTCTCCAGCCGGAGCCTCTTCCTCGTAGCCATGTTACAATCCTTGAGCGTCGTTCACGCTCGGGAATAGTCCGAGAGATTGTTGCAATCCCGGACGAGCCCCCAAAATGTTACGCTCGCCGGGCGTTAGCCACTCTCTTGCTCTCTTTCACTCTCACTCGCGACGCGCACTCCGGCACTCGCGCAATAAATAGGCTCGTTATTTGTAAAAAGGAACTCGTTTAATCAGGATTCGATATACAGAGCTCGGGACAACACGTCCGAACGTGACGGAAACCCAGAGCGTAATTGATTAATCAATAAATCAATACATGTCAATAACAACGCCGTCGTCAAGGACGATTCGCAACTTCTACTACGGGCGACCCGCGTGAGCGCACGGCACGGGCGTACAGCACGGGTGTAACAATATTCATTCTATATAATTGTTACAATAATGATATTGTTCAAAGAAATGTTCAAAACAAAAATATTCTTTGCACCATGCACAACAGTAGGTAGACTATGAGAGTTCTAAATTTTCTGTGGGCGAGGGGTAAGCGGGGCAGGGGGTTCCACGTAGTACCTAGAGGGACTCATAGATGGCGTTCGCGACCAAGCTCACGGTTGATAATATCGATCGAGGTCACGCGATCTCTTTTACCATCTAAACTAGTCACGTAGTCTTTTTTTACCATCCGAATTAGTCCGATGGTACATACGATTGCTAACTGTACGTAGATAACATACCGAACAAGATTTAATAAGTTGTTTATCGATTATACATATCGACCGCGATGTTAGTCGCAAGCGTGCCCTATGAGGTGTTCTCTATGCCCGGTGGTGGGGGGTGTGGGGGCCCGTGGGGCAAGATCCCGGAGGGGGATCGTGCAATTGCGTTGATAGGTCCGCGTTGGAGAGGTAGGAGGAGGGGGAATTTAGGCGCGCTTGTCGGGACATAGTGTAATATTTAAAATAACCTAAAGGTGTTCAGCTATAATTTATGACATCGACAATAAATTATCGTGACGTCGATTTGTCTTTTTTTCTTTTCTTTTTTCTGTGGAGATCCCTTTGTCGAGGGCTTCGTGTTCGAACATGTTTCACGACGCCACTTTGGAGTTGTAACGTCACGTACTACGTTTTTTTCTCTCGCTCGACTCATTTCCCTTTGCGTTCTCGAAATTTCCTTCTCCTTTTCGGTATTTTAATATTTTAAATAATTAAATCATTCTATTAGTACCTTAATTTTATAGTTTAAGAAAGAGACATTATCGCAACGCATAATTTAAACAAGGAATAGAGGAGAAGAAGGTGGAAGGAGAAAATAATTTAAAATTGTTTACCGTGTTATTGTACATTTATTTATTCATTAACCTACTACATTATATCCCCATTTAAACAAGGGATTATATCACTCACATACATCAATAGGTCTCTCCCTCAAGGAATCATACAAAATTTGATCTATAGCATACACTATTAATTCACATTCTAAAATTGAATATTTATTACAAACGCCGCGCAAGATTTTAGCGGCGTCATTTTTTTCGGTAATACGATCTCTTAGTAAGATACTTGCACATTCTCTACATTTCGCATCTACCACTTTTGCTTGCGGTGCTAGCTCGACGTATACATTATCGAGACACTGTTCGAGCTCAAATAGAAACAGTACGGTTGACGGCTTCATGTACAAGCATATGTCGCGTAACGTAAGTTTCACATTATTTTCACCGCGCATTTTAACAAGTTCCATTTGTAGTTCTCGTACAGACAGCGATGAAAATGTGGTTGACTCTATAAGTTTTTCGATGTCCGTGCGTTTTTCCATGATCATTGTCCATGTTCCATAGGGCATCGCGATTCGGTTTCCTCGGTTGTCGCCAAGGATCAATTCCACAAAAGAACTGTGTGGAGGTCTCACGCTGATCCCAATTTCCAAATACTTATAAGCAGTTGGTGTCAATGCGAATCGTCTGCTCAAGATACGAGGCGTATAACGAGGTTTATATTTATCGAGAAAACTGTAGAAAAAGAATAAAATAGATAAATGATTTATGGAGAAATAGATTTTGGAAAAATATATGCAAAGTAATACTTACGTATCACGCTGGTTCGATGGAGTTTCACAAGGAATCGGCACGTAATAATTCATACTTGTGCTGCTTCCCACAGAGGAGTACATCGCTGTTGGTTACAAGATTCGAACTGCTTCCACACGGGTGACTGATGCAAGACTGAACATGTAAGGATCGCGTATGACTCATTATAAGGGAAGGGAAGGGAAGGGATTATTCCCCTTCCTTCAGCATTTCAAGCACCAATGTCAGCGCTGCTTACGTAGAAGTTATTAAAAAATTCTAAGAAATGGAAAAAAGTTAACGTTAAAAGAAACGCAAAGAAAGCCAACGCATCTTTCAAACATTTGCTAACCACTAACAACTAATGGGGAAAGGGAAAAGGAAATAAAACATTGTAAAGTTTATATAATTTATTTATTTATTTATTCTTTAAAAAATTTCAACTCTTTCTGGCGTGACCACCAGTTAAATAATTTTAATACATTTTGTAATGCGCAATTCTTAACATGGTTTCCACATCGCATAGTATTAGTATCATCTAGATTATTTAAAGATTCGATATCTTCATAATCCGCATTCAGAGTCTCGACAATTAGGTTTTTGCTCGCATAATTTTCAAGCAGATCCACCAGCCATTCTAGTTTCTGACATCCCTTGACGTACACCAGAGTCGGTGGCGTCTCGTTGTCGTCGTCATCGTCATCCTCTTCTGTACCAAGCACGGCCGATGTAATTATGCGTTCAGCCATGCTGTACGGTACGTTTCCGTCTTCCCATTGTAATCCATGGTGATTTCTAATCAACCAGGAAGCACACGACTTGTCGGATTTTGTGAGGAGACTCCACGGCATGGGGTGTGTAAAAATGTAATGCGCCAGAACGACCCCCTTTCGCAACACCGCCACCTCCTTCACGACAAATTTCATCCCGACGGTGAATCCTTGCAGATCGACAAACGTTGGCACGATCATGATGCAACGAAGGAGCGATCTGTACTGTACCTAATCGCGATGCATCTTCCTCTCTTATATCGGAATATTTGCAGATAATGCAATTTACGTGATCTTGCGCACTACGTTCGACAACGGGCTGTATTCAATTATGCGATCATGCAAAATGAGACAATAGGCGGTAGTATTCGCGGGTACATTCTCTTTGCAGTCAAATTCTATTTGCACATCCACGGTGGCGCTCTTGACGGACTCGTTCTGTCGCGAGGAATCAATGACCACAAAAGGTCCATGCGTCAGGAATGTGACCACGGTGCACAACGTTTCGTAACAATCGATTCCGTAATAAGCTTTACGGAAACGTGCATACATATCAAAAAGGATGGCGTATCGTTTTTTGTCAATGTCTAGATTCATATCGTCGTATGGATAAAATTCAGAGTTTAGATAAAGTTTCACGTTGGTCAAGTTACAGTGGTCGAATCGACTAGCATCTCGAGACATAACATTCTTTCGGCCAGTTTGGAGAGCAAAGATGACATATCGCGGTTTTTCTAGCTGAGTCGCAGTTTTGACGGCCCATGAATGCTTCGTTGTGCTCTGCAGCAGGGGATACTCGTACAGATCCCAAGAACGGAAACTTATACTCAGATAACGCCCGTTTTCCAAAGCGCGCAGCATCGATAGCTTGTTGACCTCGTTTAACGTAACATGAGGCATTCGCCACTGTACTTTAAACAATTAGACTTCCGGCTCCGTCGTCGGATTTTCCACAATGGTATTATTGTCGCTACGCGCTCGTATCAAAATTAATTCGTGACGAGCGTTAACAACCACGCGTTTGTAATCTTCGCAAAAGCCCAGCAACATCTTGAGCGGTACGCAAAAGTTGAAATATCCTTCCGGTATGTTTGATGCAATGTCCCATCCAGCGTTCCGCATGATCGAAGCATTGTCGTACGTTAGCGATACATAGTTCTTGATAGTACTGGTTATTCCAACGTTTCTGCTGCAATCAATCTCCACGCCGTTGAGTTCATATCGAATTTCATCAAACATGAACGCCACACAATTATTGAAGTGAAACTTCTTAGGGCACGGGGGGTGATTCGAACCGGAAGCGTTACGGAAGTCGCGTTATGGAAGTCCGTCACGAAAAGTCAAACCTTCTACGAAAGTGATTCGATTCGTCAGGTTACGCGTTCGCGTTATGGAAGTCCGTCACGAAAAGTCGAACCTTCTATGGGAGTGTTTCGGAGCGTCGCGTTACGCGTTCGCGTTATGGAAGTCCGTCACGAAAAGTCGAACCTTGTACGGGAGTGATTCGGAGCGTCGCGTTACGCGTTCGCGTTATGCAAGTCCGTCACGAAAAGTTGAAACTTATATGGGAGTGATCCGGAGCGTCGCGTTACGCATTCCCGTTATGAAAGTCCGTCGCAAAAAGTAAAAAAAAAAAAAAATACGTGTGGTTTCCACGCGCGGCAGAAGTGAAACTTCTTAGCTGTGAGGAATAGGATAGTATCTCGTTTATAGTATCTGAATTAAAGCCTGTGTAATTCAGAAATCAAATTTTAATTATAAATTAAAGCCGATGAAATTTGCAAGTAAAAATTGATTTGTGCAGAATTAAAGCGTATATAAGTCACAAGTCAAATTTTAATTATAAATTAAAGCCGATGCAATTCACAAATGAAAATTGATTTGTGAATTAAAGCTTATATAATTCACAAATCAAATTTTAACTATAAAAGTGAAGTTTCAGGTTAACAGTTGCCAACTGTTACATTTATATGTAATTATATATGGGCAAATTTTTCTCATAACCTGAAACTTCACTTTTATAATTAAAATTTGATTTGTGAATTATATAGGTTTTAATTCACAAATCAATTTTTATTTGTGAATTGCATCGGCTTTAATTTATAATTAAAATTTGACTTGTGACTTATATACGCTTTAATTCTGCACAAATCAATTTTTACTTGCAAATTTCATCGGCTTTAATTTATAATTAAAATTTGATTTCTGAATTACACAGGCTTTAATTCAGATACTATAAACGAAATACTATCCTATTCCTCACAGCTAAGAAGTTTCACTTCTGCCGCGCGTGGAAACCACACGTATTTTTTACAAACGTTGCCTGCGACTCGTCGTTCCTTTTCTTTATCCTCAATATTCCTTCAACGTAGAGAAAACTTTCACACGGCAACGTATACAGATCCTGCTGTTGTATGGGTATTCGTATCTCGTCGCTATGCTCAAACGTTGTGTTGGCGTACGGGTTGTACGTGTGAGTCTCGATCTTGACGATGCGATCGTCAAAGACCGGCTCGCCTCCGACCTTAAGGATATCGATCATGTTTTCTCAGATATTTCGCACCGCAAATCCCAAAGATTGCAAAAATTCAACGTTCGATGCTCTTAACTTCTTCTTCGTGTTTTTAGCGCAGCCTGACAACGATAATAATGGTGATGGTGATGATTGAATGATATCGTTGGTCACTACCGTAGTGTAGATAGTCTTATCTCTTGCGTGCTCTGAGTCGTTCAATACGAGCATCTCATATGTCGCGCACACTCACACGCGCGTTATCGCTGCTGCCGTCGTACGTGTAATCTCACGGTGATCTCCTCTCCTCGAAAATCAAGCAATTGTCCGTCTTGATCCACGACGCGTATCGTTAGCTCCGTAATGCTCCGCGCGATGATCGGTAGATAAATGATCTGCGCCGGCGTTTCCGATATCCTATATCCTGGTGGCACGTTCGGAGAAAATTCATGTATCGTATGAACACGTTTACCGTTATTGTACGCACCCGCGGTCACGTTACACTCTATGCGGATTATGTTTATGTTAATGATATTAATCGGTTGATCGGATTGATGCCATTTTCCCGGTGGCAATATACGCTCCGGCGAGAATCCCAGCAACGATCCAATGTTGTTGGGCTTGCTAAAGTTTACTCTGAAAGCGCAATTGATTTCGCTCTTCATCGTGTTGTAATTAGCACGGAGCACCATCGGGTATTTTACATTCTCGTCTTCGTCCTCGTAATCGTCCTCGTCCTCGTTGCCGTTTGCGCGAATTTCACTTCTGACGGTCCCCTCTCGCGTGATATCCGCGACCGATGTACGATTATCGCGATTGTTGGAACGACCTACGCGTCGACCGCGTTGCGGGCGTTTCCGTAAAATTGCGCATTTCAAAAACTGGTGTATGGCTCGTATCTCGTACGATCCCTCGGGAATCGTAATTTCCGTGTCATCCTCGTCAAAATAGAATTTATTATTCGAGGAATTTACGTTCGGTATCGTGTGATAAGTTTCAAAAACTGTTAGACCGAGCTCGTAGTCGCCGTCGCTCAAATCTACGGCGGGAAAGTAGTGCACCGCGAGGATGCTGCTCTTCCCGGTCAGCGTGAATGTCATAGACATGTCGGGAAAACCGTTCGACTAACACTGAGTCTCCACGGGCACCGTCAGCTTTTAAATTCGCGCTGATTCATCGATCGTCTGGAGAAATCGTAGACACAATTGTCCGCAGATGTTCTGATCATAAGTTTGAAAGGGCGTGTGATTGTACTCAATTTTTGTCACGCTCGGTTCGAAATATCGCACCAACTCCTTCGACGGTCGAAGATTACCGAAACTGTCGAAATACATCACGCGGTTTCCCCTCTTTGCATACGCCACCCAATGAGTACCGGGACCAGCTGCATCGTCCAAATTTACAATACCGCTCTCGTTTCGTCGTATGCCGTCGATCGGTAACGAGTCACGCATGAAGACACCTCTAAAATACGGAATGCGCATACGCTTTGCCAGTTGTTGCAGTTGTACGTTGGTAGTTGCACCCGTGGGCATATTTAACGTCTCTTTGACGTTTTTTTTTTCCTTTCTTCTTCTTTGATGTCACTCCCTGCCCGCGTTTGTATGGAGCGAGATAAAGTCCACGACCTTCCATGGCGCGATTGTGACGTCGCATCTCTTCTAACTGACGCAACGCGGCTTTGTTATCGTTCACGGCTTTTGCCACTCCCGCCGCCCCGCCGGCCAGAGAACCGAGAACTCCCAGCAACGGTAGAATCGGTAATACACCTCCTCGTTTCGATGCTGGAAGTATCCGTTTTTTCGATGTTCTCTTCTTCTTCTTCACGGTTTTCAAACCCATTCCTAACTTTTGCTTGACATTCATGGTCGCCCAGACGGCTGTAGCGGCAGCTCTCTCTCCGAGAGCGGAATCTTTTGCGATGACACGTTCTAGCGCTCTCTTGGCGAGTATCTTGTCCGCCGCGTGTCTGTCGATGAGATCGTTGCTACGCGAATACGCTATATCGTGTTCGCGACACGCCGCGTCTAATGGATTAATACCTTGATCACCTCTGGCTAATCGTTCTTCCAGCCGAGTGCCCGGACCGCAAAACTGATAGCCTGGAATATGCAATTCGATTGGAAGTGCGTTTATCGCGCGGTTTAACAGGCCTCCGCCTATTTTCGTTGGCATTCGTAGCAATTCTTTATCAATGGTGCGGGACCGTCGATGTGCGTTCGCTGCCACGGTTGATTGTAATGTTCGTAACAGCGACGATAGGTCTGAACCTCCAAATCCGCCTTTATATGTTCCGGAAGCTTGTCCCAGACGTAATGAATGTGATCACCGCAAATTTGCAACAGAACAGCTTTGGGCACAAATTGCAACTGTTCGGCGCTCAAATCGCAAATATCGGATGGTCTTGATAACAGGTCGAACATCTTTGCTACTGAGCGACTTGCGGTTCCGCGCACCTATAAATAGGCGCTTGATTCAACCCTCCAGTCGGCAGTGTGAAAATGAAATTTGTGCAACAACCGTTGGCGATACGCGTGACGAATTACGACGACAGATCACGGTCGATGGGGGGCAATGCGGAGAAGCGTAGGCACGGTACGGTGCTACCGACTACTATACGCGCGATCATTTGCGGTCCCTCGAATTGCGGTAAAACCAACGTTCTGATAAGCTTGTTGGAAAGTCCGCACGGTGTACGTTTCGAAAACGTGTACGTGTACTCAAAGTCGCTACAGCAGCCGAAATATCGATATCTAGAAAATTTATTAACATCGATCGATGGAATCGGCTACTTCACGTTCTCCAACAACAGTGACGTCATTCCGCCGAGCGATGCGTGTCCAAACTCGATCTTCGTCTTCGATGACGTAGCATGCGACAAGCAAAACGCGGTGAGAGAGTACTTTTCATTGCGCAGGCATTCGAGCGTTGACTGCTTTTATCTCTGTCAGACCTACGCGAGAATACCCAAACATTTGATACGCGACAACGCGAACCTGTTGATCCTATTCAAACAAGATGGCACCAATCTGAAACACGTGTACAACGATCACGTGAATACCGACATGTCGTACGATGAATTTTGCGCGTTTTGTCGTGAATGTTGGCAGCACGATTACGGATTCGTAGTGATAGACAAGGACAGCTCGCTTAACAATGGTCGATACAGAAAAGGATTTAACGTGTTCGCGATACCGCAAAAGCGGTCAGTCGTTGTCGGTACCTCGTCGAGGTGAAACATTGTAGAGAGAGAGATTAACAGTTTGCTTTTTTCCGCGATAACCACGATCGACATGAGTGATGATATTCGTGAGCGCGAGAAGATTGCGAAAGAGATTGCGAAAACGAGCAAATCGATTCGCAAGAAACTTCGCGAGTTGAAGACCGGTAAGATCGAGAAGGACATTGAGTTGGACACGCACTTTAAGCCTCTCATCGGGCCACTGCGAAAGATCGCCGAGAACTCGAGCGCGGTGAAGAAAGAGGAGCCGGAGAGCATCGCCGAGATCGACACGTTTTCCGAAGATGTGACGCCGAAAAAGAAGAAACGATTATATTTCTCGTCGGATCCGACGCCGCGTAAATCTAGTCAATCGAAAGCTCCACTGGATGTACCACCGATAACCTCTACACCGATAACCTCATCTCCACCGATATCATCTCCACCATACGTAACGGCGAGAAAAGTGCAACCTACAATAAAGTTCGAATTACCCGAAAACGCGCCTGTTTTTGAACTCACGGACGACTCGGAGCTTGCGACGTCCATTCGAAAGGAGTTGGAAACGCCGGAGGGTCGAGAAACGTTGCATAATACCTTGGGTTCATTAGGTCAAGAGTACATCGGGGCTCTTATGAGCGCCAAACCAAAGAGCGATATAGATACCGTGTACGGCGTTTATCTCGGCAACGATGGAATGATGCTCGGCAATAAACGTTTCAAGGTGGACAGCATGGATAACATATATATCGGCGACGTACATTACATTGGCACACCCGGTATTTACGAGTTGATCTTTAAAAACAAGCCTGATAAAAACATTTACACGGAGGAGGATATGCAAAAGTACAAGAATATCCTGATTGAGACGAGCACTCATAGATTCAATCACGATCCTCTCGGGCGAGTAAAGTCCCACAGGGGGGACAAGTACATGAAGATAATCCAGAAGTTGATACCGCCTGCATCCATGAAGAAACGATCCGGAAAGGGATTAATCGCGCCTCGCGCGATGACGCTGACCGACAATAAGATCGATTACGTGCACTGGGACGACCCCAACGAGCTGGTGGATCGTCTACGATTGCTCGACGCTTCGCGCCACGCTGGCAACAATGCCCACGACAACGAGATCATGTCGATCATCGAGGAACTTCGCGAAGCCGGTCTCATTATAAATTGAATCGCGCGGCAGCGAGCTGTTCAATCAACGTTGAAATGCCGATCAACAAATTTGGGGTATTCGAGCAGATCAGAGACGTGCCGAACGCCGTTTCGCACCATCAGTCGAGCGGATTCGTGAGACATTACGTGCGCAATAACGCTCTATGTCTCATCGCTACGGATTTTGACGCAAAGTCGCGCAAGATTCGTAAAGTGGCGCAACCGGAGGCTGATACCGACGCCGTCAACAAACTATACGTGGATTATTACATTAAAAAGTTAAGCAATCAACTGAGAGCGTCAGACGAGAAGCTGACTGCGTACGAGAAGGACGTGCAAGCGTTACGGATTGCGATAAACGAGCTTCGGCATTCGATTACCGCTGAATCAGAAACGACAACGGACAACAATGGACAAACGGACCAAGATCGGCTACGAACCACTAACAAGCGGCAACGAACGACCAAAAACGGTTTAGGAACGGCTATCGGAGGGCTGCCGAGCGACTAAAGAACAGCTATCGAGCAGCTATCAAGCGGCTCAAGAACGGCTCAAGAACGGCTATGAACGGCTGACGAATAGCTATAAACGGTCAGCGGATGACAAAGAACGGCTATTGAAGGACTGTGACGTGACATAGTCACGTCCACCGCCCGGACGGCTCGGCCGAGGGGAAGGCCGGGGATGCTGCCTCGACCCGAGTCGAGGAGGTGCATTTAGGTTAACTATTTATCTTTGCGAGGCGTAAGTTATAGGAGGAGCGCGGCGAGTGTCGCGGGGGGGGGCAGCCAGCCACCCAATGTAACGACCACGTGTCGCGACGAGGGAGAAACCAAGCGTCGGCGGGGACCTAACGGAGCAGCACGCCGACAACCGAGTCACGTCCGGACCCGCCGCCGGGCCGTCCCGCGGTCCCGCAAGGAGCGGCGAGACCCCCGAGCCCGCCGCAACTAGGAAGCCAAGGGCGCGCCGCCACGTGTTGTGTGAAGGATGCAACGCCGCTGCTGCAGGGCGGACGTGCGACCCCGGATGCCGCAGCCGGGGACTTAGACTGCACCGGTCAGTGGCCAAGGCCTGGCCAGCCTGGCGCACCTGCATCAGACTCGGAGAGTCCCGACCGGTACCGCCAGTAAAACAAGGCGAGGAGCACTCTATTCGAAAGTCCCGCGGGCGAGCGGCAGGCGTCACGTGGGACGCCGTGAGCGGCAAGAGCAGCGCGAAGAGCGGATCGGCGGAGCTGAGCGGCCGCGGGCGGTCGCGCGTGCGCGGGGTCCCAACGCGGTCCGAACCGGCGAACGACTCGGCACTGTCGTGCCAGCCTGCGAAGAGGTGACGTCCTGGAACCGTTGCAAGTCCACCCCGACCAAACAGCCGTCCGGTGCAGCGCAGCAGATTGTGTAAGGCTACCACCCCGGTATCTCGTTGCGTTCGGTGTGCGACCTCGGCCTCCGCCTCATCGTAATTACCTTGAGCTACCTATGCACGTACGTTGCCTCGTGCGAGGGGATCGTTTGGTACCTAGAGTACCTTTTACCTTGAGACGCGGACAAAGGAGGCTGGCCGGGGGCGGACAAAGGAGGCTCGGGGACCAGTGCGGCCGGCAGTCGCGTGTGTGTGTGGGTGTGGGAAACTTTCCGTGCGCGGTTGCGTCGGGCGTATCGCGCGTGCCGGATACATCCGGCAGGGTGAGACCGTTGCGTCGGAGGTTTCCACGGGATCGCTGGATCGCGGTGGTTATTAGTGTGGTTTCGCGGATTCGGAATTATTGTTTCGCGAATCGGGAAAGAGAGTGTCGCGGAAAGTGTTGTGATCGTTTCGCGAACGTCGTAAAACGTGTCGGGAGAATCGTCCCGCGAACGTCGTAAAACGTGTCGGGAGAATCGTCCCGCGAACGTCGTAAAACGTGTCGGGAGAATCGTCCCGCGAACGTCGTAAAACGTGTCGGGAGAATTTCGAGTTTCGAGTAAGTTGTCTCGCGAACGTCGTAAAACGTATCGGGAGAAGGGTAGAGTCCCGCGAACGTCGTGAGACGTGTCGGGGGCAATTGTTGCGGTTATTGCGTCGCGGGCGGCCGAGGAATGTCGTGCGGGTTTTTGCCGCGCATTCGCAGAGGCCGCCGCGAAAACGAGCGCGTGTAGAGTCTCGCGAGCGTTGGTCTTTCGGGTTTCGAGTAAATTGCGAATCGGTCTTTCGAGTTTCGAAGAAGTTGCGAATATAGTTCGAGTGTGCTGTATGAGTGAGTCGCGAATGTGAGTTTGTATGAGTGAGTTGCGAACGTGAGCCTATTATTCTACTATCTACCTCTTTTTGTTATCTCTTTTCACCAATATTCTTTCCGCAAATATACCTATGATTTGTTACATATAATTGAGAGTGTTGATTGCGTTGCGCCGCCTCTCCCTTTCCTCAGAGTATCAAACCCGCCTCGCGCCCTGAGTGGACGTGCGTGTCCGGGCGATCGCGTTAAGATTGAGCTTACGAAAACGTGGTGCGCGTATTCGCACCTGGCGCCCAAGTTTTAGCGTTACCTCGCGAATATCGTTGAGATTGAATACCTATCGGGATACCTCGCGAATACTTCGAGATTACCTGCTGGAATACCTCGCGAATACCTCGAGATTACCTGCTGGAATACCTCGCGAATATCGTGGAGATTGATTATTGGAATACGTCGCGACTATCTCTGTGAGTCTCGGCTGATCTGAATACCTCGCGGATACCTTCGACCTGATTACCTCGCGGATATCTTTGCCTTACCTCTCTACCTAATTATCGGTGGCTAATTTGCAGCCGCGCTTTCTCGGCGGGCGAGACCGAGGAAAAACGGGTTGCAGGACAATAAACAAAAATAAACGGCTATTGAAAAAAAGTTGGAGATATAAATCATAATTTCTTTGCACATATTATTATTATTACGCGCTGACCAATCGTATCGCTAAAAACATGACATTGTCGAAATCCGATGGACGTAAAAATATCGAGAAGCAACGACTCGTCGAGGAACTGCATGCTCCGGCGAGAAGAAATTTTCCACGAAGGCACGTCATAGTGCGAGGGTACGACGACCTGTGGCAGGCTTACATCGTCGAGATGCGTCCATACTCGCGTTTCAACAAAGGATACCACTATATACTTACCGTCATCGATGTGTTGAGCAAGTACGCGTGGGTCGTGCCACTCAAGAGTAAAGGCGGAAGCGAGACAGCCAACGCTATCGCTAAGATAATTCGAGACAGCAAGAGGTTCCCGAAAAACTTGCAAACCGATATGGGAAAGGAATTTTACAACGCCGACGTACAACGATTCATAAAGAAACACGATATCAATCATTATTCCACATATTCGGTGATGAAGGCATCGGTCGTCGAGCGATTCAATCGCACGTTAAAGAACGACATGTGGAAGATGTTTACGCTCAACGGAAATTACAAGTGGGTCGACATGCTGCCGCGTCTCGTCACGGATTACAACGCGCGCAAGCATCGAACGATCGGTATGCGACCCATCGAAGTTACTCCCGCGATCGCTGAAAAACTCCTGGGTACGGTGTACAGCGCGATAAAGATCGCGGGTCCGGCAAAGTTCAAAGCAGGCGACCCGGTACGCGTTAGCAAATACAAGACGATTTTCGAAAAAGGTTACACGCCGAATTGGACCACCGAGGTGTTTAAAATCGTTAAAGTGCAGCGTACTAATCCCGTAACCTATCTACTCGAGGACTATCGTGGAAAATCTATCGCTGGAGCGTTCTACGAGCACGAGTTGCAACGTGCGACTTAGCCGGACGTGTATCTCGTGGAGAAAGTACTTCGCAGGAGGGGCGATAAAGTTTACGTGAAATGGCTGGGATTCGATGGATCGCACAACTCTTGGATACACAAGGACAATGTGGTTTAATTTTATACAGGCTGCATTTATTTATTTACTATATAAAAATATGTACACAACATATGAGAAATATACGATATACATATAAAAAAATAATGAAACGATATCTTTATTATTATTATATGACATATATAAGAAATATACAATATACATATAAGAAATATACAATATACATATAAAAATATAAAATACAATATCTTTATTATTATACAATATGTATAAGAAATATACAATAGATATATACATATAAATGAAATACGATATCTTTATTACACTACATTATACTACATTATACTAAATTACGTTACAATTATTTTATAATGTCCCCATGGCAACGTAGAATAATCGGTAGAATCGGGCACAATGTATCGCTTATCGTCGTACGGACTCAGAGCGATTTTCGTTTCGGACACTGTATACACTTCGTGCAGCTTCGATCTTATACACGACTGACGACGAGTCATTTCAACCTCATCGTTCAGACACCGCGTGTAGTCGTCGAACGTTATAGTACGCGTTACGATGTTACTCTTGACACCTTTTGCTCTCTTAGTGTCTTTTTTACCATCGACTCGCAAGGCGTACATTTTCGCCCTGAGTCCGACGAATTCGGTCATGATCGCGCCGTTATTTTCATCCTTCATCAAGCCCGGCACCTTCTTGTTCTCAAGCGGTATACCGTACGCGTTGTCGACCGGGTAATCGCTCGTATCAAACCTAGCGATATCACGTTTCACGTTCTCGTACACATCCTCGCACTCTATATGGTAGATCAAACTGTCCGTGTCGGTATACATAACTCTACACTTGTCGCTATACAGTGGTAACATGTACTCGTGATGAAATTCGTACAAACACGTCTTGGATATGTCGAGGATACACATGCCCACGTAGATAGGTTTGTTAAACATCACCTCAAGTCTACGCAGCTCAACGGCAACCAAATTTTCCGAAAAAATACTTCTGCTATGGAAATTTGGTTTCGCGATCATTGCTTCAGCACCGTATCTCCCATTCCATTTTGTCAGTAGTTTAACATCTACGTGATTGCGCAAATTCTCCATGGTTTTTCCGAAAACCGCGTTATTCATCAATTTATATAAGTTCTTTTCGGAATCGTTTGTCGCGCGCGTTCTAAATTTCGTATTAAGTTCTATGTAATCGCGGAGCCATGGAGATTGCGAAAATTCCAATACGCGGTGTACCTTTGTAACGCGAAGACCGTGACGAATACATTGCTGCAAGTTACGGTAATGTATGACGTAACGTTTCTTATCGTAAAGAGTTGCGAAAAGTTTTTCCTGCCGCTTGCCGGGTGGTTTATCGCGCGTCGGACAGAACGGTAGGTCAGCATGCGCGTCGTGCAAATGTCGCGGATACTCGAGATCGACTTCTAGAACATAACCAGTCGGGGAATCCGAAGCGATCGCGCTCGCATCAAAGTTCGAGATATCGTCGATCCATCGAAAATTTGCATAAGGTAATGGTTGACACATTGCCCATCCGTACAAATTATTGACGTCAAAGTACATCAAGTACGACGGTGGTTTCGATGGATCGTACGATTGCATGTACTTGTTATTGGCTCGCGCATATCTACCGGAACATTGACTGAGGCCGCCGCGAATACCGCGTTCGATAAATATTACCATGTCAATGTCGGTGAGCAGTTCAAAATTTATGCGTGTATATTTCAACATGGCGTCCCACGTGAAACCTGGCAAAGTATAATAATGCGCAAGATCTAATCCATAACTCGCGACACAGCTATCGCGGAAATTTTCAAATATGTCGGCCAATAACAAGACATCGGTCTTTAGATATAGATCGCTGTATTCGCCCAAGGTTTGAATGGAAAACCGTCGCCAGACGTTCGCGGCGTGCTCGTAATCGCTCTCGGATATAGTGTTACCGGTCAAAGAACTGTAAAACGATTCGCGCGGTGGTAAGCATGGGTCCTCCAATTTTTCGACGCAGTCAATGTATTCGTACGGAAATACACCTTTTCGCGTCAAAAGATCAAAATCATCGGTCGATAATTGCGAAAATTCAGAACGCACAATTTTTAATTTATCTCTGCACAGAAAACATACTAATTTATCGAGGCTGCTACTCAGAAATTTATATGAATCTATAAAACGTAACTTTACGCAATTTTGTGACTTTGATCTTTCGGCGGTATCATTAACATGCTTTGTGAATGAAATATATTTTTCCTTCTGTTTAAAACGCACGAAAACAGACAGTATGTGGGCTCTATGTAAGGATGTGGGCTCTATGATAAATGGAAGGAGCAATACAACTTGCAAATCGTGAACAGAGTCTTTATTCACTTTAACGAAATCACTACTACAATACTTGTCGGGAGAAAGTTCGTAAAGCTCTAAGCATTTGTAGGGAGAGACGCTTGTAGAAGCTCTCAGCACTTGTAGGGAGAAAAGATCGCCGTCCGGCAACTGCACGCTGTGGAACGCATCTGTCATCGTTCTCTCGTCGTGACGAAACATATCTTCTCGTACTTGCTAGGCAGCTCGATAGGAGGATGAAACGTGACACAGGCAGTAAGGTAGCAGGTGATACGAGCAGCTACAACTCGATGTAATCCCAATTTCAGCACGAGTTTCGCGGAACTGTGTTACGTGGTAACAATTGTAAGGAAGCGTGACCGCTCACGCTCGAACGTGTGCTCGGCTCGAGTTCGCGACAAGAAGTCAGTCCGCCGTTGCCGCATCGCGCACGCAGCCAAACGGCGCGCCGTAAACAAAGGTCGGCCTCCTCGTGCGTTTTCGGAAAATCAATAAATTGATCGCGCTCGATTATACACGGTGTCTCCTCGCGTCGCGCATCCATTAGCGGTATATTTTAAACATTCCACCCGCCTTCGCTAACTACAGTTAGCGAATAAAATACATTTCTTAGTAGCAATGAATAAGGAACATTTTAAACAATGTGTCGCTTCAGAATGAATGTTTATTTTTGAATAGTAACTGCTCATTTTTGATTGTATAGCTTCGACTGAATTTGAACGACTTTACTTAATGGATACTATAAGGGTGAATACCCTTTGTCGGTGACAAAAAAAGAACAAAATTTCCTTTAATGAAGTAGCAATTCTATCTAATCCACTCATGTATTGAATGACGGCTTTGTAAGGGCCGACATCCAGCAGCAATGACTGTCGTGATAGATTATCGCAACAGAATGCCCCGTAGAGGCGAAACTTATACTTCACGCACCCGTAAAGGGCGTACATTGTATGTTGCTTTGAATAAAGCAAACTCTCAACTGTGTACTAATAAGAAGTGCATGTTGTCTCGAATGAGACAAACTCTCTATCCACGTGATGTGCGACCCCCTATCAACTGATAGTGGTCTCACCTGAACGTGTGTGTTACTCGATTTGTGATATAAAGGTTCAACACGAGCGCAAGCTCTACTCCATATTGCTAGAGCGCAATCCCTTGAGACAACTACAGAAGGCCCAGAGCCCTCTGACAGGAGAGAAATGTGAAAGTCTTCCTAGACGTAAGAGTTCAGCTCAATCAACACATGGTGTAATACGTAACAGTAGAAAAGTAGACTTGCAAAGAGATTGTTCTCTTGAAAGGGCATTGACTTCTTAAGCAATTAATCATTTTGAACCGTTCTAGAACTCTACAGTTCACAGCTTTACAGAGTGAACTTCTCATTTTCTCTTATTCGATAATAGTCAGTGGGTCTGTTGAAACTAAGTTGTAAATCTCTAAGAGTTGAAAATGTAAACTGTTGAAATAATACCGTTATCTTCGACAATCGAATTGGATAGGAATACTCGAACAGAATATTCCGTAGCTCGTGAATCTCATTAATAGTGAAGGTAAGCTCTGTTTTATCTCTTTCTTCGAGATTTTCAGCAAGTGGTAGAGAATATACTCTGGTAAAGCGGTTTGTGCGTAACACACTTGAATACGTACAAATTCCTTTTATCTCGAGTATGGTTCGTAATTCATGTATAGGTAGTAAGAATCAAGTAAAGCGTAAAGTGAAATGTTGCCTTTTCCTCAAACTTGAATAATTATAACATTGGTTGAGACGCAACAGGACTTCAGACAGTTTCAAGTTACTGTGTCACTAGTTTCTCAAAAGTGCAACTTCCGTCGTTGATGTTACAAGGTTAGTAGTAGTAATGTGTCCCTGTCCCTCCTTAGACACAGACCGTATATCAATGATAGCAGCTATTGTTTGTTTTGAAAGAACACTCGATGTAGAGAGCTTGGATTGAAGCTTACTTGTGAAGGGTTGTCAACTCGATCCGAGAGCATGAATTCATGTAGAATTGTTAATTCTAACAGAATGCAAGTCAAGAGTATCGGAATCGTTACTGATCCATGTTTTTAAAGGAAAACCGCCCGCCATGCAGAGCTGGTTTACCTAATTGACAACTATCTCAGTTTTCTCAAGTGCTTGAAGTGACAATACTCGATTAAGCAAGGATTTACTAAACTGGATCGAAGAAGGTTTCTTTGAGGCTCCCAAACTATATTCCCGTGCTTTAACAATTTGACATCTAATTGTCGAGTGGCGCTAAGGACCAAGACATTGTCCCGCTGCTCACCAGGACGGTCAAGAGTTTCTAACGTTTTGTAAACTTGCATAATTGTGAAGTACAATTGTTCAAGTTTGCTAGCAGATTCCCGTTCATATGTTCAAGTGTGAGCAAAGATTGCAATTCTGAATTTTAAAGTAAACGTTTGTATGTTGTACGAATGTTGGAACACCCAACGAAGGAGAACTCGACTGAGCAGAATATAATTTTGTCGTAGACAGCTGCTCAGATTCCCGTAGGGAAGTTATTTTCTCAAGCGACTCAAGATAACATTACGTGTCGTAGCAAGGAGATTTCTCTCTGTACTGGCTCTAATATTAGATAGCACACACCTTCGTAAAGATGGGCAGTAGATCCAATTAGACTCAAAGCAAGGAATGCAAGAGTTGATATTAATCACAAAATGAAAATAACAACTCGTCATATAAGGATTCTGTAAACCAAAGACTCAGACTGAAAGTAGCTGATAATAATAATAGCATTCGTATGCACTCAATGAAATGGAAGCAGTCTACAGCAATTAAGTGTAGATAACACGGTATATACTAATGCTGAATACATTGAGTTTGCAAGGTTGTAAGTCAAGCAACCTCAATGATTCAATTGAAAAGACTAACAGAAAATAAATCCGTAGTATAGTAAGAATCAAATGTGCATAATGTACAAACTCAGTTCGGCAGTATCAACATATTTGTAGTGTAAGTGCAATAACCTGCTTGAACTGAATGTATGCATCTCGTATTACGCGTCGTAGACGCAAAGAAAGGAAAGGAAAAGAAGCATGCATCCTGCATTTCGCAGGCTGCAATTATCAAGGCAATCATCTCATGCTCGAAAGCAGTCCATGGACAGTAAAGTGAATTCTCTCTTAATATCTCTCAATTGTTATGTGCATAACAAAGTAACGGGTCTCACGCACTGTAAGCGCCTCATGGGTGAGAAACTTCTTGTATGAAGCCTGATGGCTAGTATAGCAATCAGAGAAATCTTTCTCATGCCCCGAAGGGCGCTTGCAATAGATCAGTATCATAAAACATAATCATATTTAAAACGCAAGGCATAAGACACGTTATTATGAAATTAAAATAGTAATGGACTGTAACTTCATTCGGTTAATGCATTTCACTTTTTCCGCAGAACGCAGTCAGAACAATTTTACTTTGAAAGTTATTGATCTTTGAAAAAAGAACAATGTAAACTCTCTCGGAAAGATGTGCCGTCGTCATGCACAGAGATACGTACGTATCTTGTCTCAAAGTGTACCGGTGTTCGATTGAACTTCAGCGACTTGCTCGGTAGTGCACCAATGGGTGTCTTGTTGCTTCGAATAAAGCAATTTTCCGCTGTGCGCTCACGAGGAGTGCATGTTGCTTCAAATGAAGCAAACTCTCTTTTTTGTGCCACTCACTAGGAGTGCATGTTGCTTCGAATGAAGCAAACTCTCTTTATTGTGCCACTCACTAGTAGTGCATGTTGTCTCGAATGAGACAAACTCACTGTTGTGCGCTCACGAGGAGCGCATGTTGCTTCGAATGAAGCAAACTCTCTTCTGTGCACTCACAAGGAGTGCATGTTGCTTCGATTATATCAACTTTTAAAAGGAAATAATCTACGTATTGATTTCATGTCCCGAAAGACGCTCATGCCCCGAAGGACGCTCACGCCACAAAGTGGCGACAACAGAATTAAATAATGTCCCGAAGGACGAGAATGTTACCTTATTTGAAGTGAGTGCGGTTAAGGTAACGCACCCCCCCCCCCTGGGGGGGAGGGGGGAGGTACCCTATATTATAGCGCTTGACAAGGGAAGTTCAGTGGTGGTACTCTCCCTTGTTAACTCTCACCCGTTAGACCCCCAAGGGGGAAAATGTAAAATAATCTAAAAAAAAAAAAATATAAATATATGCACATTTAATCACTTTTTAACCCTCTACAGGTAGTAATTAAAAGTATATGCGGGGGGGGGGGCTTCGCCACCCTTTTATCCTGCACCCTGACCCCTTGTGTATATGCGGGGGGCTCCACTTAAAAAAAAACTGACCTAACTCAACCCGATTGTTGTGTGGGTGGAGAAGTGCGTGCATGGATGCAGTAGGTTCCGCCCCCTTGCTAGGGGGGGCTTGCATTGGTGTGCGTACGCAAGGTAGGACCCGTACGCAAGGTAGGACGTTCCATTCACCCGACATGTAAGATCTGTATATCTTTTAAATCTTTACCTTACTAAATAGATGAGTCTACCATATACTAAAAATATTGATACTGAAAAGATTAGCGAGGCCCCGTACGCAAGGTAGGACGTTCAATTCACCTCACATGTAAGATCTGTATATCTTTTAAATCTTCGCCTTACTAAATAGATGAGTCTACAATATACTAAAAATATTTATACTAAAAAGATTAGCGAGGCCCCGTACGCAAGGTAGGACGTTCCATTCACTTGACGTGTAGAATTTATATATCTATTTAATCTTCGCCTTACTAAATAGATGAGTCTACAATATACTAAAAATAGATACAGAAAAGATTAGCAAGACCCCTACGCAAGGTAGGGCGTTGCCCCTCTCTCCACAACCACCCTTCCTGCCAGCGCCTGTTTCACATTTTTTTCTACCAGATTAAGTCTTGTTTTCGTAACAGATGTTGCTTTTGCAATAGAAAAGTGTTATATTAAAGTCGGGGGGGCTCCGCCCCCCTACCCCAGCCGGGGGGCTTTGCCCCCCTGGACCCCCCTTGGGAGCTTCACCTGGATCTCGCTTTACAACTTAGCATGTAGTACGTGTAAGCGAAACTCCCAATGGGGGGTCCAGAAGGGCTAAGCCCCCCGAAAGGGAGTCCAGGGAGGTTCGGGGGGGCCTCGCTTTACAACTTACAAAGTACATACGTGGACAGCGGTCGGGTTCCACACGGTTTGGAGGAGGGCGGGAGGGGTGGGCAAAGGCCTCCCCCCACATATCCTTTTAATCACTACCCGTAGAGGGTTAAAAAATGATTAAATGTGAAAATATTTATTTTATAAATTATTTTACATTTTCCTCCTTGGGGGTCTAACGGGTGAGAGTTAACAAGGGAGAGTACCACCACTGAACTTCTCTTGTCAAGCGCTACAATATAGGGTACCTCTCCTCCCTCCCCCAAGGGGGGGGGGTTTGCGTAACCCCAACCGTGAGTGCTGCTCAAACATTAATATCTCAATATCTCAACAGCCGAGCCATTTGTAACGCAAGTGGCACAGACACTTCTCTGATAAACAGCCGAAGTCAGGCCACATTCCGAAATCAGAAAAGATATTGATCTTAAAACAGGTCTTCTTTAACAAATGTAGAAGGTGAGAGCGACCGTATGAATAACTCGATACGAGTGATAGCGGTAATGAAGAAAGCACACTCAGTAATAGCATCGCCAAAGCGATCTCAAAACAAGAGAAAACATGTTCATAGCAACTCGGAGCAAACGTGACTCTGTATTTGTTGTATCTTTTCTAAGTTAAATTCAGCAATTACTCGCCTTATGGCGTCGTAATTTGAAGCGAATTGATTCCACGTTTCTTTTAAGCGAAGAGAGGCGAACGTTTACTCTCTGAATAGTGACACTCGGCTAACCGATTTTTATTAGATTGTCATGTACGTTGACAATGACTTCACTCAACGTGAGCTGCTTCTCCGATAAACTCTTAATGTAACGTATTTTTATTGTCACGAGAATCCGTAAATGATTCTGAGTAAGAAAGAAATCTAAATCCGTAAACGGCACCTTCCGTCCGTATCGTACTCGGTATCGCTCTTCCACTTATCTGACTGTATTTCCGAATTTCACTATCTGCTTTTATTATCCGGCTCGTTTGGACCAAAATGTTTAAAACGCACGAAAACAGACAGTAAGGATGGGCTCTATGATAAATGGAAGGAGCAATACAACTTGCAAATCGTGAACAGAGTCTTTATTCACTTTAACGAAATCACTACTACAATACTTGTCGGGAGAAAGCTCGTAAAGCTCTAAGCATTTGTAGGGAGAGACGCTTGTAGAAGCTCTCAGCACTTGTAGGGAGAAAAGATCGCCGTCCGGCAACTGCACGCTGTGGAACGCATCTGTCATCATTCTCTCGTCGTGACGAAACATATCTTCTCGTACTTGCTAGGCAGCTCGATAGGAGGATGAAACGTGGCACAGGCAGTAAGGTAGCAGGTGATACGAGCAGCTACAACTCGATGTAATCCCAATTTCAGCACGAGTTTCGCGGAACTGTGTTACGTGGTAACAATTGTAAGGAAGCGTGACCGCTCACGCTCGAGCGTGTGCTCGGCTCGAGTTCGCGACAAGAAGTCAGTCCGCCGTCGCCGCATCGCGCACGCAGCCAAACGGCGCGCCGTAAACAAAGGTCGGCCCTCCTCGTGCGTTTTCGGAAAATCAATAAATTGATCGCGCTCGATTATACACGGTGTCTCCTCGCGTCGCGCATCCATTAGCGGTATATTTTAAACACCTTCGTTATCGGTAACAAATCAATTTTGCCCTCAAACGTGGTAGCAATTTCTTTAATAATGAAATGTGAATCGTAGCCGGATAAATTATGAAATACAATGGGAATGAAGTGCGAATCTTTATAATTCAAATTACAATTTGAATGCGCGGGACCTCTATACCGACCGGTCAGATGGCAATGATCGCGTACCCGCGTGTCGTCTGGCGCAAACGGTTTTTCACATACGTAACATTGCGTAGCTGTATTAAACTTTTCCCATTCGTCTCGCGTTAAGCTTGCCATGGGGACATTTGCGGATAAAATACCTTTTACGCGATGCGCTAATTCCTTTAGTTCGTTGGCGAACCACGCAATACAATCTCTATCGCGACGAAACCGATATACAGACAACGAATTGTCGTACGAGCACTGTAGGTAGTACCCTATGCTGAATACCTGATGATGTTGAGACATGTAGGTTGACGCTTGCTGATCAGCATCCGTTTTCTCTAGGGTGCATTCAAGGTCGGCGTATACAACAAACGGGAGCCGCTCCTTCCTGCTGCAGTTTTTAAAGCTCAGCCACTTTTCGTTATCGCTCGGTAGTCGGATTGCGCAGTCGTTCATCTTTCGACAATCAATGGCGTGGGCTTCCAATCTCTCGCTCGAAATGAAGTAGTGTAAGCATCTGAAAAAAACATAATTGTTTATTATCTTTTTTAAACAAGAAATAATTTATTTCAATTTTTATTTTATATAAAATGTATAGGTACTTACCGATCGCAAAAGTATTTCCGGCCATTGTGTTTGCTCAACTGCGAGCTCACGAGGCGGGACAGGTTCTTTATCCACGCGAAATGTCCCACGTTGTCGTCTCGCGGATCTGGCAGGTACAGCAAATTGACGTGCTTATTCGTTTTACTGTCGGTGAGTCGTATCGGGAGAATTTTCAGCGGCTCTTGTTGCTCGACAGTATATACATTTATCGACACGTCGTTGAGTCGTTCAAACTTCTTAATTTGGTTTAACGTCATTGGAAACTCAATGTCCTTAAGATTTAGCACCGATGTATAATAGGGGTACGAGAATGGTTTATTTGCATTTGTTTTGGCTGGACGCAGAGCAGCTACCACCGGCCACGCGAAACACGCATTGTCCTTTGACTGCACGTTGATCACCGCTCTCTTTTTCTTTATCTCTCGCGGCATTTCCACAACACACCCCGCGTGCAAAGGATTGTACTTGTTTATATTTACCGTCAAGTTCAGTATACGCGACAACGCCCACCCACTATCACGTTCTTGAAATTCTTCCAAGGTGGCTAACGTAGGCTCGATAACGCGCTGCTCATACCACTCACACAGGTCGGACGTACGAAAAAGTTCAAAGTTTCCCGTAGCGAAACTTTTATCCGCACGTTTATCACCTGTCACAAATTCACCGTTGAACACGGTATTCACCTTCACATTTTCATGCTCTCGCATGATGTCCGCACACGATCGAGCACAATGTTTCTGGGCATCTTCGAGAAACTGGCGAGGCACTATATGTTTTAGGTTTATTACCGCACCAGTCTGTAATACGACTTATAAAAGCCGTATCGATATCGCACCATCGGAAGTCCTGTCTCACTCGCACTCGCACTGTATCCGGCGCCCGCATGCACGAAACGTTGGCGTACCGAATCTTTCCAAACTTTCGAGTCGCGTGATTTGAGCCACCGAAGATTGTCTATCGTGAACGGATAATCGTGGACGCTTGGCGCAACTACGTCCTTCCTCGATTATCTCGTCGCATCGCTGCTCTCACGCGGTCAATTCTTCCCTCGAATTCAGTCGAGCGGATTGCTCCGAGAGCTCTTGCACTTGCTCTCTTAAACGGTCCATATTGAAATGTCTTTTTTTACAATATTAAGTCCTTTTTACATCTCTGTGCAAATAGGACACATATTGCATGGAAAGATTTGGTATAATTTTTGCTCAATGTGTAGTAAAAAATTATTGCGCAACACTTAGTGCGCCCACTTAGTGCGAGAATCTCGTCGCGATATACAATTTTTTCAGTTCGTTGGTCATCTCCTAGTGTATTGCGCCCACTGTCGTCAGATAATGCACGATCTTCTTCATCGGATGAATCTACGTCCATTATGTCCTCCCAATTAATATTCTCTCGTTCCATTATTTTTGAGAACAATATTCGTAACGTCACTTATCAATCACTTATCAATCACTTTACTTTTTTATTAACTTGCGCGCACTTACACTGGTACTGAACGTATATAGTATAAGACTTTATATACGACACAGAGCAGAATCACGGGGCTGATGCTTAGCGTATACTGCGATTTTGGTGCCTTTCGTTCTCCATTTTTATACATTTTCGTCTATCGCTTTTTCTCTCTCTTTCCAAGAGCATCGTAAAGAGAAGTAACATCCCTTAAAATTTGAATCTGGATATGTTTCTAAAAAATTTTGACACAAAAATGGTGCAATATACCATATCCGGACACGTAGCCCAGATAAAAGGCTCTTCACAAAAAATAAAGTAAAGACAACATCTCGGCGTCACGATACTTGGTCATAAATTATAACGGCCTGTCATCGGCGCTCAATTCTATAACGCTTTTTTCTTACAGCTGCGAAGATATAAAGGGTTATTTCTTGAAATAGAAAAACCATGACGGGTATCAGTCGCGCCATACCCTGCTGTTTTGTATGTACCTATGTTCCAAAATGTTGGTACAAATAGTGCAATATACCATATCCGGACACGTAGCCCTCGACAAAAAGCTCTTCACAAAAAATAAAGTGAAGACGACATCTCGGCGTCACGATACTTGGCCATAAATTATAGCGGCCTGTCATCAGCGCTCAATTCTTTAACGCTTTTTTCTTACAGCCGCGAAGATATAAAGGGTTATTTCTTGAAATAGAAAAACCATGACGGGTATCAGTTGCGCCATACCCTGCTGTTTTATATGTACCTATGTTCCAAAATGTTGGCACAAATAGTGCAATGTAACATGTCCCGACATGCAGCCCTCGACAAAAGCTTCCAAAATTTTCTAAGAAAGCTTCCAGAATTTTCCAAGAAAATTCAACCTTGGTAAATAAAATCTACTGCATTTTAGTTAGTTTTTCCGGCGAGCACGGACGTTAGTTAGTTACGTTCTCGTCGTATCGAGTTTTTGAAAAAATTCGAGCACGCTGTAACTGTTAAATATGGACAACGCGAGAATGGCTAAACATTATTGTTCATCGATTGTGCATAATCTTCGCGATCGAGAACTTGGATTTCGAAACGTGCTCACTCGCACTAACAAGTGGTGTCCAAAACATCAAGCATTGCAGACCTGTGATATTGAGGATTTACGAGATGTGTGTGATTTGGAAGACGTTTATTTTAATATTGAGACATGCTGTGCAGCAGTTACAGATTTTTATTTCAACGTAGTATATTCAACTAAATCTTTAGACGATGACCATTCTGTGTATAACATTCAACGCATACCACCGTCCGAACCACCAAAAACGAAATGTTTTTTGGATCGCGAGTACGCGAATGTGGATAAAAATCAAGACGTGGGCCAAGACGTTAATCAAGTAGATCGATCGCAATTAGCCAGCCGCATGTACAAGTGGTGCCCTAAACATCGGGTATTGGAGCATCATTGGATTTGGAAGGATTCGGATTTTTATAAGTATTATCAAATTGATGAATGTCCAATCAATTGGGAACAAACATCCGATGGACCCTTGAAATGAATCGTGGAAGAACCGGCACAGTGAGTGCCAAAATTTTGCGTATATATACATATATAATTGTGCATACATTTTTACATACTTAATTGTATTTTTTCTTTTTTAGTTTTAATAAACCTCGCAACACACATATCTTGTAAAGAAGATTTCATATGAATAAATGTACAACACGAATAAATGTACAATAACACGGTAAACAATTTTAAATCATTTTCTCCTTCCACCTTCTTCTCCTCTATTCCTTGTTTAAATTATGCGTTGCGATAATGTCTCTTTCTTAAACTATAAATTTAAGGAACTAATAAAATGATTTAATTATTTAAAATATTAAAATACCGAAAAGGAGGAGGAAAGTTCGAGAACGCGAAGGGAAATGAGTCGAGCGAGAGAAAAAAACGTAGTACGTGACGTTACAACTCCAAAGTGGCGTCGTGAAACATGTTCGAACACGAAGCCCTCGACAAAGGGATCTCCACAGAAAAAAGAAAAGAAAAAAAGACAAATCGACGTCACGATAATTTATTGTCGATGTCATAAATTATAGCTGAACACCTTTAGGTTATTTTAAATATTACACTATGTCCCGACAAGCGCGCCTAAATTCCCCCTCCCCCTCCCTCTCCAACGCGGACCTATCAACGCAATTGCACGATCCCCCTCCGGGATCTTGCCCCACGGGCCCCACACCCCCCACCACCGGGCATAGAGAACACCTCATAGGGCACGCTTGCGACTAACATCGCGGTCGATATGTATAATGGATAAACAACTTATTAAATCTTGTTCGGTATGTTATCTACGTACAGTTAGCAATCGTATGTACCATCGGACTAATTCGGATGGTAAAAAAGGACCACGTGACTAGTTTAGATGGTAAAAGAGATCGTGTGACCTCGATCGATATTATCGACCGTGATCTTGGTCGCGAACGCCATCTATGAGTCCCTCTAGGTACTACGTGGAACCCCCCTGCCCCGCTTACCCCTCGCCTACAAATAATTTAGAACTCTCATAGACTACCCCACCAGCACACGCACGCCGGGAGAACGTTCAGGGAACGTTCGAACCTGAGCCGTTCGGAAACGGTTCGGAACTGCCACCACGAAAACGTTCGTCTGACGTTCGGATGAACGTTTTTTTCTAACGTTCACAGAACGTGTAAACAAACGTTCAGAGAACGACCTACGAAACGTTTAGAGAACCTGCGAATAAACGTTCACGGAACGTTAGAAATAAAAAGAAAAGCAAGTACGTATTTTCAAAGGAAAGCTATTTATTTCACAAAATTTATTTCACACTAAAATTTAAAGTACGACCGTATATAAGATAAATTTATTTGTAATTTATTTTATTTCACACTTTTTCGAAAACATCTTTCTTTCAACCACTCCTTTATCCCATCTTCTGCCTTTGCTGTGTCTACAGCTAGTTTGTCTCCTCTCAATCTTTTAACTGCCGCTAAAATAACAAAATTTATGAAGTGTCAAAATTCCAACAAAAAATGGCAGGAAAGAAAGTGGTGTAAAAGAACATAAATTTTACAATTTCACTTACTGATTACTATTTCTTTTAAATGCCAGCTCCCAAATGGCTGCTTCCCTTTTCCGCCTTTCCAGTTAAAGAATGATCCTGTGTGATTTGTCATAAGAAGAGCCATAACTTTCTTTGAGCGATCCTTGTCACACTTCCCAGAGCTTGCAAACATTAATTTTTTTACCTAAGATTGAAAAAAATTATAAGAAAAGCTTCAAGTTACAAGATATACAATTTTAAGTTAGGTATGTAATTTTATATCTTTCAATTTACCATATAATCCTTTATGGAAGGGTTTCCATTTGTGAGATCTTCAGCAGTTTTAGCATCCTCGAATGTTGGGAAGGGGAGGCTTGGGAGGCCCTTTGGATGGTGGAGCACTTCTGTTCTATTCAATAAAAGCTGGCGTATTTCTTCAACAGTCGTTTGGAGCTTTACGTGTGACTTTTCAAGTCTACTGAGTTTCTCATACTGCAGCCTCATGACCTAGGCAAAGTGACAAAATAAATTTAAAGAATGGTGTTTAATACTTGAAAGAAATGCATATTTGGAAAGAAGAGAATGTTATTTACGAATAGGTGAAAATTTGTGAATCTGGTTGGTAGAGTTGCTAACAGCCGTTTTGTTAGGGGTTTCATTTATTGTCTCGATCTCTTGCCCACTTAAATTCGAATCAGTCATTGGCGATTGGCTGATTCGCATCTCATCAACACAATCAGAACTTTTGCGGCTAATTGAATCTGCAATTACAAATAAATCGATGAGTTTACAGAAGACCATTCGTTAATAAAATGCCAAATAGTTATTAACAAAACAGTATCTCACCATTATTTGAATGTGGTTCATAAGAATTATCTGAATCTTTAGCGTCATCCTCGCAGAAAGTGTCAGAGGCAGGGTCATGTCCTCGTAGGGAGCTTGTTGATGGAGGATCCATCTCCCAAAAACCAGTGTAAATGTTATCTCCTGGAAACAAGGCATATTATCAAAAGAAATGTATCCAAAACTATCACGACATTTTGTGGTTTCTGCATTGTTGCTAAAGGCTGGTTTATTCAACTGGGAAAATGCTATCATTAACTTACCATCTTTTTCATTTCTTAAAAGGGCATTTGAAATAGAGTTTGAGGAGCTTGTACCACTTTCCAAAAAACTCGAAGCAAGTGAATTACTGTTTTCTACTTGCTTATTGGTATCAACAATTTCGAGAATAGGTCGTTGGGATTTATCTGCTGTTGCTGTAAAATAAAAAATAATTGATAATAACATAACAGAAAAAACAACATTGTCAGACACTCTTATTTTTGTCAATACCTTTTTTCATTCTTTCTTTATTTCTTTTTATTTTATGTTTACTAACATCGGAATGTTTTTTATTTTTATGTTTACTAACATCGGAATGTTTTTTTGCCAACTTTTGAAGCTTTCCTACAGCTCCTGCAACAAATTAAATTCATTTTACGTTGTATAACTCATATTGGTGACAATAAAAGTACCCAGTGAAAACAACCTAGTCAAAATGATATTTAAGTGACATCAAATTGATGAGGAGGATGATGTCAAAATGAGTGATCAAAATGATGGCAATATGCATGACTGCATAACGTTTCAATACCATGATTTTGACTGTCATTTTGACATCTGTTTGACAGTCAAGATGACAATCACCCTGTGCAAGAATATAAATACACGATTAAAATTAAATTATATTGGGTGAGAGCAAAATAAAGACAAAATATATTATATGTATACGGTACAACAGTTTCACAGATGAGTTAACATTATGAATATGAATTTCGAAAAAACAATAATATGAGCTACGAGCCATCACTTAGTTACTGAATACATTAACCAAACGATTGTACACGTCTTATTATGATAATGTTTTTGATTTCTGTACAACGAATCGTAATGAAGCCTGACAAAACATTTCACCTTTTAGTCAATCACTGCTTGATGATGTCTCAGGAAACTCCGGATCCCAAAAACCTTTAAAAATTTATCATATATATTAAATAACAAAAAAGTAATAATAAACATAAAATAAAATATTATACCTTCTGGTGTATTTGGTCGCTCATATTTGTATCGATGTCGCGAGCATTTATTCATCCGTTTTTTTAATTCTTCCTTTGACAGTGACAAACTTCTATAATACTACAAATAAAATAATATCATAAATTACTTTTTAATTATATATATATATATATATATATATATATATATATTGTACATATTTTATGTAACTATATTGTTAATAATGTTAATATTGCATATTACTTCTCTGCATTCCCAGCAATCCCAGCCTTTTAACTTTGCTCTGTCAGCTTTACATCGCATGTTAAAAGTGTCCTTTCTTTTTGACCGTCTGTAAATAATGTTTTTATTAGATATATTAGATATATAAAAGCAACTTACATTACCACAATTATTAAGTGATATTTACATATTAAACTTATCCAATAACATCTTTCTTTCAGGTGGCTTGTTTTCAGTATCATCCAAATTGAAGTTATCCATTTTATTTCTATTTCCAGTTTGTTCTGCAGGCAGATAAAAAGTTTTATGCATTTTTATTGGTAAAAGATAACTTAATTATGTTAACTTTATCTTTCAATGTATTACCATTTTCCATTTGCGTAGAAGTATGTTTAGACGAAGGACAAAGTTCAAAATTTATACGTTTTACAGGAATTTTTCTCTTCAGTTTTAATTGTTTTAAACACTGTTTGTCTTTAAACGTAAATCTTCTTTCCGTAGGACTGGCTTCTATTACATCTTCATCGAAAATTTCACTAGTGTTGTTCACTAGTGTTGTAGCACTATTTTTAGTAACAGTTGCATTATTCTTGACTGGATAAAATGCAAGTTGAGATTGTTTCAGTCTCTTATTCCTTGGTCTAGAGGATAAGGGTGCGATTCCATGGACTAATATTTTCCGCGTAACGCGTATCGCGTAACCAATTAGAGACGTTTTCACTGGGTACTATTGCAAAGAATAATCAATTCCTATTACCTTTATCACTTCTGTCCTTGCCCTGGCTGAATTGTTTCTTTTCAGTGTTGATATTGGACTTGGAAACATTGACAGACGATTTGCTGCCCCGATTTAATTCCTTCTTGCTATTACTGGGACCCGGTTGGGTAACATTAAGTGATAGCCTGTTAGGTAAGGCTAGATAAAGAAAAGAAGAAAAATAATTACTTAAATCCTCAAATAATATCTATATTTGAGAGTTTCAAGACACACCTAAAGATACATTTTTGGACATACCAGTCATTGTCTTTAATGAGTCACGAGGAGGAGGTGTTAATGAGACTGTAGAGCTCATCTGGGACTTAGTAATGTCACTTGTAATGGAGCCAAAATCCAAGCCCTTATGTTTGGTCTGGGCATTGGTGTTTTGTGATTCAGTTGAAAGTAGATTATAGCCTTTACTAACTGTGGCAGCCAGACAGGGTGTTGAACCATCACTGGTTTTCCTGGAATCCTCTATAACCAGAACAAAAATAATGTAATAAAAATAGTAATTCTTTTAGTACAGTCTCCAAGTAAAATTAATTGTAAATCAAACAGCAATGGAAAATCTTTCATTATGTTTCAAAAAACAAAGAAAAGATTTATAATTTAAAATCTTTCAAAGTTTTCCTTAGGATAGAAATCGTAAGTTATAAATAAATAAAGTAAAGATATTTACCTGTTTCTCCAGGCGAGAAAGTAAATGTTGGCAAATCAAGACTATTGCCCTTCTGTGAGGCAAGTTGAGACTTCCCCACTTTTGTCGGATTTTCATCGCTTTCATCTTCGGATGTCAAAAAATGTTTTCTCTTGCGAAGACCTCGATTTGCCTTATCTTTCTCTGCATCAGATTCTAGATCAGTTTTCTCAACAGCCCGTTCCAGCTTCCCTCTGGCTTCTTCATATGTCACTAGAAATAAGAATAAAAGGTGTTCATGAGCAAAATTAAAGTAAATAGCCGAAGAATAAGACGGGACTTACACAGATAAACGAGAATAGTAAATTATCTTGTCATTTTAACACAAGTAAAAAAAGAACAATGAGAGAAATTATCTTACCAAACCAAGCACGAATAGTAGCCGGATATGTGTTGAATTTTGCAGTGGGCTCCATGCATTTCTTGGCCGCAATGCCTTGTTTCTTAGAGGCTAAATAAGTAGGATAAAGACAATTTTCTCCGTCTTCACTCATCCAATTGTACGCTATTACGCACACATCCAAATACTTCTCGTCACCAAGAGTAACCTCAAGGTCCGCAATTGCATACTTTTTATCTAAAGAAATATAAACATGAAGAAGGAATTATCACCTCAAGGAGGAGCACACATTCATTTCAGTATGATAACAATATCAAATATTCTTCTCAACATTTGCATACCAGTTTTATAAATATAAGAAACAACAAGCAAACTTCAGATGACATTATTAATAAAAAAAATTATAAAAGTATGTGCATCACTTAATTAAAAATAAAATAACACCATATACCAAAGAGAGCAGAAAAAGTTATACAAAACAAAATCAAGAAAAATGATGTCGATGCAGTGGTGACCTGATTATTATTTCGTTGAAAAATAATTTAAATATAAGATACCTTGATCTGCGTACCAATAATAATGATCTCAATAAGCATTTCAATCACCTTCAAAATATGTAAGGCTGAGAGAAGTTAGAACCATACAACCATATATATAGACAGCACAGATAAAGTAATGAAAAAAATATTAATTCAAGTAGTGCAGTTACTCCTGGTCTGTAAAGCCATGATTCTGTCTGTTACATTTTACGAACAAGATTGATCATATGACAAGGTATTATTCTTCTACGTGCGACTTTCACAAAATAAATCATGGGAAGATACGTTTTATTGTTGACAGAGCAAACATTAGCGCCACACAACAAACAGGAGAAGAAAAAAGTGGAGAGAGAGAGAGAGAGATAACATAATCTGTGACTATTTAAAATGAATGCAGTAGTGGGATGGCAATATTATCATTCTTGTAAGGTAGAACAACATACTTGGTTGTTACTGCATCAACTGGGATGACAACATTTGTTTGAGTCCACTTCATATCACCCAGATTATAAATTCCAAAGTAACTAGACTTGCATGGATAGTCAAAAAAATTGTTGTTTGTATCACAAATATTGGCAACGATCACAACATCACCACTTTCCAACTTTTGGATAGAGCGCACAGAGGCAACACCTTCTTTATACTGGAAATAGCTATCTCGCTTGTGAACTGAACTTAAAGTGAACAGAGATGATGTCAATGTCTTATAATTGTTGGTGCCGTGCACAGCATTCTTAGGTTTCAGATGAGACTGGAAATCAGCTGCCCTCTGAGAAACATCATTCAAAAAATTTCTTTCAGCTAGCCTACGCAGCAGTTGTTGGGTTGGCTTGGTTGGAGATCTTAGCATCTGTTTGAATATTCCCAAATAGCTTTCAAACGGGAACGCACTTATACTTGAGATTTCTCCATACCTTTTCACATCCTCAGGGAGATGCAACAATCCGTGAACATTGTACACACAAAACTTCTCTTCAAATACCCCTTTACTAGAAGATTAGATGACAAACTGAGTTGTAAGATCTTTGGCAAATGAAAAATAATTTTCATCATCAATAAATTTCTGTACCGAAAATATCATTATTGCTATTTGGAGCATTAAAAATAATTTGTAGAGGGTATCATCCACAACATCTTTCAATACTACACACCCTGCATAGAGCAGGAAAAACCTCAACTGGGTTCCCTTCCATTTTCCTAATTGCTCCAATCCAACTGGTTTGCGGACAAATTCCACTGGAATGTGTTTTCGCAACTCTACCAGTCTCCGAGAGATCTCAAGAACGCTTTCACCTCTTACTCGCATTCCTGATTTTGTGCCCTTTAGAAGAGACTTTAAGAACCTTTTTACTACACCTTCAAGAACTAAATGGAATGGATCAAGAACAAACTGAGAAACCATTTTTAAATTTATTTTTAGGAGAGGTGAAACCCCATTATGATGTTCTGGGTCGGACTGATGGATAAAGTCCTCGTCTGATCTGTGCCCAATAATTCTGGTAGCATAGCATATTCTGTTAAAATTGTAATCCCCTGATTGCCTACACCTTTCACAACCGTTATAAGATGTATGTCCTACAATACATTTCACATATTGTCTAGCAGGTGCATCACATATAAAACATCTAATATAAATGTCATACTTGTCTTTACCAATAGTCAAGCCGTCATTTAATATCTGCAAATACTCCTCTACAAATGAATTCAGGTAGTCCTCAAGAGGGTCAGGTTTGCCAGTGCCAACAAAAAAACCTATCACAAATGGCCTGCTATCCTTTAAGTCCAAAGAACGACATAATATTGGCCAGACATCTGTAATTGTACTCTTTGACATATTTATCCCATCAATATTTGTATCTATTCCTATACGCATATTGCCATAAATTTTTACTCCACTTTCCCTTATACGTTTCTGTAATCCATCTATCAAACCAACATGGACATATGTACCATTTTTTAGATTTTGAACTACTGTTTCCCTAGGAGTGCAATTAAGTGTTCTTGAATCCAAAGGCAATTCAGGATGTGAAGGGTGGAGGATTTTCAGCAATGCTCTACATGCATCTAACGTTATGTTGTATTGCACATTCCATAAGCGCAGTTTCTGAGCCATAGTCTCGGTCTGATCCTCTGCATCACTCTCCTCATTTGTGCTAGAGCTGGAAGTTTCAGAGCTGCTGCTTCTATCAAACAAATCATGCCTGACACGAATCACGCCCTCTTCATTAATATTATCAATTTCCATATCGTCATTATTTTCAGCATTGCTTAGCCCATAATTTGACAAACAAAGCTCGTCACAATTATTTGAATTATTATCCTGTTGGTTAGAAATATTTAAAAGGTTATTCTGTTGGTTATCTTTATCATTATTTAAGTTTCCTGAAAGTAAGTCATCTTCTGGAAAATGAAAAGAAGTTGATAAATCTATCTCTTCATCTAAAAACTGCAAATCACTCTCAGTGATTCCAGCAAACACTGCTAAAGCTTCAAATTTAACCTGCAGTCTAATCTGCTTCAAACCTACAAATATCCCCTGTAAATTTTTCATATTTACATACAACTAGAAAACTCAATTTTATCACAATCGAATTAGTTTTACACTTAGGGCACGGGCTCAGCTCCAGATAAGAGACGCACAAACTAAGCAAGCTGGAACAAAACAATTAAATAAACTTAAAGTATAAGATAGAGCTGTAGTACATTTTATAATGCTTAAAGTATAAGCTAAAATAAGAAAAAAATTGTAAAATCAACAAAATAAGATTGTAATAGTTAGGGAAAGTAGAAAAAGGGAGTCTGACGCCAGCAACTGATTCCATCCAGATTAAATAAAACAAAGTAAAATATGAACATTGATCTCAAAAAAAGTTGTATCTCTCATAAAGTGACGAAAGATTCAAATCAAATACCTCAGTCTAAAGAAAATTGGTTTGCTCTTAAAATGTATGAGAACATATTAATAAGTAACGTTATTTAATTCTAAAAGTAACATTATTTGATTCCAGACAGATATGATTGTCTTTAAAAAGATGTAATATTCATACCTCCCATAGTACAGCAATCTAATTCCTTCAAATATTCACGTGCAGAGAAACAACGCAAGCTAAAACAAAAACGATCAAAAATTAGTAAATTTTTACATAATGAAACAGTGTATTATTATCGAGTTATTTCACCCTGTTTTACGCAGAAAATTTACATTTACTCATTGCCGCAGAGGGATTGATTAAACACATAAAATATTATACTAAATAATTGACTAAATCATCCATATATCAAAACAGATCAAAATTTTAGATCCATTTGTGAAAGAATAATAGGCTTCCAAATAAAAAATTTTAGAAAAATTATAAATTTTAACATTTAAAGAAATGTTATCGTGCACTGTGATCAAAATATTATATATTTAGAAAAAAATATAAACAAAAATGTTGAGTAAAATATTATGGACTATTTTAGATATCGAAGAAAAAGTTGCGACAGAAAAAATTTTTAGTAACATTGAAAGAAAATGGTTCTTACTAAAGATCTTCCTTGTTATAGATTGTGCGACAATCCTTCACTGCGTCCTTCACTGATTATTATTAAGTTAATAACCTCGCAATAACCTCTCGCAATAACCTCTCGCAATAATCTCTCGCAATAACCTTGCAATAACCTGCAAATAAAGCATAACAATTAAAAAGAATCTGTTTAAAATGTACAAAAGTAGACAGGATCTGATTCAGGTGCACGGATATCAGGGATTTAGTTATCTCAGTCAAATGACAACAGCTCGGTCCGGTGGGGTGGTATTCAAAATATAATTGTCAATCACAAAATATCATAAAAGTTATAGAAGTTTATAAAATAATCAGAATAACGTGGCGCAAGTAAAGTGTTATATTACTCGCAACATATCTTTGGTGGATTTATTGGCATTACATTACTTGCATATTATAATATTATAATATGCAATAAATCCACCAAAGATATGTTGCGAGTAATATAACACTTTACTTGCGCCACGTTATTCTGATTATTTTATAAACTTCTATAACTTTTATGATATTTTGTGATTGACAATTATATTTTGAATACCACCACATAGGGCCGAGCTGTTTGACTAAGATAACTATAAATCCCTGATATCCGTGCACCTGAATCAGATCCTGTCTAAAGTGAATAAAGTACGAGTAATATCACGCAAATAAATCAGCGCAAGGCTGTTAGCTCGAATAATGTTATAGAGTAATCGGGAATCGAATACGAACAAGCGTAACGGTAGTTCACAATACAATAATTGACGCGACGAGGTATAAGTAACTCAAATCAAAGGCGAGACTGCCGACGAGAATGTAAACAACTGTAAAGATCTCGAATCGCGTCGAGGCGGCGAGATATGTATCGGTCACGACAAAACATACGAATCATTTAATCAAATAGAATAATTGCACTAACGCAATATTACACATTAGTCATGGCCATCGCGGGCCCGATAGAATGCATACCGAATATTGCACCTGTCGCGAAACCGACTCATCCGAATGATGTCGAAAGAGATATCGAGCTTACAATTGCGTGGTACAATAACACGTACAGAGTACTTACCGTTCGTATAGTCTTAATTATCGTCAAGGACGATGACGGCAAGGGATCTATGGAACGTCCGTTCTCCTGCGGATATCTCGGAGGAGAAGAAACCCGCGCACCCTCTCTTCGATCCTCTAATAGCGGGCGCGAGAATTGCACTTCGCACTATCGCGGGTGTAATATATGTGAAGCCTCGCCGGCTCGCGCGCCCCAAGATCGCTCGATGAATCCCGCGCACCATAAACACGTATATCTCGCGTGTTGTTGCTTCCGCGTGCTTCGACCGACTCTCTCTATAGCGGGCACGAGAATTGCACTTCGCTCTATTACAGGTGTAATATATGTATGTGAGGCCTTGCCGGCTCGCGCGCCCCAAGATCGCTCGATGAATACCGCGCACCGCATAAACACGTATATCTCGCGTGTTGTTGCTTCCGCGTGCTTCGACCGACTACGCAATTTAACGCGTCGCTACAAGAAGCGTGTCGCGACTGTCGCGAGCGCGGACCGGTAAGACAAAACACGATCGGGCTCGGCCCCCCTCGCAGCGTCGCTTTGCATGCACAATCACTGCAGCGAATAAAGCGCGCAGGAGTAAAGAGAAAGGGAAAATTTTTATATCAGTAATATTATTAATTAATTATTAATAATAATAATTATTATTATTAATAATAATTATTATTATAACAATAATTATTATTAATAATAATAATTATTATTATAATAATTATTATTATTAATAATAATAATAATTATTATTATTAATAATAATAATAATTATTATTATTATCTATTAAATTAATTATTAATTATTATTAATTATTAATTATTATTAATTATTAATTATTAATTATTTATTATTTATTATTATTAATTTATATCGGTATTATATGTATATTTTTATATCGGTAATTTATTCGGTCATTCCGAACGACCTCGCAACGTTCAGGCGGCGTGCGAGACGACCTTCGCTCGAGCATCTTCGCGCGGCTCGGCGATTTTCGTTCGGTTGGTTCGGAGGGCGAACGATTACCCGCGATCCAAACGAGAAATCGTTCTCCGAACGTTCGCCCGTCGTTCGTGTGCTGGTGGGGTACCTACTCCCAACGTATCAAAGCAATTTTACAACAAATATTGCATCTTTTTATATCTCTTTCTTCTTTAAAATAACAAAAAGTTATTGGATTTTCAAACTTTTCAGGCCGTGTTGATAAATATCCACTTTTGTACCAAATAAATTTTGAAATCTTGGAGAAGAAAGTTGATTATGCGTTAAAGATTGTAATTTTATTATATTATTACGTGCATGTAGATTTATGTCATAATTATTTAAAATAATGCCATCATAGAAGCTTCGAACAAAATTTTTCCAAATTCTAAAACCGAAAACATCTAAAGGTTGTATAAAACTAGTTTTTTTTTTTGTATTGATAAAATATTTACTTGTTTGTCTCCTGGTATAAATTCTTTTAATTGTTCCGGACAATGTCCTGTCCATGAATCAAACAATAGCAGGCTTTTTTCTCCAGTATTTCGTAAATATACTTCTTCGAACCAGTTTTCAAAATAATGGCTTGTAAGTTTTCCGGATTTTGAAGCCGCGATGTAAATATTATTAGGTCTAAAAAGAGATTCTTCTACTCGGGGTCCAAGTGTTCCACTAGGTTCTTTCAATACTATATACAGAGGTGAAAGAAGATGTCCATCTGCAGATATAATAGGCATAATGGTGTAGCTATGAGTCATAGAAGAAAATGATTGAACAACGGCTTCAACTTGTTTTGCTCCAACATTAGTTAATGTTCTTCCAGAATGTATTTCTAAATTAAAGCCATTTTCGTCTGCATTATAAATTGATCCTGCACCAATTACATCAATATGTGGTTTTACCAGTCTCACAAAATTTTATGCATTTTGACTTATTGTTACATCAGCTGTACGAGAAGATCGGATTTTAAAACTTGTTATTTTACGTGATGCGATTTAATGTGCCTTTTTAAAATTCCATATCCACAAATTTTCTGCTTTAAATGAAGGAAAGTCTATTTGATCTTTTGCTTGCAATGCCCAAGTTCACATATCCATATCTTGAATGATAGATCCTCTATCCATAGCTTCTTGGAGTTTCGTTAGTACGTATTCGGCAATAAATACAAGTTTGTCCCTGTTTGTCCCTTCGCGCATTACATTTTCTTGCCATCTATACAATTGCGAAACAGATTTTATCTAGAAGACAAGGAGTTTGATATTAAAAAAATCTAATTAAAAATAAAAAGATTTATGAACTAATGTAGATAAACGCAGATATGCCATATAAGTAATGTAAGTTTAAAACTACTATCCATACACAACGTACGTCCACTTGCTCGTTTAACTTGTATTATTTTTCCTTATTTTTTAAATAAAATTTTGCCTGTCTAAAACGATTTTGTACAGCAGTTATAGATAAACGTTCTTTTTTTCCACTGTTTCAAAATTCAACTGCTTTTCTTTTGTAATTTAAGTTTATACTTCCACCTTCGTTATCCACCACACAAACTTCGTCTTCATAATTATCTTCTTATTCAGCATCAACATCATACACGTCCACAAATTGTACATCATGTGGCTCCGCAGAATCATCAAAATCAAGTCCCCATCCGTGTTCAATCGCAACATTATAATTTACAGCATTTTTTATTAGATCGGAAATAGCATCATGAAGTTCAACTTCGTGGTGATTAACAGGCGAGACAGCAAAATTTGCAATGTTGAACGTTGTGATTAATAAGTTTATAACATTTGCTATATTTATTGTTGACATTTTAACACAAATGCTTCAAAACACTTTTAAATTTTCCCATAAATGGTATAATTGCGTACTGTTCAAATAATGTTAGACTGTAAATAAAATGCAGAAACGTACCGCTTTTATACTAAATTTAAGATGACACTTCGATAAATATTTTGTGAACGTACGTGATATAACTACGTACGTGTGAAAAAATGTACGCGATAAAATGTACGTGATGTTCAAGAGATCTAATATTCTTTTCATGAGTAGACTGATATTAAAGTAAAAAATACAATAACATTTAATAATATCATATATCTTTTCATTAGCAGACTGATATTAAAGTGAAAAATGCGATAATAATGTAATATACGACACAATTTATTAATGAAAAACAAAATATTTACCTGTGGTTGAAAAAATCGTAAATAATTCGTATGTGACTTTTCCTATTATTTTGTACGTTATAACATATTTATTATATATAAATATTATTTATATAATCGTATCTGCTTACAAATATTGCTGCAAATATTTAGCATTGTTATCATGTATTGCGAGAACGTATAACTTTTGTTACATTAAACTAAAGTTATACAAAGTACCAAAAATCGTTTCTTCGCAATACTTGTAAGAGATTAATGTGACAAAAATTTATATCACAATTAATTTTAAAAATTGTATTAAAAAATTATAAAATAAGATTGTAAGGTCTAAATTAATAGTAGATAAATAAATTAATAAATTAATTTTAATAGATAGATAGATAGAACTGATACTTTATTTGCCCGCAGGCCTTAAAGGGCGTTTTTACGGAACGTACCCAAACCGTTACAACTCCTCCAGCCTCTTCTCCCTCCATACACAACATTGGCGTTTTGTAGGGACGTACCCAACCCTTTACAGTAAATCCCTCACACAAACCTGGCCTTTGGGCGACCTTACATTCTATTTCCCCTCCCACCCTCTTAAATCCCAATTCCCCGGCCGCCTCCGTCTCCTCCCCTCCTTTCTCCACCTTCTGGCTTCTCGACTTCCGATAAACTCTCCTCCCTCTACCTCTCCTCCTTCCTTACTGCCCTCTGCTCAAAATCCTCTTCTCCGTCTCCATCCTTCACCCTCCTTCTCTGTCTCGGCTCCCTATGTACAAAAAACAAAAAGCAAAGGAGAAAATAAAGACATTTGAACCAATCACCCCCCGCTCTATTCCACCCAAACTTTCATTCTCTTCCATTTCCTTTCTCTATTCCTTCCCTACGATCTTCCTCCTTTCTTAGGCCTTCCTCCACCTTTTCTCCTCCTCATCCCATTTCATCTCCCTTCCATCAATCCATATCTTCCTGTTTGTCACCACCACGCTTCTTCCTTTCGATCTTTCTTCTCTTCATCCTCACCATTCTATGTCTTTGCGCTCTTTCCTCCATTGTGAGGTATTCATCCACGCCTACCTCCCATCTCCTCCAAATCTCCTCACTCTTTCTCATTATTTCCTCCTTATCCCCTTCCTCTTCCAATTCCATAAATATCACTCTCCCTTTCCCTTCACCTGGCGCCTCTGCTACCTTTCTAACCGGCACATGTCTTCTAAGCAGTCTCTCCATGATCAGCTCTACCGCCTCCCTTCTTTCTCGCATGCTTTCACCTACCACCCTCTTCCATATTAGGCTCCTTCTTCTCCTCCCGTCCGTCTCTCACCTTTTTCTCACCTCTTCCGCTCTCCCTTCCATTTTCCTCCACGCACTCAATCTTTCTGCATCTCCCTCCTCTTCTTTCTTCCCTTTTCTTACTTTTTCCCTTCCATCCGCCCCCTCGTCTCCCTCCTGTCTACTCCTTTCGCTCATGGAGCTACTTTTCCACTCCCATCTTCCCTGAATTCTCCTCAGGCTCTCCTCCTCGATCCATCTCCTCACCTCCGCCTCTCTCCTTGTGCCGACATCTGCTGGGTCCTTCACTATCTCGCTTTTTACCGAATCATCGCTCTTTCCTCTTTCTCTTCTACTATCTACGTGCTTCCTCTCCTCCACTTTCCCCTCCTCTTCACTCGATATCTCCTCCCACCAATCCCTTACTGCGCTTTCCTCTAAGTCTCTCTTCCTTTCTTCTACCATTCTCTCTCTTCCTACCTTTTCTTTTACAGGCTCTTTTGTCTCCTTCCTTTCCTTGCTCCGTCCTTCCTCCTTGTTCTCCATCCCCTCTTTCATCCTTATCGCCTCGTCTCTCCCTCTGTCACCATCCTCCTGACTCACCTTTGCCCTCTCTACTGTCTCTACCCTCTCCTTCATTTCTAACCTGAGTCGCAAGATTTCCCTCAGTTCTCTCCCCTCCTCTGTCATCTCCTTCATCATCCTTTCGATCCGCTCCATCCTTTCCTTTATCCTTACAATCCCCGAATTCATCTCCGTGATCTCATGTCTCGCTTCCATCATTTCCCTCTCCAATCTTCTCAGCCCTCTCTCAAACACTTCCATCTTCCAGTAACTCTCGCACACTGACAAAAGCAAGAACGTATGCTACTTACATAAAATACCACATATTTCGTTTCTCCCTTTCTCATCTTACCGTCCTTTCTCCTCTCTCGATTGCCTCTGACCTTCCGCGCGAAACCTTCCTCACCTGCAACCACGTGTGCCTCGTACCACGCTCAAACCTTGCAACCGCACGCTTCTCGGGAGATCATCCAAGCCTGGGGATCACCGAGGGTCGTGCTCGAGCGCGTAGCAATGCCGACACCAGCAGGGAAGCGAAGCGAGATGGGGACGATGCAACCGCACGCTTCTCGGGAGATCATCCAAGCCTGGGGATCACCGAGGGTCGTGCTCGAGCGCGTAGCAATGCCGACACCAGCAGGGAAGCGAAGCGAGATGGGGACGACACCGGTGGCGGGACGGCTTGCCGACATGCCGTTGATCCCGGTTGACGAGGAGCCAGCAGCCCATCAGATGGCGGAGCCAAGCGACGCGCCGAGCGGAACGGTGGAGACACCGGTGGTGTGGGTGCCGGTACCCACCGAGGAGGTACGACAGCCGTCTGACGACTTCCTCAGCCCGGACTCGGACGAGGTTTCCGACATCGACCAGCCCCGTAAGGTATAACAACCTTACCGGGGGCATGACAGGTGATAGGGGTGCGATGGACAAAAAGGTCATTTATTTTGTTTTATGTTGCACCGATTGCCGCGATATTATTAACATTTTATTTATGAGTTTCTTGCGCGGTAAAGTTAGGCCCGCCGGGCAATTGTTAAATTAGTAGCTAGTAAGTTAGAATAGGGATTGGCCACTTAGGCATACTTTAGATTTAAGCCATAAAAATGCATAGCATTTACGTTTATCACGCCCATTCACCTATTTTATTTTGTTTTTGGCTCACGCAAGTGATAATTCATGATTTATTTTGACGCGCAAGAATTGGGCGAAAGATTCGCGCGAAAAGGCGTAAGCCACACACAATCTCCAGTATAAACTCACGCGAGGTCCATGATGGGGATCTGGTATCCACTCTAGACCAATCGGCGTCAGCATGCGATAACGCGTTTGCTAAGTAGCCACCTAGATGTTTTCGCCGAGAACAGATGATTGAAACGCGCTATTTTAGACCTGTTACATACGCCTAGTGGGTCAGCGACAATGTCCGACGACGCGTTCGAAAACGAGAGACGATATCGGAAATGCGATAGTGTAGGCGCGTTGCGAGGGACCTGGTACACGTCCTAATCGGGTCGGCGTCGAAGTCCGACAACGCGTTCGCTAAGTAGCTAAGCAGGCGTTTTCTTCAGGAACTAAGTCTTGTAACGTAATAATGGAGACCTGGTATACGCGTATAGTAGGTCGGCGACAATGTCCGGTGACGCGTTCGAAAATTAGAGCCGATAGAGAGGAGATTTGATGATAGAGACGCGTCGCGAGGGACCTGGTACACGTCCCAGTCGGATCGGCGTCAAAGTACGATAACGCGTTCGCTAAGTAGCCACGTAGGGGTCATCTCCGAGAACTGACTGCGGGGACGTCCTCTCGAGGACCTAGGACATGGGCCTAGGGGGTCGGCGTCAAAGTTGGAGGTCCAGAAATGGAACCAGCCAGTTTCCGCCTGGAAGTCGGGTGCCAAACGATCGAGGGGCATCCCAAAGAGGCTGCGCATAGGTCGGCGTCAACATCGGAGCACCAGAAACGTCCACGGGCAACTTCTCCGAGAAAGTCGACTGCCAACCGACTAAAGAGCATCCCCGAGAGGGTGCGCACAGGTCGGCGTCAACCTCCGACCCCGACTTAAAAATTCGACAACCTGGTGCAGCGGTGCCGTCTGGGGAGGTCCCAAACAGTGTACCGGCAGCGGAAATTTCCATCTCGGGGCCCCACGACAGGAGTTACGGGGCACACACACGTCAACCATGCGAAAACAGCGTGTCGGCATGTGCGAAAACATGCAAAAACGTGTGACGTCAGCGTGGCGTGATCGCGAGATTGCGAATAACAACCCATGAGTGGGGATAGCTTGAGTGGTAGGGAGCCACAGCGAGCAACGTTGCTCTTGGCAGTCTATCGGATACAGTCGTAGCGTGCGGACGTTCTACGCACTGTATATAACAACCGGTAACTCCCGCGTGATTGCGCGTTAAATTTCTCGTTCTACAATAGCGAGCGGTGAATAGCCACCTTCTGTAAACGACACATTGCGTGCGTGAACTGAAACATTGTAACAAATACAAGTATTAACAATTTATAATAAATAGTTCGTCTTTAGTGAAAGTCGTGTCTCAAGATTAATTTAACGTACTTACCTTCTACTCACCTTGTCCCACGGCGGTGCTACAACGTTGTCCATTGACTCCTTGGTGATGCGAGACTCCGGGGAAGTTCATCATCGGCGACGATCCATCCTGGGCAGGAACCTGAAACAGAAGAAAATAAATTAGTATTGTTAATAATCGAGGCCAGCGGATATCCTATACGGAGAACGCAGCGACGGTGATGGTCCACGGGGCATCCACCTACAACACGAAGCGAATATTTAATAAACGTTAATAATTAATACATGCGAGCGGTAACTTGGTATGCGGTGACGCGAGGATCCAGGGGACCCGGCATCAGTGAGCAGCTACCTGGTATGCGGTGAAGCGAGGATCCGGGGAAGCGGCAGCGACGGTGATGATCCATCGGGGATACACACCTGCAACAGAGGGGAGAAATTACCCTAACTTATATTAGAGATTATATCTCGAGCACACCTTCTCGGTAGTTATAGGTCAAACCGAGTGGCGACCGTGATTTAGGAAGAGATTACGCGACTCCCACACTCTCAAACGGCCGTGTCCGGTCACAACCTAACCTACCCCGTCATCGAAGCTACCGCCACGTGTTGCCAACCTTTCCCCGGCGAACACCTCGGCAGCGACGCTCCGCCGTTGCGTTTCCGCGCCCTCTATCTCCAACCACCTTCACGGATAACGCGCCACCATCGGCGTCGCCGGTCTCCGGTTGGCTCTCTGTTCTCACTACTCATGATGCGCATCTCTGCCGTCGCTTCTCTGACGTCCCACTCGCCTCTCTCGGTCCTCTTCGTCGTATGCATGAGTGCTCCACTTTTCTATCTCCATCTCAGCGCCACCTTCTTACGCTTGCGTCGCGTTTCGCTGCCCCCTTCTCTCCTTGCCCCCTCTTCTGGTTTTCTCTTGCTCCGCTCCTCCATCGCCTCACCCCTCTCTCCCCCTGTCTATCTCTGCTCCGACTTAACCTCTCTTTCCTCCTTCTTTCTTATCCCTCCGTGACTGCTCTCTCCGTCGACTTCCGTTCCTCCTCCAAGTGCTCCGCTTCCTTCGACCCTCCTTTGCATCCATCACTACTTTCTATCACTCTCCTCTGCTTCCTGCTCCTCCATTCCCTTGCAAATTTCACCTTACATTAACGGAGCAACCATCCGCCACACGCGCACCTATTAAATCAAATTAATTTTAATAAATAAATAGATTAATTTTAATAAATAAATTAATAGGTAAATTAATAAATTAATTTTTAAAATATCAATATATATCTACAAAATTGCAGCAATTAATAATAAGATACAATAAAACGAAGTCATCTCTTCGAACAACGTTCGCAAAATGATTTTACATACTTTATTTCTCCAATGATATATGTATATTTATATTCTGCGATAGAAACTCTCATAATTATATACATATAGTATGTCCTTCAAATGTATTTGCTATCGTACTTATCTTCGTCTATGAAAGAAGCAAACGGAACGTGTTGTGAATAATCAAGCGCATGGACGGACACGGATAGACTGTTTACAGCGGCGTGTGTAATTATTTCTGGAAAATGGTTTTTCATAACATAACTTTATCATACATGGTTGAATTTGTAAAAAAATAACCTTTTATTTGGTGATAAACAATTTTTAAAATTTTGGAAAAAAATTGTTAGTGGTAGTATTATTAAAAATTAATAAAATAAAAAAAATTTTTTGTTATTATTTCAAAGTACTTTTCAAACCATTGAATTTCCATTTTGGAACATTTTTCTATCTCTTATAGTTTCGGAGATATTCGGCTCGAAAGAGAAAAACCGATTTTTTTCGAAGGAGTGTTTCTTCCCTAGAATCGTTTTTTAGCACCAACAAAAAATTGTTTTGTTATTAGGTCCTACTACTCTATTATTATGCAAAGTTTCAGATTTATTTGAATTTTCGAGTTGCCGAATGTCCCTTGTCAGTAAAACTACAAAAATAAAATAGTGAATAAAGAAAATTATTAAATTACCATTGTATTTTTTGTTTTATTATATTCAAGAATATTATACAATTAATGAACTTTTACTTCAAAACTCATAGTTCGATTATCTAAACGTATTGCTCCCAATTATTTTTCTACAGAAAGTTCTATTATATTTTTAACACAACTTATTACAGAATAAAACAGAAGATATATTTTATTACAGCTACTAAATACTTCAATATCCTATTTTACTGTGCTCTATTCTACAAGGGAGAATTAAGAGTATAAATTAATGACGATAAAATGAAATTGGTTTTAATATAGAAGCAAGAGAATGGGATAAGAGGTGGTAAAGATGAAAAAAATTAAAATATTGGAACCACTCTGATTTCGCATTTTGTAATGTGGTAATGTGTGCTGAAGTATCAATTCTGCGATGAAAAAAAATTATTATTTAAGTGAAAAATTAGGGTTCTAGATTGTAATTGTTACAGAATGTAAGTAGACAACGTTGCATACAATAAAACTTCTTCGTTTAGATTAGATTAGATTAAATATCGTTTATTGCCTTTCCCCTCAGGGTTTGCAAGGCATTCTTTTAAAGGGACGTACCCAACCTTTTTACAATACATAAGTCCAACATCCAAATCCCCCGCCTGACCATATGCGACCTTTACAATCTATTACCCTTCCCTCCCCCGCTCTCATGTGTCACGTCTGAAGCGCGATTGATTATGACTCGACCGCTTCAAGTAACAATTGTCTTCTCTCGCCGCTGCTACCTAAGTGCTTTGGCGTGAGATGCTCTCCTTTGGGTTTCGGGTCAATCTGCCTTTCACCGACTTTCCCCGGGATGGCGAGAGCTATCGTTCAATAAAGAGATATTTTGGAAACAAGGACCTTAGTATTAACCAAATGTCGAGTGATTTATTCTTTTATTTCTTCAAACATATTTTCTATGTTACATTCGCATATTAATTCAAATACTAGATTTTCTAAATACGCTAGATTTATGTTACTTAATTCTTTGTTTAAAAAACTTAATAGGATCTCAAGAATCTTAGTAGATTCTGTCGCTGACAATATTTCTTTCATGAAGAAAATTTATGGTGATGAGGTAGCAATGGAATGTTGTCGCTTAAGAGAGACTGTCCCAAGATATTAAAAGTTATAGATATTATAATAGGATAGTTTTATGAATGTATCAAAGATTCTAATTATAAAAATATCTGGGGACGGTCGTACAGTAAATTTAGAGTTAGTTAGATAACGATACTCACGATTACAATGTGCAATATACGGGTTTGATTAATAAAACGATCGGACCTGGTAGGATGTTTCTGACCCTTTCGAACTTCGCCGTGGAGTTGGAGTCGCGATAGCGTATGATCGCGCACCAATTGAATGCTCGAAAAAATGAACGTAGAACCGTGCTCTGACTGATTAAAAGAACGAATGATCCCTTCGACTCTCTGGCCGAGGGTTTTTTATACTTGATGAGACAATGGTCTAGTATGGGGTTCGGTAATTATCTCATAGAGATGGTGTAAATTATGATAAGTAGCACATTTGTTTTAAATCCTAATCTATTGCTATTCGGAGTATCGTTTCTTAATCTTAATCTGTTTCCTATTTGGAGTTTCTCAATTACTAGTTACCTTTTAATCCTAAGTCCGCGGTCGTTTCCTTATCTTAAGTCCGCGATCGCGGCGGAAGCAAAGGATTTGCGCGGGATGGCTGTACGATAGGGCACAAGACATTGCGTAGAGTAATAAGAATTTAATCTTTTGATATGCAGTGTAATAGCTGGTTGTAGCGTTAATAGCCATGTTTTTAAGAAAGCCTTCCGGTGGCGTACGTTAGGAAACGTACCGTGGAATAAGCAGATATCGATACGAGAATGGAATGTTCGGGCAAGCGTTTCAAAGCATTAGCATTAATAAAGCATTAGGTTTTGCATATAGAATTATAATATGTAGCTGCAAATTATTATTCGATATGCAACGGCCATTAGTAACCTAGTTATTTAGAGCATAGACTTAAATAATATAATAAAAATATATGAAGGCGTATTGAAAGTGTTAGTATATATATTTTATAAACTTAAAAAGTGTGACTAAGCATTACTCAAAAATTAAATCCACCTTATTTCTTTGGTTTCTTTTAATTTCATGGCTTTTATATATTTTTATAATCTTACCTGATGATTAACAATATGGCAATATAATAAATCGTCTTATATAACTAATTGTATGCGCAAGCGATAAAATTTATGTGCAATAAAAATATGTATGAATAAGAAAAATTAAAAGACGTCGGGACGTCACACATGCCTCCTCTATCCGCTCCAGTCCTGCCATCTTCCTGCTCTCCTTTCCGCTGCCCCTTTTCTTCTTTCTCCGCTTCCGCACCCCCCCCCCCCTGTGACTTCTTCTGTCCTCCTTTCCTTGCCACTCGTTTCTTTTCTTCCCGCCTTGACTTCAATCTTTCTTCTCTCCCCTCCTATCTGCATAGAAAATCTATTTAACCTCTCCTTAAACTATCCACCATTCATTCTCCAACTTACACCTCCCTTCCTCCAACATTCGCTTTCTTCTTTTTCCCTCTCCTTCCCTCCCTATACCTCTCCCCAACTTTTCCTCTTCTCATTTCATCTCCACTTCCACCCCTCCATCCAGATTCTCCTATTGTCCATTTCGACTTTCCTCCCTTCTCTTCTCTCCATCCTCGCCTTTTCAACCAGCTTCCATCTCAATCTACTCTCTAACTCTAACATCGTCAGATACTCGTCCACCTCAACTTCCCATCTTCTCCTTATCTCCCAGCTCTTTTAATTAGCTCTTCTTCATAACCCTCCTCTAATTCCACCAACAACACTTTTCCTCCTCCCCCCTTCCTTCTATGCCCCCTCATTTCTACTCTTCTTCCCAACTACCTTTCTATTATCAATTTCACTATTCTTCTTCTCTCCTCTGCCTCTTCTCCTTCTATTCCCTTCTATATTAAATTCCTCCGCTTCTCTCTTCCCTTGCTCCTCTCTCTCTCTCTCTCTCCCTCTCCCTCTCCCTCTCCCTCTCCCTCTCCCTCTCCTCCTCCCTCTCCCTCTCCCTCTCCCTCTCCCTCTCCCTCTCCCTCCCTCCCATCCCCTCCCCTCCCCTCCCCCCCTCCCCCGCCCCTCCCCCGCCCCTCCCCCGCCCCTCCCCCTCCCCCTCCCCTCCCCCTCTCCCTCCCCTCCCCTCTCCCTCTCCCTCTCCCTCTCCCTCTCCCTCTCCCCCTCCCTCTCCCTCTCCCTCTCTCTCTCTCTGTGAACTGTATTACTGCCGTAAGCTGCCTTCGGGCTGTTTTGTTGCAGGCTTAAGCAGGTTTTTTGTTGCTTGTCAAGACTGATATATTATCTTTCTTTCCTTGCAACTACTGCACACCGGAGGTCTTGAACTGAATTATCACTTCTGACTCTAACCTCACTCTTGCCTGATCTTGGAATTGACGTTTTGATCTTGCTGCGCATGCTCCTGCTCTTCTCTTCTCTGCACGATACTATCTCTTGTGCGCGTGTTATCATCCGATTCATGCTTGTGGTGACTTCTGTGGACTCCGAGACGTACTATCATCTGTTACCTGCTGGACTGCTGTACCGCATTCTTTGGTTCTATTCTCTGCTGTGGTTAACGGACAATTCATGCAGCGTGCGTGTACCAAGTGCAATAAATCGATTGCGACTACATCGGTTGAGTGCGAGTGCAGGAGAGTGTTTCACCCCGGTTGTGTCAAGTCTTATTCTCGTAATAGATACGCAGACACTTGCTGTAAATCATTGGCTGCTTCATTAACGACACCTCTTACACCAGTGGTGGATAATACTGCACCGTTAATTGATTTCGCTGCAATGGCTACTCCTGTGAACACTTGCACTCAATCTCAATCTCAATCACAGATTGATGCTACTACCAATACTCTTTTGCGTCAGTTTGATTGAGCAAATGAAGTGTCAGAACGTACACATAGCGAACTTAATTCAAGATTCTCTGCGTTTGTTGAAGACCAGCAGCGTACTAATAGCGAGCTCAATGAGAAACTGAATCAGTTGAACTGCATTGCGAGCGGTGTCGATCGGAACAGTCAGCGTATCGCTGAGTTAGAGCAGCAGTGTGCTGCTCTCACGAAGGAGGTACGCAATTTAAAAAGTGAGCGGATGGGTTTTATATTCCGCAAGCTCAGACTAATTGTGACAACATGCTTATTATATCTGGTGTGCCTGCTACAATGTCTATCTCCCCTTCGACATGTGTTTTGCAATGTATTCTCGACTCTTGATGTCCCTGAGCTATCGTGTCACATTCTAGATGTCAGGCCCGTTGTACGTAAGCCTCAACCGGTGGCAGCTCGTGACCGGACCTTACCGGTCTCTTCTACAAATTCTTATATCGTCACCTTAGCCTCTGGTGCGGTGCGTGATGCAGTAATTTCCAAAAAGCGAGCACGACGTACGCTTAAGCAGAAAGAGGTTTGCGATAACGGCTCTGATCGGAACGTGCATGTGAACGAGTTTCTGCCCAAGGATAAATATGATTTGTTGCAGCGGGCTAAACGGATTGTCAGAGAAAAGTCTTATAAATATATCTGGGTAAAGGATGGTTGCATTCGTGTTAGACACTCCGATGGTGAGCCAGTTATTCATGTCAATTCTGAAGTCGATCTTGATAAACTCGTTTGACGTGCACGTTCCGACCGGTTATTGTCTGACCAACTATTGTCTACTGCTACACATTGTAAACCTGTCTCGTCTGCTCAATTTCGCGTAGCTCAGTTCAATGCTAATTCCCTTCGGGGACATATAGACTTAATTAGAATTCATTTTGCTGCTAATGCATTTCATGTCATTTCGGTATCCGAAACATGGCTACATTCTGACATTTCCGACGCTCTGGTGGCTTTAGATGGCTATTTTTTAATCCGTAATGATCGATTGGGTAGACGAGGCGGAGGAGTCGCCTGCTATGTTCATGATTCGTTGAAGGTCGGAGTTATAGCTGCTTCTTCGGGTGTTGACATTAACTCTCCAGAATATCTCATTATCGAAATCCGTGTACCTAATGATGAGACTGTTTTATTTGCGTCTGTCTACAGAAGACCTAAGGGTCACCTCTTTCAGGAATTCGTCGAAACACTCACGAGTGTTTCGCATTTGTATAAAAACATAATCATTGGCGGAGACTTTAACTGCGACCTTCTTTCGAATAATTTTGAGGCTAGTTTATCTGCGGGAACTTATGTCGGGCATATTAATGCTTATTGTGCACTCGGATGCTACGCATCATACGTCCACTTCTGACTCATGGTTGGATGTTTTTGCGGTGGACGACGGAGAAAAGGTCCTGACGTTTGCTAAATCCGAGTGCCCATTTGTACCGGGTCACGATCTCATCGAATTATCGCTATCATTTGGTATGAACTCAGCGATTGAACGTAACATCTTAAGGCGTAGTTATAGAGCCATTGATGGTGATGAGTTTCGTGAACACCTTCAGTCTGTTGTTGAGAGTACCGATTTCCTGGCGTCCATCCGGGCAATCACTGGGTGGTCGTGTCGGACTGTGCGACTGGACTGGCGTTTGCTGGAGTCGACGGGCTTTGTGCGGTGCTGTCCGATACCTTACTTGGAACACTCGATGTATTTGCTCCTGAGCGTGTATTTGTTGTCAGGAAGCCCCCTGCGCGGTGGCTCACGGCCGAACTGAAAACAAGGCTTCGTACTCGTGATCAGCTATACAAGCAGGCAAAGCGCTCTAATAGTTTGCTTGGTTACGCCACCTATAGACTTTTTCGTAATCGGCTTATAATATTGATATAAAGCGTGCCAAAAGCGATTTTCAATTCAATTCTCTTAAAAACATCACTGATCCTGGTAAACTATGGAGAGAACTGGCTCGTTTGGGGCTTGTTAAATCATCCTTAGTTTCTCCTTTACGTTTTTTTACACCTGATCAATTAAATTCATTTTACGTTTCAGTTTCTAACGCTCAGTCGCCTTGCTTGTATGCTGACTTCATATCCGCCATTGCTCCGGTAGCTCGTCCATCTCAGCGCCCAGAGTTTGTTTCTCCGACATAACGCCTGGCATGATTTTTAAGCTCATTTCTGTGGACCACTTCACTCTTATGCGTCTGGGTCTGATGGAATTCCGCTTTATATTTTGCGTATTGCTTGGCCTATGTTTCAACGTATTTTACCGCTCTATTTAACCGCTCATTAGAAGCATCTGTATTCCGTCTCAGTGGAAGCGAGCGCTTATTCCGCCCTCTCTCGAAGATTCGTATTCCACTATCCCCGTCTGATACGAGACCGATAGCCAATCTGCCTGAACTCTCTAAGATACTTGAGAGGATCGTCGCCTCACAAATTACTGACTACTTAACTGAACATGGTATCTTAAATCCTAGACAGTCCGCATATCGACCGGGTCACAACACTCAGTCTGCACTTCTACGTGTCTGTGACGATATTAAAGAGGGGATTGATAATAGACTTATCAACAATCATGATCCTCTTTGATTTTAGTAAGGCATTTGAACACAGTTCCACATCTGCGCTTGCTCATCAAGCTTAGGGAGATTGGTTTCTCTGACGCTGTTCTTACTTGGATATTTTCTTACTTAACCGGCCGTTCTCAGGCCGTGGTCGATGATGCTGGTAACTTCTCTGATTGGCTATCTACGTCCTCCGGTGTCCCTCAGGGCTCCGTGCTTGGCCCACTTTTATTCTCTCTATTTATCAACGATATTTGGCGCGTCTTGTTGCATGCACATCACATGATGTTTGCTGATGACATTCAGTGTATCTCTCGTGCTCTCCGACCGAATTTGTCACGGTTTGGAGTTGATTTCTATGGATGCGAACGCTATTTTTGATTATGCTAAGTCTAACGGTCTTAAACTGAATCCTGCCAAATCCAAGGTGCTTATTTATGGCAGTCAAGCTTATGTTAAGGATATTGATTGTAGTCTTTTACCGCCTATTCTTGTAAACCAGGTCCCTCTTCCTTTTGTGATTGAGTGAGGAACTTGGGGCGTTGTATTTACGTCTACTCTTTCTTGGAGGAAACACGTTTGAATGTCTCGCAAAGGGTCCATTATGCATTGCATAAACTAAAATTCAACAGAAAATTCACTTTTCCACCGAATTGAGAACTAAACTAGTGACGACCTTGATTATGCCTCATATAGATTATTGTTGTCTGGTCTACCACGGCTTAGTAGTAACGAGTTGAATACCAAACTGCAGAGGCTGGTAAAATTGCTGTATTAGATTTATTTTTCATCTAAGACGAGATGAGCATATTACGCCATATAG